>JAUBOD010001033.1:73746-137709 GCA_032353885.1 Nothura maculosa | reverse complement strand
CTTGGAGCGGCTGCGGGGCTGCTGGCGGCGAGGGGGGCGCGGGCCCCGGGGCGGCCCGCGGGTGCCGAGGGGTGCCGGGAAGCGGGGCGAGGGGAAGCGGGGCGCCCTGTGGCCCATGGGCGCACAGAAACTTGGCTTTTAAACCAGGAAAAACTTTCAGAAATGCTGTTTTCCATTGTCCTCCAGACTGCTTTTATTATTGTTGTTGTTTGTGTTTTATTTTTTTTCTCTAATGGTGCCGTTTCCAGCACCCAAGACTGGTTTCTGGCCTCTTCATTACCCTCCCTCCCCAAAAAACAAAAACAAAAAACCCCAAACCAACAAAACCCACCTTTTGTAAACACTGAAGTTTTGGATGGTGGAGCGTGAGCGTGGCGCTTGGTGGGATGCTCCGGCTGCATTTTCCCTGTTATCCTTTGGCCTTTCCTCCTGTGCTGCTGGGATAGTGCTGGAATGGTGCCCGCGTCGGGCACAGGCCCCGGCCGAGCAGGTTGTGGTGATCTGGACAAGGTGCTGGTTGTGGCCTGGCCTTTTGGGGGGCCCCACTGCCTGCTAGGAACTGCTGTGTCCCTGCACAGAGAAGTTTCAAACCCTCCTTCCTGCCTGGCAAAAATGTCCTCACGAAATCCAACCTCTTAATGTTAATGCACCATCAGTTTAAAAAACAATCCTGCTGCAGGCCTCATTTCTTATGGAGAGCTGCTGTCTACAGAAGTACTTGAGGGATAATGTTTCTACGTTGCTGTGGGTGGAAAAAAAACAGTACTATTTTTGCTCCGCGTTAATAAACCCATCCTCGGATTGTAGAAAATATGGAAGTTTGGGTGTAGTTATGAAATAAATTGTTTTGCTTGGCTGGAAGACTGAAGCTAGTGGAGGACATCTAGGCATGTTCAGAGGCTTCTCCAGTAGACTGTAACTGTAGCTGTCACTTTCTTGGCCAAATTTTAGCTTTTTCAAAATACTCTCATGAAGTTTTGAAGGAACTATGTAATGTATTCTTAATTTAATATTGTATTTCCTGCAGTTGGGACTAGCTTGGAACTGAGCTTTTACGTAGAGCAGGTTCACCTGCTGTCTATTCTTAATTAAGTTCTTTATGTACTGTGTTTTCTGAGCTCCGATGAGAATTTTTACAGTTAAACTTCAATGAAAGTAAGCCTTAGTACTTGAAGTATGAGTTGTCACAGCACAGTGGTGCATGGAGATACCCCATGTAGTTGCTAACTTCCTGAGGGGTTGCAGGGCAGCAGAAGGCTAAGGAAGCAGCCTCGTGTTGTTTGCAGGGCTCTTGTGAGCGTGTGTTCATGTCAGTGCAGACGTGCAGCATCAGAAGTGTTCCTGCAGCTTCAGAATAATAACACGTAGTCCTCAGACTTTCCAAAAAGCTGTCCTATGGAAGTCTGCAAAATATGTGTATTAATTTAGACCATACTGTTAATTTCTTTGATCGTGGCCTATGAACAGCTTGGGGGACGTTCTGAAGAAAGAATAGCTCTGCCCATGTCCTTCTGCAAGTGCTTTACACGTCCTAATTCTCTTCAGCCCATGGAAGTGGTGGAGTGAGGGAGGGAGGGAACTCATTAAAAGTTCTTTCTGGGGAAGCAAATTGATCCTGCCACTTTTTTTTTTCTTTAAAAAGGTTTAGTATTCATGTAGCAACTTGAGCATCAGCATTGGACATTAGGACATGAGAAAGATTTCTTGAGCAGATTTCCTGAATTACCTTGGGCAGACTGAATGTTTGTTGGGTTATTGCTGGCAGAACTGAGGCCACAGTTCAGAGTAATTCCTCATTCAAGTGTCTCATTTGCTGTAGCTGTACTTCCTTCCAGGGCCTACGTAGTGCTATTTTGGTAGCATTTGGATAGTACAAAGTGTCACAGGGAGGTAAGAGATAGCAAAGATAGTTAGAAAGGAGGCCAGTTTTTGCTGATGTGTGTCTCAGCTTTTCTTTGGCCCTCCTTTAATGTGTGTTAGCAGCCGTACCAAGGAGGGTAGCTCAAGCATTTGTGATGCTCCAAGGGAGTAGAATAAGCAGTATAAAAATAAATGCAATGTGACGTGGGACTATGAATACTAAAATGCGCTGAGGATAAATTGGACAGGTTTGGGACTGAAAGATTGAAAGGCTGAATAGAGATTTCTTTGCCAACTTAAGTATGTATTTATGTAGTGTAAAGTATTAAACTGAAAAGAAATAGAGAACTTTGAGTTTCCTTCTTTTTTATTTTCTTTGTGTTTTGTTTTTAAAGAGAAATCTTATGGCTGTGCCAAAAGCGAGTTTCATTCTGTTCTTAGTGTATACTCATTCTTTTGGGAATACCTATCAAGCTTCAAAAGACCATAAATGTTCTTGTGACAGAGCTCCCAAGTTCTGTCAGCCTCGGTCCCTTTGCATTCCATTAAATTTGCAGTAGCAATAGGCAAGTAAATATCCCTCAGCAAACCTGCCCTGAAAATTTTCTGTGACAATTTCAGGTGGCGCAATACATGCAGCAGTGTGCTTTCTAGAAAATAATAAGATTATGAGTACTTGTAATGGAATATCCATTATCCACCTTTAAAAAGCAACTTCCTACCACTCAAATATATGTGCTTTTGATAAAACAGCAGGTAAAGATTATTGTTACAAAATACATTCTGTCACTATTTTTGTATTTTCCTCTAGAAATAATTATGTTCTGAACTTTTTACTAAGTTGGATAAACTTCTGTGCTAATTATTTTAGAGTAATTTTGAGACATCCAAAAGCTCGTTATAATTCTTGACTTTTGTTTGTTTTGTTTTTCCCCTCCTCCTGTATGTTTATAACTTTTTTACATTAAAATAAAATGCATCACTTACTTTGGCATCTTCTGGCAGCTAAACTCAAAACCTCAGCAAAATGTCCTTACCTTATGGCCCCAGGTGAAAATGGAAAACTGACTGGATGTGAGGTGTTGCTTGACGTATCAAATGCACAGAGAGCTGCACAAATATTGCCAGAGATTGTGCAGACTGATTGTAGAAAGGCAGCATGGTGCAGAATATGGCTTAGTCTGCTTATTGAGGGATGTAAAACTTTGACATCAAAGTGTTAGGAATTAAAGCTTCTTAAACTCACCTAAATAAAAGTGTGTCTAGTTTTTCTTCAGTTCTCATGGTGTGCAACTTGTACTTGTCATGTGCGGGCATGCAAGCAATAACCGTTGCAGCTCTGCGTAGTTTCAGCAAGTTCTGAGGTGCAGGTTTTTGCAAATCTGACCAGGCTTCCTTAGAGGCTATAATACATATTTAAAGACATAGATATGCAGCTAAAGCTTTTACTCATGTATATATTTATATGTGTGCCATGAAACTTTATTCTGGAAAATGTTAAGATAAAATACTGTGGAAGTTATTGGCTCTTTTCCCTGGCCTTAATTATGCACATAACACTTTGGACTTTCAGAAACTCAGTTGGCCTCATGTATGACAAGGATGTAAGCCACGTGTTACTTACAAAAATTTTTTTTTTTGGTTGCTGTATTGCAAAGAAAACTATACACGTTAAACCCAAGTCTTTATTTGATGAGCCAGGATGCTGCTAGGGTGGCTGGCTGCATGTCCCTCTGACTTCAAAAAACTACATGGGATGAGTATCTTGTTTGGAGTTAATCTCAGCCTGAGGATGCTGTCTATAAGCATTTCTATCCAGGTGCTGTTCTCCATGCATTGCTTCCTATTGCATGTTTATTGGCTACATACAGCAGACACAGCTTCCTCTCTTTGGGTAAATATTCCTCTTTTTTTTTTTTTTATCAATCAGATGAAGTAGGTTGACAGATATAGAAAATTTTAGATTTGTAAAGTCTTTTTGATGTATATGTGTGTGTATGTTCTAAGCACCAAATAATTTCTCTGTAAGACAATTCTGGATGAGAGCCATTTTCTCTAGCATTGGAGGTGTAAATAGTAGATGTTTTAGCATTTCTACAGAACTTGTGAAGTGCTCTCTAATGAAAAAAGTGGAAAAGAATTTACTAACATTGTTAGATAAACCATATTGATATGTTTTCTTTGCTTCCCAAAGCAGTATATAATAAGCAGTTGTGTTTGCATTATTTACCTTGTGTGCTTCAAGAGAGATACTCATCTGTAAGAAGACTTGTGTAAGGTTTTGATGGTCTCAAGTTAATGTGATGAACTCAGCTATTAGATAAATATATTTTGTTATTTCAGACCACAACGTTAACACCTTTGCTATTCTACCTCTAGTATATTCTGTATTATTTAAAGCAGTACATAAGTTGCTACTCTAGATGACAATGGTTTTGAAGGTGAAGCTGTAGTTAAACTGAAGCTGGTTTTACAACCTGGTTTTACAATGTGATCTCTCTTTTATTCTTAATCAATGTAGAAGTTGTGTGGTGAATGTGTTGAAACAGTAGTTTGTTGGTGTCCAAGTAGGAGCCTGTTTTTTTTCCCCTCTTCTCCCCAAGCAGAGTGCCTTCCTCAAAGGGTTCAGGGGAAATTAGTAGGCTATTCCAAGTGTTTTTCCTAAGCAAGTTTGATCTCAAGGTCTCTCTAAAACAGCCTGCCATGTTTTCTGTTGTTTTTGACGTAGAGAATCATGTGTCACTAGATATTATTTTGGTGATTGCTACAGGACCAGGTAGTTAAAATCTGTGACGTTAACTGTGTGTCTGGCTTTGGTAATGGCTTTCAGTGTCCTTCAGAATCCCATGCTTGCTCCTTTGGTAGCTGCTGAGGCATCACAATAGGAGGCTTGATCAATGAAGCAAAGGGACGAAGATGAGTGGTACCAGGGAGAGGTTTGAGCTCGCGAAGGAGGGAGGCTGTTGAAGTCTGAGAATAGCACAAGTTGCACTCCCAGGACAGGGCAGGATTTTATTAGGGGGAAGCTCTTCCTGCTGGAGCTGGTCAGAACATCTCACTCACTGCAGATTTCTCGCTGGCATCTCTGAACAGAAGCTGTTTGTGCAGCATGTTGGTTTTCATGCAACTAGAGAGGGGAAGATTTTCGAGGTTGGACTTTTGGTTAGCTCAGAGAGAGGCCGATACCAGATGAGTTAGTTTGGGCATTTAGATATGCAAGTCTCTTGGTCGTGTGCATGTTTTTAACCCTAGGTCTTTGCAAGGTAGTTGGTTGGGTTGTTTTCCTTTTATTTTTTGGAGCTTTCCTTCATCACCACCTTCCCCCTCTTCTCACAGAAGACAGAGGCAAAAGCCACGGTGGCCAAAATTTGGGAAAACTTTTGACTTTGCTCTTAGCTTTTGTAAGGAAGAGAGCTGTTGGTGAGCAATGAGCCCGCCTGGAAAACAGTGTCCCCTTGGCAGGCGTTTGTTGGTTGATGGAAAGTTACAAGAATCTTTAAACATACTTCAATAAGGTGCTCCAGAGATGACTGAAGAAGAGAGTACGAGCTGTAGGAGGCTATGTCAGTGCAACTGGCATAATTAAAGATTCTGGATTTAAATCAGATCATTTGAATGTGCCTTTGCTTACTGCTTTGATGCAGTATCTCTCTGGTCCTGTTTCCAAAGCTTTTACAGGAAGCCCATAAACTGCCCTGGACTGGTCATGGGCCTTAAATGCGAGGATAGATACCCACTTCTCCAGTCTTTTACTGAAAGGATGGACTGGAGTCTGTGCAGTGCCATAGTCCTTTTGCAATCTGATCTGATGCTGACTAGGAAAAAAAAAAGGGGGGGGGGGACAATAGGGACTGTTAAATGAGTAATGATTTAAGTATCTTGTGTGTTAAAAAATGGGTCCTTTTGAAATCTGCAGTGTTTAAAATGATGTCTGACATGGAAAATGGGAAAATATTTTTTGTGAGTATTGAAAAGTGCATTGATTTTAACTGGGTTAACGCCTTTTTTTAATTTTATTTTTAGTGTGTGTGAGTTTAAATTTATGTCAGAGTGAACAAGAGAAGAACCAGAATAGTCTATGTGGATATATATGTGTATATAAATTTTTATACACTGGAACCTCAGAGCTCTGCTAGTTTTCACAGCAGAGCTTCTATATTGTTGACTCTGCAGATGTCTGACCTGGCTCTGGAGATGGCTATCAGGAAGGTTTTAAACTTGTGTCAGTCTCATGCAGTTTATTCATAAAGACGGTGAAAACTTCATCTTTTAGCCTACACATGAGTATTTATACAGGTGCAATATTGCTATACCAGGCCCTAATTCTTCATAGGCAAGCTAAACGTGATATATATTGAGCTGTCCCATTGATTTGAATGCCTGGTTTAAGTTAAATTCATTTCTATGCATTGAGATTTGTTATTAACAAAATCAAATTGGTTCGGGCTCAGTGGAAAGTGATTTTTTTTGCTTCTGTGGAGTGTCATTCAACAGGACAAAACGTCTGTGTCTGTCTGCAAACGTTCACTGCTGTGGGACCTCCCCATCGAATGGGGTGATTCTAGTTGGGGTGTAGCAGGAAAAGCCGAGTCTCTGATCCCAAGTCTTGGATAATCTTAATTGCGAATAAATTACATGTAGCCAAGAGTTTTGCCAGAATGGGAATAGTCCTGTAAGATTTGATTCTGGTAAGTCCGGACTTCATAAAAAAGATTTTTATGCAGTTTTGCCAATGGAGTTAAAATTCTGTTCCTAGTAATTCCAACTAGCACAGGTCAGTGCACAAGCTGTACAGCGTTCATGCACTGGATTTTTATGGGCTTTTTTAAAAGCAGGCTGAAAGGCTCCAGCCTTTCAGGCTTCAGACTGAAAAGGACTGTTAATTTGGAAAACAAATTTAATGTTTTGCCTCCTGTTTTGAGGGAAAGAAAGTAGTAGTTTTATGAGATTAGGTGGAGATACTAGTTTCAGTACAGATGCGTTTACCACATTTGACAGTAGCTTGAGCACAGCCACTGCTTCCAATGTATGGCTGGGCTCTAAACCTTAAGGAAGTTAGTTAGTTCTTTGTTCTTTTGAGCTTTCTGCCAATGAAAAGGGGAAGGAAAATGTTTTAAGTTGTCTTTTATTCTCATTTTTCCATAGATTAGTCTCTGAAATAGAACAGAGTGGCCCCCGAAACAAGGAAAAGCCATCAGTCCTTAAGCACATTCTCGTAGGTGGGATTTCCGGTTGACAGGTACAAGTTTGGTTGGGAGAGTGTCTTCTAAGTGCAAGGCCCCTGGGGATGAAAAAGCCTTGTCTTGGGGGGCCCAGAATGTGTGAAGGTCCCTTATCCTTAAGCAGAGGGAAGGAATTGACTTCTTTTTTTTATATATATATTTTTTTCTTAAAATAAGCTGTGCTTCATAGAGTTCTGTTTTATTAATTGGATGTATTTTCCTAACAGTGACAGATTTCAGTATCTGATACTTTTGAACATTCCTGTGTAGAACTGCTTAGATTTCAGATTGACTGTGATACTAACCTAATTTTCCTTTGTGTATTTTAATGCATACCTATTGGTCTTTATTTTTTCCCTTTTTTTTTTTTAAGTGAATAATTTACTCTTAATAGGAGAATCTTAACAGTTTAGAAGAATCACTTTCAAATGTTCTGTTGTTAAGGATTTCTCCTCATACAGAGGTTTAAAAATGTCTTAATTTAGGAATCATGGGGAGTCTAAGACAGGAAGTAAAATACTGGAGATGCTCTCAGTCTCTTGGTGTTCGGAACTTCAGAAGGGTGAGACACTTTGCTCTTCTCTCCACCTCCAATTTGATTGTATTAAATGCAGTTTAAAATAATATTTGGATACTTAAAGTATGCAATGGGGAATTTGTGTACTTACCAAAAGCTACCAGCTCTAATAATTTTTGATAAGCATTTATGATATATGAGTGCAAGTAATAAAGGAAAAAGTCTTTTCATGCAAAAGAAACACTAGATACTTTTAACTTTTGTCCGCTCATCTTCCTGAAGTCTTTTTTCCACTTCCAAATATAACAAATTCATTCTAATGTATCACTTTCCATGTATTAGTTTTCCAGAAAATTTGGATTAAAATGAAATTGTTTTTCAACTTTGTGAATTATGTTGCTTCTCTATCATACTGACTTGTGACTAACTCTGTAAGTCAGTTTTAGTACTTTCTTTGCCTTTTTGAAAAGGAATAACTTGTTAAGTAGCAATGGGAAATGAAAGCTGTCCTGACCTCTGTGAGGTATTAAGTCACTTGAACTTCTTATGACAGCAAATGAGCACTTTTATTTAAACAAAAAATATTTGGATTTTAGTTTAGCAAGACTAATCACTTATGAAATTGAGTTTGAATTATATTTTTAATATTAACTGGTAATGTTCTGGTTGTATATAATCAGGGAAATGTTGTAATATCTTTATATAATGTTAAGCATGTTTATTTTTCTGTGTACAATGGTCCTCTGAGCCTTCAACTCAGAGGTGCTTAAGGGTATGATGAAGATGAATTTACGAAACATTTTGATAGCTATTGTATATGGATAAAGTCTTCCTTATAACAGTGGAAGAACTGAAATTAGAAGTTATCGATAACATTTTTTCCAATAATGTGCTCAGTCTAATTTTTCTTGGATTAGATTTTCCATTCCCTGAGTAGAGTGAAGGTCTGGTGTGAACCGATACTAATGTCTGTTGAACTGAATGTAGCTAAATAGCATAGATGTTCTGTAATAAAAATGAGAGAAAAATATAATGGTAGGAGTGGGGTCTTTATGCCTGATGTGCCACCTTCTTAGCCTTTAATATGAAATCCCACATCTGTGATAGAAGCAGGTTGTTGTTACCGCTCTTTAATGAGGAGTCACATAACAGGCAGACACTCGGTGCTGGGGCCACATGACAAAATTCATCTCAGTGCAATATAAAACTAAACATAAAAGTATGTGGCTATAAAAACCCCTCTGTGATTTGCACATGCAGGGTTTGCAGACTGCAAGCACTGTTGGCCGCACTTAACCAGTGGTGTAAAATACGGTGCGGGGTAGCCCAGCCACAGAAGCCCTCACTGAGGACGTAAGGACACATGCTTTCTGTTCCTCCTTTCCTTTAAACTGTTCTGATCTGCAGAAGGTTAATGGAGCCAAATAAGAACGAGCTGGAGATGGGAGTGTTTTCTGCAGCTGGAGGATTAAGCAGCTGCCTCGGAGAGGGAAAACCTGGAACCTTCTTCCTGGCCCAGTTATCCTGCATCTTAAACCCTCTCTGCACAGCAGAAAATCAAGCATTGAGAGTTTCCCTTGAGGTTTGCCTGAGCCTGTAGCCTGAATCCCCTCGGGGAGTGCCGGGTCCTTGTGTGTTGCAGAGGTACCACAGTTCACAGAGCCCTGACTCACGTGGAGCTGCCAACGTTTTTCATTCGGCCTCATTCTGCGAGGAGGTGATTGGCAAGTTCATGCTTCCCTGTCAGCACATGCTGAAGGAGGTGGGTTAAAGCTGAGACATGAGGAAGGCATTGATTCACTTCTCTTAAGATTAAATACTTCTGCTTGTATTCTGCTTGTATATGCAAAAATAAGGCTAAGGGCTACTGTGAAATTTTTAATTAAAACAAAAGAAAAAAAGTCCCTCTGGAATTTGGGTACTTTTTAGATGAAGCAGCTCTATGTCTGTGAAGAAGAGGGATTTGGATCATGAAGTCCTTGTTTCTGTGGGCTTTTACGAACCTGAATCACTTGTGATACCCAGACTGCTTGTGGTTTGTGATGATTTTTTGGAGGAATTGCTTGTGCCTAGGACAAAAACGGGATGTTTTATCTCAGTTCTGACCTCTGCCTTTTGTCAAGATGTACTTTACTTTGAACTGCATTTGTGGAAAGCAGACCATGGGGCTGCGTGTCCCCAGCAGGAAGTGGACGTGGCAGGAATGGTGCAAATACCCTGTACTTAGGTGGAGACAGCAGTTCAGCAGACTTGGAGTTTGTGTCACGGGTTCCAGAGAGAAGTATTGTTGGCCTATTTGTTAGTCTGAATTTATCTTCTTTTGCAGGTTATCTTTTCACTAACTTTTTGTGCTTATTTTAAAGTTTCTCCTATATCTTCTTTATCCTGTTCTTCGGTTGTCTGTCTCTCTAACTCCCGCAGATGTGTGCCGCTCGTGGAGCTTCTTCTTGATGCTTCTTTGCATTAGAAGATGGGTGGTTAATTTGCCTACTGCTTTCTTTATCTTTAAAGTAGCAGGTCTTAAAAGCCTTAGCAGAGGAGCTTCTGAAATCAAAAATTGTAAAGCATGTCAGAAAGTTGGATCCCTGAGTAGTGTACAGGTATCATGAAAGGTTATTTATCCACAGAATGTTAGCCTCAAGGTCCTGTGTTTTTTTGTTCCCGCCCCATCAGAAGATGCCTGAGAGGGGTTTACCTGGTGTCCTGCTAAAGCTCTCCACAGTGGGTGGCAGCGTGCTGTTGCAACCAAATACTCCATTAAGTCAAATTGCTTTAGTTTTATTGCCCTCTTTTGCTTCTGCAGAGAGATGGGGAGGTTTCAGTTATATTTTTAAGCAGGTAATTATTTGAAAATTCTAGAGGTCAAAACTTCTCTCTCTCTCTCCTCTTTCTCTCTCTTTCTATATATATATCCATATCACAAACTGTGAAAATCCAGAGTTTTCCTAGTGAAAGACTTTAGCTTTGCCAGAAAGTGTCTGTATTATTCTAAATTAAAATACAGTTGGTCTTCAGCCAACTAGCAAAAAAAAATCCATTTTTAAAAAGGTTCAACAGTAGAACTCTCTTATGTTCTGATGTGGAGCAGAGCAAAAACTTCCTTAATGAGGCTAATAATTCTGTCTGTAGGCTCTGGAATTCAGAGTGTATTAGTATCCTGTAGAGAAATGACAGGACCATGCATTTTAGATGGTGATGGAAAGTAGAGTTAATGTAAACATTTTTGTCTTGTACAGGGAGCCCTTCAGTCTTTTCTCAGCTTCTGAGTTCTTGATCTTTTAGCCTTAATGTAATTATTTCATATGTTTTCTATATGCATAGTTCAGGCAAAGGTTATGAAATGACTTCCTCAGTATGCTCTTGCTTAAGAGGGAAAACACAGAATATTACTGCCCATCACAGGCTGCCACAGAAGCTCTCTGATTATTTGACTGATTATATTCAAAAAACTTCAGGAAAATAACATTGCTGGTGAAACTTATTGATTGTTTCTGAAGTAAAAACTCTCAGAAAGCTTTGACGTAATATGATATGTAGAGAAAGTTCAATTTGTAATATTTTTGGTAATGATTTCTTACAGTAGCATAAAAAGTATTGCCTAAGATTTTTTTATTTCCTAAGAAATGCTTCTACTCACAATTTATTCATGGTTGTAGATAAAAATATATTTTTGTGTGTGCATTACAGTGAAGCTTTATGAAACACATGACTCCGTGAGGAATGAAATGGTTTAACCCTGGTGGTTTCCCCTCTGGTTTTGGAAATGTCTGCTAGCTTCAGAAAAGGCTTTTCCTGTATGTAGAAACAGTCCCGCACTGGACTCTCTATACACCTAATGTATGAATTTTAGCTATGGCTGATGCCTCAGTTGGGGTTTTCTACCTACCTGCTTATTTGTAAGCCTTGGGCTTAATGGCCCCAGATACCCAGAGCCTTGTTTGCTCAAGCTTTGTTTCTATGGGAAATATGGCCAAAACCAAACGGTGTTCAGTGAGTGTGAGTTTGACTGCGTGATTTTGAGAAGTGTTGAAGGCGTTGAGCTTCTTGAGAAGTAACCTGTAGTTTGCATGAGTTGCAATGATATATAGACACTTATTTAGTTATTACTTCGAGAGTTGGGAAGTCCTTGTTTGACTAAAAGTAATTATTATTTAAGTGTAGCCAATAGCTTTCAATTCTAGTTACTCTGTATATTTGTATTTCACTTAAAATGTATTTAATTTTGAACAGGTGCATACTTTTTATGTTACACTTCTATTACATTTGTATTAATGATGTGCAGCTGTAGTAGGAGGACTGACTATTACTGTGGAAAAGCGTCACTGTTATAAATGAATTAAAAAAAAACCCATCTGTGAGAATTTCACAAAAAGGAGATTGCTTTTGCTTTGCACTCCAGGCAGTGACTGGAGCATCGATTGTCTTTGTATTCTGCCAGGATTTCCCACTACTAGAAATTATAGGTAGCTGCTGATTTTATGTGCACAAAACCAGCAAATCCACAGAAGTGGGATTCTTCCTGAGAGCTGGAAATTTCTCGAGTCTTTGACTTGAACTAAATGCCATATACAGGAGGTGAATATTGGGCCAACTTGGCCTTAAACTTTCTGTAGGGTCTGGAAGAGAAGGGGAGGCTCTCAGCAGTGTCGTTGTGGCAAGAGTGTTGTCCTTCCTGCTTGGATCATTCCATAGGGAAAAGTGCAGAAGGGAGGTTGATTCCCTCCTGCCTCTGACTCCGGGGAATGTTCTTTTATTAACTGCCTTTTCCTGCTGGCTCCTGCTGGTGAGGATGCAGTGCGGGTGGTGTGCGAAGGAGCTTTCCCCTCCCTGTCTCCCTGGGGGAGGCAGTGCGCTCACCTCCCACTCCTGCTACAAATGGGCCTGTTTAGTCCTCCTGTTTCCTTGGGCTAACTGGGCCACAGTGATAAAGGGCTGCCGCACTGGAGAGGCCAGAGCGGTACTGGCTGGTGCAGGAAAACTGCTCCTGCTGCGGCAGCTGCTGAGAGTGACGTGTGGAGGTACCAGCGGCAGCCAGAAGATGCTACCGGATGTCACCAGGCGGCGCAAAGTGCTCAGGGCCCTTCCAGAAACTGGTGCCCCTGGGGCTGAATGGAGCCCCAGGCAGGGCCAGGATGAGGTGCAGGAGCCGGGCAGGGTGGGAGGCACCGAGTCTGCGGAATGCGGCACTGCTATGGGGGCGTTCTGATGCTGGAAAACTGATACTGTTTTCCACTGGTTTTCTTTCCAGAGCACTGGTACTCTGCTTGTGGAGTCTTCATACGCTTGGTGTGGTGGAAAAGCAGAATGTTTTCTTTTTTTCTTTCTTCATGGTGAATTTTGCTGCTAATTACTGCTTGCTTACTTTAAAAGCCTGTTTCAGCTTCTTGTGTTTCAGCTCTTGCAATGTAAGTTATTAGCAAACTCCACGTGGAATAAATTTCTCTTTTAGACTTTAACAATGTTTCTTTTGCTACTAATGGGATAGATTTCAGATATCTGAATTTGGATTATGGCATGAAAAAGAGCTTGTTCCTTCCCAGTTTGTTTTAATTAAAAAGTTCTTGTTATATTCTTGCAAAGGTGATTCCCTCATTCTCCCTCCCCCCTCCTCCCAGCCTGACACTTTGAAAGTAATAAATACCTTGAAGGAATTTGTGCAGAATTTTGTTTCTGTTTTAGCAAATCTTTAATCACGGTGCATGTTATTTATAGGAGCAAAGGCCAATTTACTGACATATGTTGCAGATGTGGGGTTCTTGTCGTCTGGTCGGATAAGCATAAATGGTGATGGGAAAGTTAGCAGTTTACAGCTTTCGGGTTGAGATATGGGTTTTACAAGCATCTACCCAATAAAAACCTCATTAAAAATTAGTTGTTTTAAGTGAAAGCTAGGCTTAGCTTTGACTTTGTATTTAATGAGAAGACTTTGTAGCTCTCATGAGGTGTTGCTCAGATTTTTCCTCTCTGCTGCTCAAGGAGGTGTATTCTACACTGCACTTTAGGAGAGCATAATTACCATTATTCGTCATACTTTGTTTGGTGTTACGTTGTGTGAGTGGTGCAGTTTTGAAACTGCAGCTAATTTTAATTTTCATGTCAAATAAGTTAGACAGAAATCAAACTTCAGAAAATTGCTTTTAGTCCAGGGAGAATGACAACACAAAATGTGTTTATCGTAGCAAGTAAGAAAGAGGACTGTATAAAACTGCCCAGTGATCCTTGCTAAGACTCTACAGCCCTCAGCAGCAAAATGGCACGAGGCTTTTCCTGCTTCCCCCTCCTGCTCAGGTTGTTGTCTTCTCTTTTCTGTCTTTTCTAACGCTCAGTTAAAGCAAATGCAGTTATTGTATCTAGGCCGTCTGCACCCAGGCCTGGCCCCACGTGTGTTAATGGAGGGGTAAGTTTCTGCTCGTCCCTTCCACCCCGTGAGGTCGGCTGTGGTGTCATGTGGGGCGAGAGAGGGTTGCGCCATTCAGTGGGTAATATTGAAAGAATGGTCAGGCTGGGGCAGAGCAGCAAACAGCTCTGAGAACACATTTAATGTACGGGTTTTATCTGGTTTAATATGCTTCTGTCTTTCTGGTGTATGCTTTAAAAATAGATGAACAGGTTTTTTTTTTAAATGGCTTGTGGAAATGCATCGGCATTCAAACACAAACTCCATTTAGAATGAGTTTGTGGTGGCTGCATCCATAGCTTTGGACAAGTTATGTTTTTTTCAGCACATATTCCAGGATTCATGCATCTGTGCTTACTACTCTTTAAGAAGCAGCACAGAAATGCAAATTTCTTGTGGTTTTGTCTTTCCCCTTCTTCCTTTCCTTTTCACTACATACATTTCAAACACTATTGTCTGTTATACAATAAGTAGGCACAGAATCTGTTCCCTACCATTTTAATGTATACAATTTATACCATTATACAATTTTATTATTGTAGGAAATTGTATACTGGATTTTACACATAGCTCTATAAAATTTGTATAGTAAAATTGCTTTTTAAAATGCTGCTTTTTACAGAACAGGATTTTATTCCTCACTACTAGTGTGGAGAAGCTTTTTTGGAGAGTGCTGCAGTCTCGAGCTTCTGGCCATTACTATAACGTATATATGTAGATCTACATGGAGCTATGCATGTGTAGATATTTGTATGTATTGCATATACATATGTGTATATATTGCTATATATGCTATATATAAATAAACAAAGAAAGCTTAGCTAAGCCTCGCTGTTGCCATGCTTAGGGTACCACCATACCTTACAAGAGAGGAAAAGCATGTTGGTGCGTCTGTCTTCTGTCAGGATTTGAGAAGCCAGCGGGAACCTTACCTGGAAGAGGGTGTCTCATTCATCTCCCAGTCTAACCTTTCCTCGTGAATCTAAGTCTTTTTTTGTTATTGTTCTGTTTTTCTGACAGCCAGTCTGCTTGCCCTCTTGTAGAATAACAAGAAATAAAGGCAGAGCCTGACTGAACATTATTCCCATTCTTAGCCCATTTCCACACGTCAGTGTGTCAAAGGAAAAAAAAAAAATTATTTGGATTCAGTAGAAGAGATTTTCTGCAGTGAAACATACATACGTGCACTGCACACCTCAGGTTTCTTTGGTGACTTTCCTTACTTGATAAAAATACTTCAATTCTTAACTTTTTCAGTGCTTTTGAGTAAATTGGTTTCCTTTTCCCCCTTCCTTTTCATTCCTCCTTCTACTTTCTTCCTGGCTTGATTTTTACCCTGCATTCTTTTCCTTCATCTCTTTCATCCCAGAAAAACCCTTGAGATCCATCCCACGGTGGCCTGACACAAGATGGTGCCAATTCCGTGGGCTGCCCCGTGGATCCCAATCCCGATCGGTGAGAGGATTCGGAGAGTGGCCCTAGCAGGGGCTGCCAGAGGTGCCGCCCACACGCATCCCTGCTAGGGCCGCTCTCCAGCAGGGGATGAGATATATAAATATATAAAATACATATATAATATATATATATTCTTCTACTAAATGTGCTAAATGTACTAAATGTGCACCTTTCTTATTCTCAGCTAAAGTTTGCTCATAATTACTAGGGTTACGCTGTACTAAGTGCACACTTGGTTATTCTCTACTAAAGTTTACTAGGGTTACTCTGTGCCCTGTCAGAATGTGAGTGCCTGTGGACTGTTTTCACTTGAAATTTTGTAGAAAGAAAGAAAAATTGCAGAACTGATGTAACATCAAGATTTTGTTTTGCTTATTTTCCTTTTTTTTAATTTTTTTTTTAGTTTACTTGCTTGAAATTTGAATCTCTATCATGACTGCTGCGCTATACTGGCCCCTAAAGAAAGGAACCTATCTTAGGTGTTCACATCTTAGGAGTTGGAAGTATGGAATGAGTAATATCTGCTTAGTGCCCTGTTAAAAATAGGGAGCTCTAAATACTCCTGGAAGGCTTCTTAACTGTTTTTCTTCCTTAAAACACACCCCAAGACCAAAACTTGTTCCAGTTCTATGTGAAGCTGTGTGAACTGCTTTATACTCAGCAGCAAATGTGCTTTGCAGAAGGTGCTTTTATAAAATTTGCTGCTTTCCTTAAAGCAGTGTTCATCCGTTACCGAACAAGCCACTGCTAACACCATTAATCTTTGATGTTTTAAAGGTAGTGTGCACCGTCAACATCTGAAGGGAAATTTAAATTGCTTTATTTAAAATCTTTCTATATTAAAGAATAACATGATGTCAGAATTTACTTGGAAGGAGGAAGAGTAAATCATGGAAAGCGAAATCCTCTTCCCATCTTCAATATGCCAGTGGTCTGTAGGAAAGCTGAAAGCTGCCATGTGGTCTGTGCGTTCCGTCAGAAGCTGCTAGTGTAAGAGGACATGTATCTAGAGCAAGTCCCTATCAATTGGCATTTAATAGATTTGGGAATTCTGGAATAAATTTAGAGATCCAGTCTTTCCAAAATAAGGCATTTAACCTGTGATACCTTAAGATGCTGTTGTTGATTCCCTACTTCCAAATGATGGATAGATAGATTTTAGAGAGAGTTTAATAGGGAAAGAGCCCCTTCTGCAAATAATGAAACAAGAAATGTGTTTGGAGGATTTCTACTACTTAGATAGTTGCCAGATTTTGGGAGATATTGTAGCATGAGTTGAAGTCTGCAGTGGTGCCGCCACCTCCCAGAGGCTTTCCAGAGGTGTCTGCAGTCAGCCTTTCGAAGCTTCCTGTACAGCAGATGCTCCTGGAGGAGCAGCACATCCATGGGACACCTCAGGGGTATTGTAATTCCCGCAGAAAGCAGCGAAGCTGCTGCGGTGCTGAGAGGCGTGAGGAAATTCAGCCGCTCATTTCAGTGTGTTCCAGGAAGGAATGCAGGCTTAGCGGTTCTGCTCCAGCTCTTCTGGATGTAGACAGTGAATAATTTTACTCCTGCAAGGATATAAATAAACCTTACACTGAGGCCTGTGCAAAGAGGGCTTTTAAAATGCATGAGTATGTAATGCAGAACTATTGGTATTTCTTAAAGATATGCAAAGAAGGAAATATATCTGGATCAGCTGGGGTATTTATCTTTAGGATTTTGTTACTCAAGACAGGAGAAAGCAAAAATATCATAAAAGGTATTGCAACATTAAGTAGTTCTTATATGAAGAACTTAACCAGTTAAGAGCCATGCTCTAAACTGTGACAGTGTTTTCAGTTTGGCTTTGACCTGGACTCTTCCCATGGGATTTTATGATCTTTTCTTGTATGAATGAACTGAGCTCCAGGATATCTGCAGGTTCTTTCTGTAGTTGATACAGTTTATATGAACTTCAGCCTTTATTTCCTTATATGAAATACAATAAGAATATAAGTAATGATTTATGCATTTGGGTGGCTTTTTGCTTGATAAAAATAGTGGCTACCAAGGTAGGCTGACAGATATAAAGCACTTTTGCAAAAAGCTGCTCAGTGATCGTTCTCACAGCCCAAAATGCCAGCTTTTCTCTTTGCTGCCATAGAGATTTATCTCTTGAGATTATTTTTAGATACTTGATTTTCAATTGTAAAAACACATTTTGATACAGAAGAGCTAGAGTGCGATAAAAATCTATTCCTTAA
The DNA here is from genome assembly GCA_032353885.1 of Nothura maculosa. Taxonomy (NCBI): domain Eukaryota; kingdom Metazoa; phylum Chordata; class Aves; order Tinamiformes; family Tinamidae; genus Nothura; species Nothura maculosa. Next base: position 120,030 of record JAUBOD010001033.1, on the reverse strand, counting down.
AGTGGTTCATTTAGTTCTTTTAGCTTTTCCATAACCAAAGAGATGTAGCTCCATCAGCTAAATTTTAGCTAATGGTAATTCTTATTAAACACACCAATTAAAAACGAGTGAATCAAGCAGCGGAGTATCTCTGCATTTAATTGTATAATTGTATTCTCTTTAAATTCCTCTCTAGAGTATAAGGCAGCTTTTGCTCCTGTTTTTGTGCTTTCCTTTATAGGGTTGGGAGCTATAAGCAGTGCTCTGTATGTCTTTTAGACACGAGGGCAACAAATTTGGGCAGATAGAAGCAATATTGGCTCTTGAAGGTGACCTGAAACCAGCTCCAGAGCAGTGCGGGTTTCCTAAGCGGGACTGGGGTGTTATGGGGCTTGTGGTTTTGGATGCACAGAATACGGTTAAATAAACTCCATGCTTGGGATCGCTGTGGTTGCGAATCGCATAAAACGCTGGAGCTGTCGTTCCTCTTTAGGAGCAGGATGGCCCTGAGGTGCTTGGGGCCAGCTCCTAGGTGGCACTTGGATCTCTGGCTTTCCATGTTTATGGCTTTTTCCCAATTCCTATTCTTTGTCATTTGTTCTGATACCATAGACTTCAAGTGTATTAAAAACCTTGAAACGTTTAATATATTATGCTCTTTTTTTAAAAAGCATTTCAGTAATTATTAATTCTTTCAAAACAGCTCCTATGAAGCTCCTATTGAGCATAAGTATTTTTAAAAATGATATTTTTTTGATTTTGCATATTTCTATCTTAAAGAGAAAAGTTGGGTCATATCTCAATATATTTTCTTTACAATTTGAAAGGAAATTATTTTTTCTATGAGCTCAGACTTGTTCAAGCTCAGCATTGTCAAAAATAACCAGAGAACTTGTAATGAAATATTAGGGGTATTTTTTTTATCATTTTTATACTTGTTCTTTGGAAGGAGTAATTCTTGGCTTTTTTTTTTTTTAACTGAAGATATTATAAAGATGGATAAGGTGGATGTGGAGAACATTAGAGGATAAAGCAAAGGCAAAATAGGTCCTCAAGATATTCATGATATTCTGATGGTGGGTAGTGTGGGGAACTTGAAGAAATAAGTAGGAAACAAGTCCATAGCAAATCAAGCCTGGCGATTCTGCTGTTAATGAGAATAGTAATTCCCCTGAAACAAGGCTTCCTTTTAAAAGTATTTAAGGTAATTTGAAGTTCCAAAATCTTTATATTTTGAACAATTCCTTGCAATGTTTTTTTAGGTAGCTTTGGATATGATCCTTTAACCTTTTGTGTTCTTGAGGAAGTTCTTCTTAGTATTTATACTATCAGAGTAGGTCTGAATCAAAATCATGAGGAATGATTTTGTTTTTTGCATGCAGTAATGATTATCCTTTCATTCTTTTATGCTGTTTTTGCAATGCTAAATTTTAGTCTTGCTTAGTTGCTTGCTGCAGTTTCTGCTCATGGCTGTTTTTTTTGGTTGCAAGTGGTGTGATTGAATGGGAGAAAAGAGGGCAGCGCCTAAGGAAAGGGAGGTTCTGTCTCTCCCATGGTGCTGCAAACTGCAAATACATCTCAACAAGGTACTCTTCGTCTCCTCCATGTTCAGCCCAGAGCCAAGCTTCCCTTGCAGTCCATCCTGGCAACACGGCCTGGAAATGGAAATACTTGGAAATAATGGCTACTGCTGGGGCAGATTCTGCTGCCTGGCAGCGACAAAACGGGCCAGGCCCATCTGTCTCCTCCTTCCCTTCCCCTTTTTGTTATTCTCCTCTCTGCAGAGCTGCCTTGCATTGGACTTTAACTGACATCAAAGAAAAACAAGCAGGAGAGTCAAATTTGGGAGGGAAGAAGGGGGACTGGAGGATGCCGGGGGGAGCAGTCAGCTGGGATTGGCTGGATGTGTCTGTCAGAAGTGTTGGAAGAAGAAAGGCAGCAGCGCAGGACACGTGCGGCCTGTGATCCGTCCTCCATCAGGACCTGTCAGAGTCTGGAAGATCTGGGTCTCCCTGATGCGGAGTTTGGAAATCTGTCATCTCTTCTTTCATAGAAGTTAGGGAAGGGATTCCTATGATTTACTCAAAATAAGTGCTATTTTGCATTAACTTGAGGGCTCTGCTCAAGCGGATTTATTGGACTACAACTAATTTCCCTGTAATTGATTACTCTTCTATTTATATATACATGCAGAAACATATTTATGTGATATATATTATGTCTAAACTGAACTGTAAATGTAGAAGACTGAATAAATTCAAGACAGATGAGAGATTCATTTTTTTAAGCTTGATTGCTTTCCAGCTATATTTACTTTCATATGATGCCCATTATTTAAGTACTACAATTTCTGTTCTGGGAAGGGGGTTGGAACTTATGGATAACTTTTACTATTTTTTTTTGTCAAGTTAATTGTTTTTTATTTGTTTCCAGGAAATGGCTCTTGAAGTTAAATGAGGATGGATAAAACCTCCCAATGAAGCAGAAGCTGCTCTGCATGTGTTAGGACTCTATCTCCAGAAGCACTGCTGATCAGCCTGGAGCTGGTAACTTGTCATAATGAAGAAAATTAGTCTCAAAACAATTCGCAAGTCCTTTAACTTAAATAAAAGCAAAGATGAAAGTGACTTTGTAGTGGTTCAGCAGCCATCATTAAGCGAATTTGGAAAAGATGACTCTTTGTTTGGCAGCTGCTATGGTAAAGATTTGGCTAGCTGTGAAGTCAATAGTGAAGATGAAAAAGGAGGCAAAAATAGATCAAAAAGTGAGAGCTTAATGGGTACGCTGAAAAGGAGGCTTTCAGCAAAGCAAAAGCAGAAGGGCAAAGGCAGCACGCCATCCGTAAGCTCTGCGGATGATGACACCTTTTCTTCCTCTTCTGCCCCAATCACCTTCAAGGATGTGCGAGCGCAGAGACCTCTGAGATCCACTTCCCTCCGTAATCACCATTACAGTCCAACCCCGTGGCCCCTTCGACCTACAAATTCGGAAGAGACTTGTATCAAGATGGAAGTGAAAGTCAAGGCGTTGGTCCACTCCTCTAATCCAAGCCCAGCACTGAATGGTGTTCGAAAGGACTTCCATGACTTGCAGTCAGATAACGTGTTCCAGGAACAAAATAACGCATTAAAAAATACGGAGTCTCAGAATGGGGACTTGCATCTTCACCTTGATGAACATGTGCCTGTAGTTATTGGATTAATGCCTCAGGACTACATTCAGTATACTGTGCCTTTAGATGAGGGAATGTATCCTTTGGAAGGATCGCGTAGTTACTGTCTGGATAGCTCCTCACCCATGGAAGTTTCAACTGTTTCGTCTCAAGTGGGAGGAAGTGCTTTCCTTGAAGAGGAGAGTCAAGTGGATCAGGATGTAGTTGTTGCACCAGATATCTTTGTGGACCCGGCGGTGAATGGCTTGTTGATTGGTACCACGGGAGTCATGTTGCAGAGCCCAAGAGTGAATCATGGTGACGTCCCTCCACTCTCACCTTTGCTACCTCCAATGCAGAATAATCAAATCCAAAGGAACTTTAGTGGGTTGAATGGCACAGATGGCCACGTGGCTGAAAGCATGCGCTGCCATTTGAATTTTGATCCTAACACTGCCCCTGGAGTTGGAAGAGTTTATGATTCTGTACAGAACAGTGGTCCCATGGTGGTGACCAGTCTGACGGAAGAACTAAAAAAACTTGCAAAGCAGGGGTGGTACTGGGGCCCCATTACACGCTGGGAGGCAGAGGGGAAGCTAGCAAACGTGCCTGATGGCTCCTTTCTTGTTCGCGACAGTTCCGATGACCGATACCTTTTAAGTTTGAGTTTTCGTTCCCATGGGAAAACACTTCACACTCGAATCGAACATTCAAATGGTAGGTTTAGCTTTTATGAACAGCCAGATGTGGAGGGACACACGTCTATAGTTGACTTAATTGAACACTCAATCAGGGACTCTGAAAATGGAGCTTTCTGCTACTCGAGATCCCGGCTGCCTGGATCGGCCACTTACCCGGTGAGACTGACGAACCCCGTGTCCCGCTTCATGCAGGTGCGCTCCTTGCAGTACCTGTGCCGCTTCGTAATACGTCAGTATACCCGGATAGACCTGATCCAGAAACTGCCTTTGCCAAACAAAATGAAGGATTATTTACAGGAAAAGCACTACTGAAAGCTCGTGGGAATTTTGCATCTTGCACTTTGGGAACAACGACAACAAGAAGAGACTGAATTACAGTTTACAGACTTTGGTCATTATCAAGATCTTTTGCTGCCATAACGATATTTCTTTTTGTGTGTGTGTGTGTGTGTGTAAAAGAAAAGTAATGCTTTGGGGTTTTTGTTTGTTTGGGGGATTTTGTGTATTTTGGGGGCGCTTTTTTTTCTTTTTTTGAAAGAATGATTTCAAGTTTATTTTTAGAAGTGTGAAATAACTATCTTTCATCAATGTGCAGATTAATCACAATGTGAATGATCAAATTCTCCTTTAATTTCCCCCAAGTCCTTTGCTGCTATCCACTGTGATTTTTATGCATTGAAAGCACATTTCATGTGTATCCAACCATAAGTAAAAGTCAAATGAAACTTGTTGAATGGATTTTTTTTTTCTTTAAAATAGCCTATTGAAAAAGATGATCATGGACAAAACATATTGGTATTCTAAATTAGAGAATTTACATATATGTTAAAAATGATTTCCTAGCATATGAATTACAAATTTCTACAGAAATATGGCCTAATATAGAATTTATAGACAGAGCTGTTTGATAAAAACATGGTTATGCAGCATATCTTTGGGAAAAAAAACCCCTTTCTCATAGACCTTGTGTTGTCTGTACACTATTTTGTATTTGAGGAAGTTGGTTTGACTTTCTTCTTGTCTCAGTATTTTGTCCTTCTAAAATGGCCTTTTAAAAAAGTCTTCGAAAGTCAATGTGTAGTATCTATATGGAGATTGCAGCATTGAGATACTGAAAAACTTTATGTTCTGAAATCAGTTAAATAAATGAACATCTACCAGGTCCTGTCTTTCTTATATTTCCCTTTCCTACCTCCCTCTGAGTAAGAAAGAAACACCTACATCTGTAGGATGACTCTAGGAATCCTTGTTTGGCAACATAAGTTGAGAAGCCATTTTAGAGATGTGCTAAAAATTTTGAATAGCTTCCCTTCCTCTGGGATGATTTCTACCATATATGTTTAAGCTATGTGGAATTTTAACATTTCCCCTTTTTCTGCATTTCCACTTCTCAAATTCAGTAATACACTAATGACCTCTGAATCTTTGGGAAGGAGGGACAGGACTGATGATAGTTTGGATTGAAGATTGTCCAAATATATCTCTAAAGCTCTATTTTCATAGTCTGTGAAATTGTGGAGAAAAGGGAGTTTGAGTTTTAATGTACATTGACCACAGAAAATGTTTGCGTTAGCTTTCATGCAGTATATTTTGCCATGTGAAATATTGAATCTGTTAAGTAGATGTTTCTGATCCCTGTCAAAGATTCTGGCATTTGAAAAGCTGAAAATTATTCTGACTTGCTTTAGGGGGAAAAAAAGAAAGACTTTCTGTTGGGCGTACAGCTTTTACATTGTACTATTTTCTTCACTGAAGGTTAATTCATGGCATTTTCATGATTTTTGTTTGTTTGTTTTATTTTGTTTCGCTTCACCACCCTGCCTGTGCCCCCTGGTCTATCACTTCTCTAAGTTACTTGTTAAAGGGATCCTGGCTAACTCGAGTGTGGGGTCTGCTTTATCCCTGCCCCATATCTGCCACCCTAAAGTTTTGTATTTGAGAGTGTTACCTTCCCCATTGCTGTAGAAGTTGCTGGTCAGTAAAGATCAGCTGAGAGAACAGTTGTTAGTCTTGGATATAGTTTTCTTGTTTAGGTCATTTTCTTGTTTAATCTAGCCTTTTGTCCCCTGAAACGAGTCCTTAGTAATGAATACAGTATTGCTGCAAGGTGGTGCGGTAGCACTACATCTTGGGTTGCCTGAATTGATAGACTAAATTTATATTTTTTTAATTTATTTTTTGACCATAATGTTTAACAAAAAAAAAAATCAAAGGTAGATAAAGTCTGCCTTTGCTTTTAAGGGAGGGAAAATAAGGATTTCTTCTTTAGTCTGATAAAGTTTTAAACTTAATCTAGAGCAATCTATATGCCTAATTTGTTGGCTCTGCCATGGAGATATATGTATGCAAGTGTGAAATTTTGTTTCCTTTTTCCCCTCTGCTGACATTTCCCCCACCCCTGTGAATCAGAATCACAAACTTTATTCAAAAAAGGCACAATAACTTACTGCATGGTACAGTGTTCTGATTCTGTCTGTGGGGAGTGGGATAAGAGAATCATCTCTATGAATTTCAAACACACACTTTTTAGAAGAAACCCTCTGGCATTTTCTTCACTTTAAAAATTCTTTCCCTGTTCAAGATAGAGGTTCTATGCATTTTACAGAATCTTTGAAAGATTATAGTATGTTAAATAGTTTCTCTGCCATTAAATGCCACTATTGAATGCATTAAAAATGTTTGTTACACCGCACGCATTAATTAATCAAGCAGTCATTGCATTGAAACTTAAATATCTGAAGCTATAATATCTGAGTTTTGTTGCTGAATTTAAAAGGTATAAGAGCAGGTGTGCTGAATTTCCATGCTTTATAAATTCCAATTTGTTCACTCATTGATGCTTTATAAAGTTCGGTTCAGCTATCCAATTTTGAATTGCTTTCCTCACTTTGTTCTTGATTTATGAACTTAATCAGATCAAGCTATCACTGTTACTTTTATTTTCTCTACATAAGATATCCACAAACGTAACACTTACAAATAGTTGAGGCCTAGGTTGAGAGACCCATATAGCACTTTCTTTCTAAATAAAAAATGATGGTGATTTTTCTACTAAACTCAATATACCTTAAATCCACTAGTAAGAAAACAAAAATACTTTTACAAATTTCATTATTCTTTTTATTTTGTCTGTTTGTTTTCTGAGATAACTGTCCCACCAGGAGAAGGAACATAGAAGAGTGACTTTGAAAACATTAAGGATACTTACAGTTTCTTTTAATGAAGATTAACACAAAAAAAGAGAATCATAGTAACATTATTTTATGAGACAGTTGAGAAGTACTCGGAGTAACCACAAAAATTGTGTTGATTTTTGCTTGATAAAAGTTGGAGGAACAAAGTGTCCTTGACAAACAGAAAGAAAATGATTGAGCATATTTTGCATACATTTAGAGGCAGATACAATAGACTAAAATCTAATTGACTGTGATCCTTACAGAGTGGAAAAATGTCTATTTATTTAGCACAAAAGTCTAAAGTTATTCTTTTTATGCAACTGAATTGTGGAAAAATGTTTGGGAATAGAAGAACCTTGAAATACAACCGGTGGAGTGTTCTTTGAGCTTATCAGCAACTTCAGTCATTTCATGATACTGTTTTATCAATTCCAAGGTGTTTTACTCTTTCGTTTAGATACAGAAAAATAAATTTGCACAATTTGCTCTCTTTTTTCCTTTTTGTAAACCAGTGTTATAAACAACTGAAAGTGATTTGTATTCTTTGATTTATTTGAAGGATATAGCACTTATCCTGCTGTTGACACAGTGAATGCCATCTTTTTATCAGAGTCTCTTTGTCAGAAAGATGAGAAATGCTATTACTAATTAAACTCTGTTCTCAAATGAGCTGACTTTACATCTTGTTAAAGCCTATTTTTATGAATATTGACTGCTGGGCTAAGTGAAAAAATGTACTGTTTTTCTTGTGATGCATTTCATCTATGTGAATACCAGAAGTATAAATTTAAACCAATATACCAGCAATATATGGGCTATGATTCTACTGAGAAATATTTCTCTGTTACTATACTTACAAATGCTGAGATAAGCTATGGATAAAAATGATTGCCTATTTAATTTCTTCTAATCTTTTTACAACTATAAAGATTAAAAAAAATACATTCTTTATAAATTGGGCTAGGCGGTAGTTCATAAAATGGGAAATATGGCATTATTGTTTCTGGAAAGTGTTCCAAATTCTACACAGAGATAAGGAAAAATTCTTAGAAAATTTTGTATGAATACGTGCTGGCTTAAAGAATTTTTATAGTGCTGATGGAGTGCCATGAAGTTAATACTTGCAATCCAGATTGCTGTAGTTTACACTTTTCTCTGTTTCAGACCTGGTGTGCACTATTTGTACTAAGCACACCACAGAGTGAATTATCCAAAGTCCATTGATTTTAATGTGTTTTGGTTTGTAAACAAAATTATAGTAATTTCTTGCACATTTTTGAAAAATACTTGTATAAGGATTTATGTATCTGCTTCTGGATACAGTATGTAAATAAAAATTTCATTCGCAAAAAGATTTGTGGAGTATTCTATACCTTAATGAAGACAGGGGCTAAAAAACAAAAGACTCTAGGTTTTTGGCATTGGACTTGCACATCTTTTTCTTATTGGTTATATTTAGCACTGTGTTATATTTCTTTTCAAGCAGGCGTTTTGTTTGTACTTTATTTTTAATTCCTACTTCTCAAAACAAGAAGAATTGCCAAAACGTAACTAGAATACAAATTTTAGAAGGTCTACACACGATGTAAATTAACTTACTGGTATATTTCCTTGTGTTAGTTGGTTAGTATGTTGGCGTGGTTGGCTTTATAAAAAGGAAACTCGTACCACAATAGTCTCTTTTGTCCAAATGTGCCTTTGTAGTGGTAATAAACCTTTTCCTGGGCTCCAAGTTAGCAAATAGCTCTTACCTAGTTCCAGCATAATAATAGAAGAATATAAAGTCTTGATCTTCATATATTCAGTTGACACTATCCTAGATTCATTTTCAAGAGGAATGACGTTTTAAACTCTGGGGAACTCATATGAGGAGATGTCTGAGGATTACCTTTTTATTATTTTTTTTTATGAACCATGTGCACAGAGAGTACCACTTGTTCCTTAGATTTCATTTGTAATCATGCAAGAGAAAATCTGCAGTAGTAGCAGGGATTATAGTTCAGAGCTGATACGTACTTTCTTATGTAATTTGTAACTATAAGTCCTAAAACAACATCAAAAAAAAGTGTTGGTTTTGTCATTTAAGTTAAAACTAATCTCTTTAATTATTGGACTGATACTTATTTGAATACATGCCAATGCATGCATGTTCAGTCAGCTGCTATTTTTATTCCTACTGTTGGAACTGGTATTAAAACCTAAGGATGAGGTGTGATTGCAGGATGCATTAAAGCTTCTGGGGATTTTGCACTGAAAAGTCTGCATTTATGCTCTGAGTTCTGTAACTTGGGTAAATGTCTTCAGCTGTTTGATTGATCATTGGTGAAAGTTGGTAAGGATTGATGTTACAGCTACCTGGCTTGATTCAAAAGGATTTGAAATGTTTACCTTTAAGATGCTTGTAATCCTAATTATTTCTGCACACATTTTACTTGCTTCACAGCTGTGAGAGTAGAAGAGAAAGGCTAAGGCACTGTCACATACTGGAAGGTTACTGCATATCTGGTACATCACATTTGTAGCAAGATACAGTCAGGAGTAACGAGGTCTTGGAGGTGGCAGAATAAACCATTCCTGCAATTAAGACCTCGTAAGCAAAGCTATAAGATCTAGTAGAAATTCTTAATGTTCTTAATGTTCTGTTGCTTTCCTCCAACACATACACGTTGCTTGCAGTCTGCCTGAAACTTTCCCTTTTTTCCTTTCGCAAAGGCTGAGAATCAGCCAAGAATCTTAGCATCTGTTGTCATTAACTTGCACATCTTTGTCTTATCTGATGGGGAAATTTCAGTTTCCTTTCAAAGTCAGGTAAAGCATGAATAGAATGTGGTAGAGAGTGGAAAAATTTTTAAACTCATTTTGGCTTTAGACGTGACTTGGAAATGAGAAGTGTTCTGTCCCCCTGAGCATGGGATCCATAATTCTCTTGGAGAACTTGCCAGGTTTTGTCACTAACCTCTACTGAATCACTTGAATTGCAAGCAGTGAAGGTAGTGCTGCTTCTGAGGGCTTGAGCGGGGTGAAGAACTGGCCTTTGCAGAACTGTCTTTAAAAAGAGTTCCTTACATGGAATAAGGAAGGAAAACTAAATGGGACTTGTTTCACTCTCGGTAGGTCGGAATATGAATGAGTTGAGATGGACAGGCAGGGCTGGCTGTGCAGCTCCTGGCACTGGTAGTCTGAGTACCATTTGGCAACTATGTCTTGCGAAGGTAAGAATTATATTAAATGTATGTTCAGTCTTTGTTCTGCAAAACATTTTTTTGTCAAATTCTCCTTATTCACAAAACTCTTTAACTGCAGTCCTTTGTGCTTAAATTAATTGGAGGACTTGCTGAATTTTACATCATGAAAACATGAATAAATATGTATGTGACTCCATCTTGCTAAAACTTCTAATTTTCATAGCTGTTTGGTGCTTGTAGTCTTTGTTTTGGCAGCCTTCTGCAAAGTGAGGGGCAGTAACCAACTCTATGTTAAAATAGCATGTGAATTTGGTAAATGGGGTAAATGACATTATTTGAGCCAACCAACATGGAGAATATGAATATGCATCAAATTATTCATTGTCTTTCCCAAGCAAGATCTAAAGGAGAAGCAGGAGGGAAATGTTCAAAACAAACAGGAGTAGATGGTTCTTCAGAAAGCACATGATAAGCTGAGAAGGTCAACTCGAAGGCAGTTTCATATGCTAAGAATATGTGTGGACAAGGAGGTGGTAAATTCATATAATAGAAATCATTTAAGTACTGCTGAATACCAAAATATCCCCTTTTCCTCTGGATATCTTGAACAACATTTGAAGGAAATACCATATATGCTCTTCCTACTCTTGATCCTAGAATCTAGTTCTAACCAGATCTGGACTGTTCTGGACTGTAACAATCTTTGGTTTGACTCTGTGTCTGCTTCTATAATTTTAAATTGGATGAGAGATTGTAAATCTTGAAGTCTTTTCTTGTAGTAGCTAGTGCTGCTATATTTCAGGATTGGTAGGAATTTTAAGGGTGAGTGAATTCTTTGTCATCATGTGTTACTTCTTAATTTTTTTTAAAGAAGCATTAAAGAGAACAGTAAGTAATTTGGCATTTGCAAGGCAAAAGATTGCTCCCAGCTGGAGCATCTAACAGATTTTTCAAGAAGCTTTTCTGCACTTTTTATAGTGCAAAGCCAATGTTAAAATTAAGATCTGTTTCAGATTCATTCTAGCACTGAAAGCTTTGAAGAACATCTTATCTGAGAGTTTGGTATTTGAACCAACATAAAATATTGGTGCAGTATAAATATTTCAGCACCTAAGAAGAGGAAGAGCAAATCTGAACTAATGTTCTTTCTCCAGTGCTTGCCAGAACACTACTTTGCTGAGTGTACTTACCTGCACCTGTTTGCGTCAGAAAAAATATTGTGCTTGTACATCCTTGTAATTAAAAAAATACTGACAGACTTTTTTCATGTTACCTTACAGGTTTTCTTTATGTTACAGAGATGATGAAATGGGGCAGGGGGGAATCATCCCTCCGTTTACACAATGTAAAAATAAGCATTAGATTAGGTCAAGAAATCCTGAATTAAAAAAAAAAAAAAAAAGAAAATACCAATAGGTTTGTTTTATTATTTGATTTTGTTTTGCTTTAGTGTATTTGAATTTGTTTCATGAGCATATACTACTATATAAATACTACTTCATAATATCTATATGTCTGTATATCTTTTTGTTCTGTCAGGCATTTTACAGCTTGCGTCTGGAGATTTTTTTCTAAGATTATTTTCAAAGTATCTATTGCTATAATACAGCAACTTTTTTTTTTCACTTCTCTCCTTGAACCTTACCTTTTTCTTAAAGATTACATTGCTGTAGGAGAAAAATACTGACATCTAATCTTTCTTTCCTGGCTAGTCTTGAAAAAGTTAAAATATGCAACCAATGAATAGATAAGTGCTTTTGCTCATTGCTTCATGAATCTCAGATATTTCCCAATGGAAACTTCTAAATAGATGTTGATAATGAACAACAGCAAGATGTATTTTAGTCCAAAAGTACTAAGGTTGAAGGGAATGTCAAATACTTGAAGTTTCTCTTTAGGAAAAAATAAAACTAAAAGACATCGGAGTTTGACCACAATTTTTTAAAGATGGTGAGAGGTAATTAAGAGAAGTAAATGCATAATGAGTCATTTCTGAACTCTGAAAGGACATCATAAGTATCTAAATTTACTATATGCATTATTGGAAGATAGAAAAAAGCCTGAGGAACCATGTAGATCTTTCAATGCTTGTACAATTGCTGATTTCCTCTCATGGATGAAATAGGTGGGCAATTTTGGAGATTGGAACTGAGCCTGGAGGCTCAGTATCGTAGCAAGAAAAATAGGTATATTTATGTAGTAATTGAAAGTTTTGGTTTTTAAGTCTCAGATATTAATTTGAAATGGAGGATATTGTTGAAAATGTGTCAATAAACCGAAATTCTTCCCTTCCCTAGAGATCTATTGAAAAAAGATTCCCATTCTTTTGATAGGGAGTTGTGGTCAGCATTTTATTTTAAACATATAAATTATTTTGGGAGAGTCTGGGTGGCGAAAAAGAGAGAAAAATATGAACTTTTTTTTCTTTCTTTTTTTTTCTCTGCAAACTGTTTACAGAATTCAGATCTTAGACATAAAAACATAAATACTTCAAATAATGCTTTAAATAGTTTTGATAGAATTACCCTGCAGCTGGAAGGATGACAAGAACAGAATATATATGAATATTATATATAAAATATATGGTTTATATAATTATATATTATGAAATATAATATATATTATTGTAATATATATCTTTAATAGTAAGCTTTTATTTTATCCTCACAAAATATATATTCACAGTAATGTTTATTTTGGGAATATGCATTAATAACTTTTGAGACAAACTTAAATGTTTCTTCCTTGCTTCCTCTTTTGTTCAGATGTTTCTATTATGTTTTGTCAGGCACTCAGTAGAGAGGAAAATATTATTTCATAAGATACTTTCTATTTTTATTCTGTTCGCATTCTAAATTCTCTTAAATGCAGTTATCTGCAGGCATAAAAAGTTGAGGCTGTTTAAAAGTTGGGACCAAAAGTGAGATACCCTATTTTCTTTCTTCCATTTTCCTCCTTTTTAGTGAAATACAACATTGCACACTTTCTTCTTCTATTCTGAATGTATCTGTAGCATAAAAAAGCTGCCAAATGATATGTGATATTTTACTTTTTCCCCATTGTTTACGCATGTCTGTTTTAATGCTTGGTGCTATTTTTGAATGAGGTGACCTTGCACAAAATGCTTAATTTCTTTGAGCCTTCTTTGATCCTCAATAAACTTGGCAGAGGAACAGGATAAAAACATAAGATCACAAAATGAAACAGATGGGGAAACAAAATGAATTTAATGCATAGAATTATGTTTTGAGGGGAGTAATTTGGTGGGGAAGGCAACAAGCAATTGACTGGATCAGGTTTCAAAATGATAATCTAGCCCAATGAAATGACTAATCCCGAAGAGTTTTTATCTGAATTTGTAATACACCTGTCCATTTCTGTGTATGTATGTATGTGCACACACATCTAACTGGGAGAGGAAGGACATTAAAGACATTAGTTCAAATGAGCATTTGAAGCCTTAAAATCATTTGTGCACTACTATCGTGCCATTGCAAATGTGTTTTCTACTTCATGATAACATGTGTACAAACATTTACTTAAAGTGAAATTTTCTGTAACCATGTATGTGTGTGACTATCTAGCTGAAACTATGCAGTTTTTGAGAAAGCAATATGGATCTATAAAATAGAGTGAGTGCATGCAGCGATTACAGTGTGTGACAGAAGAGAATTGTTTGGGATTAAATACATGGATTTTGTTCCTTTTTTTTTTTTTGTTTTATTTTAAGCTCTAAAGTATCTCTGTTCTGCCAATTTGGCTCAGCCCAAGAGACAAGTCTGACATATCTTCTCCTGGCAGCTGACTGTGGAAATGGAATCCAGGTGGCTTACTACTGGAGTTTAAATTTGACTAAATGATATAAAATGTTTGTGGCTTAAAAGATGAATCCTAGAACTCAGCAAATGGATAGAACTTTTTTTTTCTTGTAAACTAAATTAGCCAATGGTATCTTCTGAGCTTACATTTGACATTTTGACCTGAAGAAAAAAAAATCATTAATTCATGGTCTGTGATGAAAACATGCTCTTAGATCCTTTGTGTTATAATAATAATATTGAAATGAATTGAAACCGTAAATATAGACAAGCAGGTCCATTTGACTTGTCTGGGTAGAAAATGAGAAACAACATCATGACAAATGTTTTCACTAAAAACTATGACCTTGCTTTAGCAAGCCAACATGAACTGCCAAGTATTGATGAGACACTCCACAGTTCAGAGACTATTATTAGGCAAGGCTTTAGGGGCAAATCCACTTTTGCAGATGTTGATATTTGCTTATTTGTATATTATAAACAAGGAAGAAACTTCTCCAGATATAGGCATCGAAACTGTAATGAAAATTTATCTAGCAACTGAATCAAGCCAAATGATTATGGTGAGCAACCAGAGGTGCTAATTTATCAGAGAGGGAAGATATAAAAAGCTAGTTATGAATAAAAGCTAGCACATTATTCATAAGATGTTAAAATGATGTCCATCCTTATGTCCATACTTATGCTTGCATTGAAATCAAAGTAATGCTGTCTTTTGGAGAGGCTAGAATAGCATAGAGTATTTTTGCAAATTCCAGAATATATTTTAGTTATTTTTATTATGTATATTAGCAGCTGGGATAGCTCTCATGACAAAGGAGACGGTCGAATGGGAACAGAAATTATTAGATCTTTATTGATTAATCGAGTTATTGAATCACTCTTCTAATTTAAAATTGATCCTATTCACATAGAGCTGTTGCTCTACCATGCATGTCAGTCATTTATGTGGCTGTTGACTGCTCTGTCTAACCTTTTGTAGTGTACCAAGAGAAATCTACAATCAACTACCTGGTATTTGTTCTCACGTGTAACTTATTCAAAGACAACGTCAGGTAGACATTGTCTTAACCAAGATGCCAGCTCTGTCTTCCATTTCTTTCTGAGGCAAGTATGAGCCAGACTAATGATGCTACAGTATCCCCTTTGTATTCAAAAGGTTAAAGCTTGAAAATGACATATTTATTTGACTTAGATATGCATGCCAGGGGCTGGGCATGACACAGGTTGTTGGCAATTAGCCAAATACTGGCTCCACACCTAGAGATGACCTAGAGAATTAGAGATGACCGCTTTTAAAAGCAAAACTCAACCTAAAGAGGAAGATAGGAAGATACATTTAAGGGCAAATGTGAAAGTATGTTATTCATTAACAGTTGCCAGCTAAGTGAGCAAAACCAAACTTCTTATTCTTTAAGTTTGACTAAACTATTCTGGTGTAGCTAAATAACTATTGGTTGGCCCAAAACTAACTAGACATTGGAGCTAGTCACTATAAAAAGTTATTTTTAGATCGAGGAATATTTGCATCCTCTTGGTTTTAATGTGGTAAGGAATTTACAGGATAATTGGTGACATTTTAGTAATACTGCTGTAGTAACATTTAAAAAATCTCTATTTTATATATATATATATTTATATATTATTCAGAAATATTGTAGGCTTGGTTGCAGTTTCAATTATCAGCTAGCAGGAAAAATAAAGTGAGAGTATCATTTAAATGTCTTAACTAAGAGAGAAATTTCTTTATTAACATTATCAGATTTTGCCAATATACAGCCAGTAGATTGCCTTATATTATGTTTCCTAGTTAGAATGTGGCAAAAAATCTTCCCCATTTGACTTACTTTAGCCTTCAAATGAGCAGCATCAGGCATACTTTACATGAGCTGAGTCTTGATTTTTCAGAGGGATTAATATATATTCCCTCATCTTTTCTGCCTTTATCCCAAGACTCATAAAAAAGAGAGAATGATAGGTTCAGCATTTTGCTCATGTAACATGGGGAAATCTTTTAGCAGAGTGATTTATAGTTTTGCCATGGACCAGTTCATAAAGGATGATGCCTTTCGACTTATAATTTTTGTGCTGTTACATAGGAAACGTTTTGGCATTTGAAGGAAAAGTCAACTGTAGTATTTTATTTATAACAAGATCTTTGAATGTGTTATGGAGGGAAATACCCTATCAAACATTTTATTTCTGGAAATGTAAGCTTCCCTGCTAGTTAAACTTAATTACTCATGAAGTATGCTGTTCGACAATTAGCCATGAATTTGTAATTATGGTGAAGGATGGTTGGAAGAGAAAATGAGAGAGACATTAACCTATATTGGATTTCTGTATGCGTAGATGAGGTAATTTTTCGAAGGATGAGCTGTTAATTCTTCTGTCTTTGACATATTAAGATGACACAAAATGGCAAGGTTGAGACAGCCTAAGGTAGTTTATTCTCCTTCCAATATTCAGCAAAGATAATGAGGTTGGAATATATTTTCTTGTTATCCGCTGACCTGATATGTTTCAATATACACTAGAATGAAAGCTAATGGTTCACAGATGTGCAAGCCTATACCTGTCTGCTCCTTTTTTTTTTCTTCCATATTTTTTATTACTGTTTTTTAAATCATGACCCAGTTCATCACCATCAGTTTAAAACCAGCTGAACCAGAACCTAACCATAACTTATTGTTCAGTGATATGGGGAGCTACTCTGCTTGTGGCCACTGCTCCTGTACTGGTGACTAGGAAGCAAGCGTCTTCTGACCCACTTATAACAGCCTTCTCATGGGAGGAAGAATATTTCTTTCTCTTTTGAAAATTCCTAAATGTATCTTCAAAAAAGTTTGAGATAATACCCTTGGCATGGACTGTGGAATGGAGATGAGTGTGCTACATATCAGAGGGCATAAGTCAGCTCAAGTGGCAACTGAGAAGGATTTCTTAAATTATTAATTTAATACATAAATACTTCATATGTGGTATTCAGAAGTAGAATAAAAAGATTTATGGGACCTCTCCTAAAGCTTTGTGAAGGGTAATTAACACCAGTCCTCGTGTTAAGTGGCTGAAGAAAATAATACCTCACTTGTTAAATTAAGTACAAATTAAGTATTTCATATTAAAGATAAGATTAATTCTGCCTCCTTTAGCCTTCTTACTTTTACACATTCTCTGGATGCTTGTTAAACAAATTATGCGACTGGTATTCTGACTATGTACTTGTATCACATGGAAAACATTTGGCAAACCTACAATATAAACTTCTTTTTTTAATTCTTAGACTCTCCTTATAAAGCTTAGGGGAAAATGGAGTTTCTATGCAAATGCTAGAAATCTTGGAGAAACAAACAGAAACAAGGTAAGCTGACTCTAATCTTCATGATAAAAGAATATTATTATAGTTTAATAAAAAATACAAAAGATTAATTGCACTAGGATTAGAAAAATAATGAAATAAGTGGATTATGATTTAGACAAATATGAAAGCACTCTGTAGGGCACAGAGCAAGATCCACAAAGAAAGCTTGGCTGTGCAGCATTAAATGCTGCAATACCAGCTAGCCAATGGTCACAGTTAGTGGATGGTTAGACTCAGATGAATTGTACGTATTTACCTGAGTAGGCAGATGCAAGCCATTTTCCCCTTATTCCAGGCAGATGAATGTCTGGGTTTTGGCTTTCCAATCATCTTCCTTTGGCTCTTAAGTGTTCATTCCCATGCTGATCAAATGCAAATAGAATCCATTGAATGCTTTTAAGGCTGCACATAGGTGTTTCTTCTTTCCCAATGTCCAAAATGAGGTTAAAGTCTCTTATTTTTAGGATGAAATTTCATCTTTGTTTTTTAACCTCTGGAATATAGAGGCCTAAATGTCTTAGGCCTCTGTCCAGTTAACTAAACTCTATAGAAGTTAGCATCTCTTGTAAATAAAAATTTGGCAGAAATAAGACTATATATATTTAAAAGATGCAGAGTCCTTCATAACATCTCTGGATTTAGCAATTTACTTCTGCTGAAGCAACATAATTTGTCAATATTTACATTTCAGACAAAATGTTCTGAAAGCTTTGCAGAGATACTTATTGTTTGGTGAACGCTGACAGAATTTTCAAGAGTGGATATGTGTCACAAAGCATAATGAGGCATATATAGAAAATAAAATTGCTGAGAGTTATCTACACATTGTACAAAATAATGACAGCTCTTTTGAGAACTGCAAGAATTGCACAACCTTTTGGACAGCAGCCTTTTAAGGAAGGTTTGAAGGTAAGACTAAAAGAATACAGCTGTTTTACTGTAGTGAAATTAAAATCAGGAAAGGGATCCAGAATATTTTGGTAACTATTATACTTATTCATCAGAATAATTTCTAACTTCTTCAAAAGATTTTTTTTTTAATATTGTTCAGATGACTTCTCTCAATTTTTTTTTCTAAGAGACCTACAGTGAACCCTAGAAGTACATGGATTGCTTTTCTCCCCATAAAGTTTTTAATTAAAACATTAAATTTAAAAGGATCTTTACAATGACGCTGTTGATATTCTGCTGTGACTGAGTACATAAAACCTTCAAATCCAGAGCACTTCACTGATACATTATCATTTATAACTTCATTCTTTAAAGACTATATTTCAGGAGGGGTTTATATAGCCTTTATTCACTTAGATAAATGAAAGTTAGGAAGACAGCTGCAAAACTAGGAGCAAAGTAGCTGTCTGTGAGTTGTTTTAGCTGCTACTTTATACAAACCAGGATGGTAAGTGTTATCATATATGACTCCTGTGGCATGAGAAGAACAGCAAATATTCTGTGGTATGTCCTATAATCATAGCAAACCATGTGCTTTGTTTATTTTTATTCCTTATCATGTGCTTATCTTCGTTTCTGTTTGGCACTGCATTGTATGTAGTGTGGGTATTAGTAGAATGGAGAGTAGTGGAATGGAGGACTTTACTATCAGGTCCTTTTGTTTCTGTCTGTGCTAGTAACTGTTGTGGTATTCTGTGCTTTGGAAAGCATCTTACAGCTTTTAGTCACTTCCAAAGATTCCTCAGTGCCTGGGGAAGCTGGATCTTGGGATCATGTGATCCTTGCTCATGCTACTACGTACACATAGAACCACAACTGCACATTTGTTTACATAAGAGATTTTAAATGATTTAAGTGTGCAAGAATTTGAAATGTTTGAAGTCAGAGTTGTGAATTGATAACCTACTGTGAGGGGATGACTGGCTGGATAGATGATGGGAGAGCTGTTGATATCATCTACCTTGGCTTCAGCAAGGCTTTTGACACCGTCTCCCATAATATCCTTATAGGAAGTGTACACTGGACACCACACTGGATTGTGCGGTGGATTGAGAACTGGCTGGATGGCAGAGCTCAGGGGATGGTAATAAATGGGGCCAAGTCTAGTTGGAGACCTGTGGCCAGTGCTGTCCCCCAGCAATCAGTACTGGATCCAGTGCTGTTCAGCTTGTTCATCAGTGCCGTAGAGGAGGGCACAGAGTGCACCCTGAGCAAGTTTGCAGATGATAGTAAGCTGAGAGGAGGAGCGGCCAACACTCCAGAGGGCTGTGCTGCCATTCAGAGGGACCTAGACAGGAGTAGCATAGCAGATCGAGAGAGTGGATCTGCCCCTCTTCTCGACTGTGGTGAGGCCGCATCTGGAGTACTGGGTGCAGTTCTGGGCTCCCCAGGACACGAGGGATGTAGTTCTGGGCTCCCCAGGACACGAGAGCTTCTAGAGAGGATCCAGCGGAGGGCAACCAAGATGATTAAGGGAATGGAGCATCTGTTGTACGAGGAAAGACTAAGCAAGCTAGACCTGTTTAGCCTGGAGAAAAGAAGATTGAGAGGGGATCTTGTGATTTGTGATGTACAAATACCTGAGAGGAAAACATAGGGAGGATGAGGCCAAAGTATTCTCAGTGGTGGACAGTGACAAAACAAAGAGTAACGAGTATAAATTAAAATATAGGCAATTTCATCTGCATGTCAGGAAGAACTTCTTTCCTGTGAGGATGACAGTCCTGGAACAGGCTGCCCAGGAAGGCTGTGGAGTCTCCTTCTCTGGAGATCTTTCAAAGTCACCTGGATGCCACTCTATGCCACGTGCTCTGGGTGTCCCTGCTGGGACTGGTTGGACTAGATGATCTCTAGAGGTCCCTTCCAACCTCAACCCTTCTGTGATTCTGTGAATCACCTTGGACTGAAAAGGTAAGGTAAATAGATACTTAGGATTGTTTAATTACTTGGGATGTGAAGATTTTAGTGCTCTGGGAATTTAAATCCATTCTGTATCTTTGGGGTTCTTGTAAGCCTGAATAGCAAATCTTCTTTGAGAACCAATGGATATTAACTCTCAGTTTTCTGGGTTGAGGAGGATTTGGGTATCAAATGAAAAGAAGGATAACACAAACCTAGGTAAATGAAATTCAGAAAATACACTTTTTGGGCAAAATGTTTGCAACCCATGACCATGTGCATAGAATTTTACTACTTTCAGACCCAGGCTGGTTTATGTCAACTGTAACCTGGAATTATAAACTTACTGCTAAGTCTTTTCAGGATTAGTTTCTCTGCAAAACTATCTTTCAATCTCTTTTAGCTTTTATCTTAAGAACATGATATTTGCTGATGATTTGCATAATGATTTTCATGTGAAGAAGAAAATCTTAGAATCATCTAGGGTTTATGGGCTCATTTAGATATGCTGTTCAGCCATACCTTTCTCAAACATTCCTTTCTCTATACTTCAGTAGTATAAGCCACCTTCACTAAAAACACAGTGATACTGTGAACAGTGTATCACTCCAGAGCCTTTTATGCCAATAAAATGTGTGTAACTAATCAGTGCAGAAAATAAAGGGTGGAGTGGATTCTGGCATGTTTTCAGGAAAATACATTTTTCTTTTTAAGAGTGACTTTGAGTGGCTTTACTCTCAGTATTGGTGAGAGGATCCACCTAGCTGATGTGAGCTCTACAAGCCCTGCACTGTCAGGGGAAGAGCTGAGGCACGGAGGAAAATGATTTGGAGATTTGTCAATGCCTCAGCTCGAATATACTCCGAAAGGAGCAGTGCTTTGCATTTTCTACCTAACATCTCAAAAAACCTTTCAAAAATTGTTAGTTAAATTTGTGATTACTCATAAGAGCAGATAGAAGTTAACAAATATGGAACCTGCAGTAAAAGAAGTAATTCTATTTTCTCTTACTGAACTACCCTTTGAAATTCTCTTAAAAGTCTTTTTTTTTGCAGATTTTAAAAGGTCATATGGCTGTAAAAGACTTACTTAAACTTACATAGGAAATCCACTGTGAAATTGTGAACAGAATAGAACCCAGATTTCCTGTTCTTTGGGCCTGCTTTAACAAAGTAGCCCTCCCTCCTTCATACAATGAATGATTTTGTCCTATATCCCATCCAACATTTCATTACTTTAAGCCTGAGTAAGTATGTTACAACTAATTTCCTGAAGTAAAGTGTAAGATTGCTGATATTAAAAAACACTCATAGCTAGACACCATCTAGCTCCTCGTTATCTGGCCTCTGTCTAGGTCTTGTAAGACCTAGTTTTATATAAAATATAGTTGATGTCATTGTCTATACCCTTACGAGTTTCATAGTTTTGTATGTCAGTTACTGATATATCATTTTTTTTCTGCAGTCAGTTTTACCTCCCTGACACTAGCCCCAAATCCTATCAGAATGTAGCCTGTTGTTTTGGCCAGAAGCAAAGACCCTTTTTATTACCACAACTGCTTTATGCAGTATATTTCTATATTTCTCAGAAGTGGGTCTCTCATAGGAGGTAATAATAGCTTCCTAAAAAAAAAAAAAAAAAGAAAAGACTTCACGACTTACTTTTCTGTGGCTAATCCTATTGGATTAATAGTGTGGTTCCAGACAAATTACCAGTCTGCATATCCTGGTTTTCTTGGCTGGTGGAAACTTCCTCCGATAGGAGGGAACTTGAATTGCCCAGCAGCTCCTGCCCTGGGACACTCTGCTGCTGTCAATGTTGCAGATTGTCAGTGTGATCATATACTCTCGAAAGTCACAGGCATTTTGAGAGCCATAATTGTCCACTTTTACATTTGAACATATCATTCTTGTCTCAAAGGAATCAAAGGTTAAAAGTCCAGCTCGTGGCTAGTAGGGCTAAATTCTGAGGCTGATTATATGTCTTCTTAATGGCCTAATGACTTCTGCTTCACTCTCAGCAGATGACAGAGGGCCAAACTACTGTAGAGAAGGATTTTAGTAGGTTAGAGAAAGGGGCTTTAAGGGACATGAAGCCGAACAAAGTCATGTGCAGAGTTCTTCATCTGGGACAGAATAAAGCCATGGTGGGGAGTTATTAAAGGCTAGAGGCTTATCTGCTGAAAATTCAACATGAGCCAGCAGAGTGCTCTAACTTCAAAGAAAGTCTTCTTCTTCAACACAGGCTGTATTAGGATAAATGTAGCCAGCATCTCATAGGATATGATTCCTTCACTCCATTTGATACTTGTGAGACCAGATCTGGAGTCCTGTGTCCAGTTTGGGGCTCCCTTCTAAGATATTCAGATGTACATGATGCAGAAAGAGAAGCTGAGAGAATTAGATTTGTTTGGACTCTGAGAAGAATATCTTGTGGGGAGATCTTATTACAGTCCATATCTTCCTAAATGGGGAAAGAAGCTGGAGTCAAACCGTTCTTGAAGGTCCATGGTGATGAGAGACATAAGTTCATACATTAGAAATTTATTCTAGATAAATTCTTTTCTCTTTTCTTTTCTCCTCTTTTCTAGGGGTAGTCAAACACTGGAACAAATTATGCAGAGAGCCTTTGGAACCTCCATCCTTAGAGATATTAAAAACTAAGCTAAACAGGGCTATGAGCAACCTATTTGAACCAGATTTGCTTTGAGCAGGGGTTGAACTAGATTCAAAAACAACTTCCAGAAGTGCTTTTTGAGCTAAATGATTTTGATTTGTTTACTCTGATCTCATGAACAGTATTGTACCCTTCAGTGAAAATGAATGCTAAAGCAGTTTATCCTGGAAATATTTGGTTTGGAACTTCAAAAAATGAGGAAAAGCATACAACTACATGCTCAGCATATAGTCTCTCAGTAACTCACCCCTTCTCTGACTGTTATCAATCAGTGTCTATACAAAAAAATGATGAAACACGTTACTGGTTTTATTATTGAGCTAACTAGTGATAGCAGATTTCTAGTCACCCCAGATGACACCAGTTCCCTTTTGCTTTCCTTCCTCTCTGATGTAATTTGAATAAAATAATTCTTTCTTACAGGAGCTCCTGTTTTTACTGTTTTTTTCCCCTCTCATTTACGTCAGTGAATTTTCTTCCTGTCTCCACCCATTTGTGCTTTTTGCCTTAGTCTTCTAGCTCTGTAGTACATATTCCAGGATGCTGGAGGTACTCAGATTCATATGACTCTTTTTTTTTTTTGTTGTTGTTCAATAGGTACAAAGCAGAGGACACTTCAAATCCTCCTCTTGGACCTGTCACTTCCTAATATTCCGAATAGGAATTACATATATGGAAAATAAATTATTACTTATTTAAGTTTCTTCATTGTTTCAAAAATGTTTGATCTGTGTTATCACAGCAAACACAGCTCTGCCTTTACAAGACAGGAAGCAAGAAACATTAAACAAATAAGAGGGATAAAAGAAATAGCTCCATTGAGGTAGCATTGCATTTCACAGCTGAAACTGCAAACAAGGTGAGCAAACAGCCTCAGCATATGAACAAAATAGCTGATAAGCTTATGTCTTAAAGAGCACTATTGTGATCTGTAGCCCAGCTCCCCAGAGCATGAGGGAAGTGTCTGCAATGATTACTGCAGGGTGATCACGTGTATCTGAATCAAGACAGAAATACTTCTCAAAAAAAAAAAAAAAAAAAAAGAAAAAAGGTCTAACTAGCTTGTATCTTGCCAGAGAGAATAACAGATTGAAAGCACACAGTGGACTTTAGGAGAGAAAAGTAGTTTTTTTTATGTTTCACATTTTATTTTCCAGTTCCTTGTATGGTGAAAAATCCAGCTGCATTTAACATTGTCATAGTAAAATAAACCCAAGTCACACTTGTTAGTTGTCGGACTGTTGCTATGGGCTTGTCTAGGCTGGAAGAGTGATGTTATACGGTATGTAAGTACATGTTATTAAACAGCATGTAGAATAAAATCTGTGGAAAAACATGCCCACACGAGGGTAGATAATGCTAGAACCGACAAGAATAGAATAGCACCAAAGCAGGAGTCCTGTTGAAATGTGGTGGCACATTTTTAAATATAACTTACTTTTACACCAATGAGAGTGAAAGCCAAACTATGCAAACTGACTGTGTGTTGGATGTCAAAATGCAGCAGTGACCCAGCACCGCATATGTATAGGACTATGAGAAGGGAGTGTCCTCTCTTTGTTCTATTCTGCAACCAAACAATACATTCAGCAATTCAATCTAATCAGACTTGCACAATCAGGTGCTGGCGTAGAACTATAGCAAATACTTCCTGAAGCCTTAGCCAGCCACATTCATAGCATTTGGGAAAAAAATATGACATGGTAACCCCTTCATTGCCTGGCATAAGAAACAGCATTCCTACAGATTCTTTGAAAAGCTATTTTGGTCTGGTAGACCATAATGAATTTCCTTCAGAGAAAAAAATTGCCACCTGTATTTTCACTTCTCTCTTGAGAGAAAAGTTTTTCTTCATGCTCCTAATAGGAGCTTACCTCACGCTAGGGCAGGCTACTGCTCAGTGAGGAGCTGATGTGCTTTGAATGTTCTTTCTTAAGGCTCACTGATGAAGGATCTTCCTCAGAGGGCCAAATTGGTGTTTATATTAGACATTTGTTCTCACTTTTATTGTTGCTTTGTCTTATTGTCAGCTGCAATTCTGTCCTCTATACTACAAATCTATTTTAGAAAGCATTTTAGAAAGTACATTTAAAAAATGATTTGAGGATTCATGTGAGCTTTCTGACAGCTTCTGGCAATACCAGCCAATTAAGGCTACATCACAGCTCTCCCAAACAGGCTGTTAAAACATCATGGTATGGACAGAGTCAAACTAGTTAATTAAAAAACATCGCTGTTTACTAAACATGACTATTTACATTGTGGGAAGTTCTAAGAAAAAATGCTAAATATCTGAGCATTTATATGCAAACTTCAAAGGGATTAACGTTGATTAACTTGCATTTTTAAGTGACTTCACATGACATCCAGGAACACAAAGAAAAATTAGTGAAAGACAGGTTTTACCGGCTCTGTACAGGAAATGATCAGAGTAGTGATACAATTCCTGTGCCAGAGTTTGTAAATAGTGGAAGTCAAATAGACTATGCACTCTTACAAGAATTATTCATGAGCATATAAGAAAAAAAATCAGAAATAAAATTATGGATGCAGCTATATATGCATGCATATATAATGTGCAGTCATCTTCCTAGGAAGGCCTTTATAACTGCCAACCTCTTCAGAGATGTAAATTTACTAAAATTCCCTTGAACTGCTTGCCTCTTCCTGAGAGATTCCTAGTCCTAGCTACTTCCCGCAAAAGGAGAAACAATATTGACCTGCTGCAATTAAGAAGATCTTAGGTTTCAAATGTTAAATCTAAAATTCTTGCAGCAAAGTATGTGTGGGTGTTCAGTCTAGATATTAAATGAGATAATTCTTGCCAGCTTTTGTTGAGTAAATTAAAGTAATAAAAACAGTTAATTAAATGAATGTGTTCAAGGATACTAATTGCTTACAGAAATTGTATTATCAAGAAGGAAGCTAAATTCATCTTTGGAAATTCTTCTAGATTTCCTTGTCATTAAATGCAGAAGACTAACAAGAATAACAACCAGAAAGAAATTTGGATTGATATTTTCCAGAGAATTGGGAAGAAAATCCATTAACTCTAAAAATTTTATCAGAAAATAATGCATGTCTTCCTTTTTTTCCTTTTATTTTCTTCATTTTTAATCTCAAAAAGTTTCTGCATGGATGAATCTCTGGCGTGTTTTCACCAGTTTATCCATGGTACTAAAACTCTAGTGAACTGCTACCTACTAACAGCCTGAATTGGTGGCCAAGGACCTTATTACACAGTTGAGAAAGTTCTTATATCTGTGTCTGACTGCCTCTCACAAGGTGAAGCCACAGAGAATAAAACTATTCACACAAGGCAAATGATTATTATTCATTGAAATTTCCAGATGTGATCGTTTAATAAGATATCTGAATTTGGGGTAAATTTAACAAGCTTGGAGAAGGATGAAAATTACATTTGAATAAATGTAATTTAGATGCCATATCCCAAAGCTATCAGACAATCAAGGTAAGAGTTCTTTGATTTGAAAATGAAAGAAGAGTGTTTCTTACAAAAATGTCGTGTGTGAAGGTATTTCAAGTGAAAGAGAAAGAATATCTTCTAGGTAAGATATCTTCTAGGTATTTTTATTGTGAAATTCTGTGTATTTATATGATCTGGAACCTGTCATTCATAGAAAATTTCTCACATATTTGCTTTTATTTCTGCTAAGAGAGAGAATTTTAGGTCTTACACGTGATCATTCCATCTTTATTTCTTTTTCATCCTTCATTTTGAATCTCTACACCTAAAATTATCCTTAATTTTTAAAATTAGATTCACATTAATAATTGCAAATGAAAGCTTCTCACAATACATCCTAATTTTCTTGTTCTAGCAGACAGTCAGAGATTATATTCCGTACTCTTAAGGAGGCTACAATAACTGGCCCTAATCGGATCTAAAAGTGCTTCTGAGACCTGGGCTACACACAAGACTCTCACCTCCTTATTTTCACTGGAAAAGAATTCCATTTTTGAGGCTGGAAGTGGCTGTGGATGGCAGGCGTGACTACAGAACCATAACTTCAGTGTCTTGGCACTATGTGTATGACCCTAAACGTGACCCAATGTTCCTTAATTACATAGCTCACTACTGGGACCCCAGTAATCAAGATTATTTTTTGCAATGACATTTTAATGAATGTTTCTTTCTCAGTCACTTGTCATGTTTACTGACTTACCTTTTTCAAGGCAATATCTTTATGATGCATTCCTCTGTGGCCTTTGTTGATAATTCAAGTGTCCTAATCCAAATTATGTTGTGGTTTGAAGTATTTCTAGTGGTCTAGCTGAATCTTTGAGTTTATTAGTAGACATCAAGCAGCTCATTACTGATCATCCCTTAGTTTAAAATGAATGAGGGAATTAATCAATCTTTCTCCTGAAAACTGTACTGATCTTGCATTGGAGATTAAACTAGGGAATGTTTTAACTGGCAGCCTGAAGTCAATGTGTTTTTTTGTTGTTGTTTAGCATGGCCTGAGCTGTGTGTGCTTATTCACTGGATAAGGATAATGATCCTTGTTGCTGTGCAATTGCTCTATCACTGTTATGGGTACAACCAACCCTGGGAAAAAAAATCAAATTCATTCCTCTAGGTATGCATCCTGGAAACAAAATGAGATTACTTAATACTTCGTTTAAAACAATAGTGCAGTATATTGCTATGTATGCTGAGTAAAAATGTTCTATTTAATTATGCTTTTATTTGCATTACACAATATTATTTGTTCTTTTATTTCATCATACAAAGTAAAAATGTTGAAGAATCAGTGGACTCTTCAGTAAAATGAGATCTTACCTGTCTTAGATTTGACTGAGGGGCAAGTAAGAGGGCAACATTGATAGGCTAAGGGAAACAGCCTGAAGAGATGGTGAAACAAGTCCTTCCTTTATATATTATTTATTCTTTAACAGAAAAAAAAGCACTGTTAAAGAGCTCTGTTTGGAGCAACAGTGTGAAGGAGAATGTTCTGGCTATTGTATCTCCCTATGTCTCCTCTCTGAGCACAATTATCCTAAGCCTCCTTAAGAAAAACGAGGAACAGGATGAAGGAGAACCTCAGTATGTGTAATCGCTGGATACCTACAAATCCCAGTATAGGAATGGATAATGAAGGGATTGTGTTAGGGAAAATGTCTCAAAACTGAAAGTGGTTATGGTGACTGTTTGTAGCATCTTTAATACTGGTGAGGGTAGTCTGAAAGATTGCAAACATAAAAGAAGTAATGGCTACTGGTAATCTGAACTGCATACCTTTCAGATTTAAAAAACTTTCAATGAATTCCCAAAAGTCTTTTTCAAGTCACAAAACTTATGGAACTGGTCTGTACAGTAAAGGGAAGCATATTATTTGGTCAGATATGAAGTGCCTTGCAAGTATGTCTCTGTACCCCTCAGGATCTGACCTACAGACTATAAACTTCACATCTAAACAGTATTGCAGCATGGAAGATAAATGACTTTAATATTTAAAATGTACTTGCTGGTGATTTCCATGCACTGGTATCAACCCGTAATAACAATGACCTATAGGACCAGAATCCCCAAATCAAATAATTCAAGTCATTTGTATTCATATTTCCATAATACTAGTTATTAATAAATCCTAGCCTCTCCTTTCCCCAAGAAAATGCTATTTACTGGTGCTTTTTCCCATTTCATCAGGCAGTTCTACTAAGTGACATAAGGGACATGACCTGCCCAGTGGGGCAAAATAAAAGATTGCTCTACTTCCTAAACCACTTAACCACTGTCTTGCTTGTTTCAGGAGAGCTTGCCTATAATTTAAATAGGTAAATGCTCTCGTTTTATTAAGTTTTTCACTTTTAGCTTGAGCACATCACACCATCAAATCCTTTATTACACTAGTACCAGTGAAAACAACTTGAATTTGCAGCTGAGCTATTAACTCTGCTTTCACTGCGCTGTATGTACAATTGATCAGAGTTTTTAAACAAAGATATAAATTAGCAGTTTAAAGTTATGTTCACTTCCTCTTTAAAAGTACACAAAAACATGCAATTTGGCCAAAACACAAAGACTTGACAGCTTCATTATCAGCTCAGTACCTCTCAGGATCTGACTCCAAAGACAATAAACCTCAAGTGCAAACAGTATTGCAGCAAGGAAGATAAATGACTCTAATACTTTAAGATAAATGTGATATAGCTGACTTTTTTTTAAGCTGAAAGAAAAATATATTAATAGTAAAACCAGTAAAAAGTCACATATATTCATTCACCAAGGAGAGCTTTATGAAATATTCTTTCCTTTCCTGAACACAAAAATACAACCTATAAGACTACATTGGTGATTAAGTCATCTCTAGTCTATTTAGCCTTGTTTAGCTTTTTGATGTTATATTACAGTTTTCAAGGGTGAGCTTTCATGCTAAGCAAAAAAGGCAAAAAAAAAAGCAAAATCTTAGCTTCTTGTCCTGTTACATTGACAATTTCTATTTTTGGCAGTATTGGAGTGATTCTGAAACTCGTTCTGATTAGGAGGAATACAGCTCAATTTTGTACTTTCCCCCAAATCTTTTCTGCACTTAAATGATTTCTTCCTGTTCTGTACCTAACAATCACCAAGAATTTATAATGAAAATAAAATTTTATTATTTCAGATAAATAACTATGTATATACAAATCCAAGTTGATGGGAAATAGCATTAAATGTTTTTTGTGCTCTAGGTGACCGTGCGTTTGCAGGGGGGTTGGCCTAGATTACCTCTGAGGTCTCTTCCAACCTTAAGCATTCTATGATTCTATGATAAACCTGAAGAAACTCCTAGTAGGCTATTTATGTAACATCTTTGTCCTCCTACATGTTGATATATAAAATATTTTAATAGCTGTACTTTGCGACTTCAGTAAATACTCAGGAAATACACCTGGCTTGTTGACTGTTAAGATGAAAATAGTAGAATTAAGATATTGGTAAAATTAGATTAAAAAATCTGTTGGTTTACTATCAGCATCCCCTAGTGGTGATATTTATTATTTTCTGATCAGAGTCATACATTTAGAGGAATTAATTTTCCAGATTTGCCTATGTGGATTAGGAAAGTGGTGAAGCTGGTATATCCTGCAGGTATAGCCTGCCTGTGAAGGAGAAAAAAATTCTTCATGTCTACAGTTCTTTTTTGTTAAATATTTAAAAATATTCTAGAGGTTTAAAATTAAAATAACAAGTTTAAAATTAAAATAACAAGTCCATATTTCTTGCATCATGTATCTGGTTTGCTTAGTCAATATAGTATAGCAATTCAAATAAAATATATGCATTCTAAACTAGCATCCATTTTGTTTCTCAAACATGAGTTCCATGGGTTTTTTTTTTGTCTTCATATTATTAGAGAAAATTAAATACCAAATGAATTAAACTACATATCTCTATCAAACACAAACTTTTTCCAGGGTATATTGAGATCATGTTTTCATCCATTTACATTTTATTTTAAATTTATATATAATCTAAACATAATTTAGGTAGCAATATCTAAATAATTGTTATGCTAAGCATAAAGCACTTAAAATTCCTAATAATTCAAAAGCCTAAATTCCATTTCTTTTTACTGATATTCAGAATTCTCTGCAGTAACTAGTTCATTTATAATCAAAATGAATTAATGTGTTGAGAATTGTTAATTGAGAGAATTGAAAATAAAATTATAGTACTTGGTTATTGTTATTGCTAATATGCAGCATGTTAAACCTTTGCAGAATCTAGTCAATACATCATATCTGCTTCTCCTCTTTACCAGTCAGGATTTTCCTGCATGAATGCCATGTTTGCTTACCCAGACACTGTTTGTTTATATGCTTATCACAATTTAAGACCAAATAACAATGCCAAGCCTAAATGCATTTGGGTACCAAAGCACTTTAATCACAGATAAATTCACATTTATGAGTTAACCACTTCCCTGTTTTTTAGTAGACATGGTGCATTCTAAGAGGAAAGCTGTACTGGTCAGGGCAGTGTTCCCCAGCCTTATGTTGTGCAGACTAGGCTTGTGGCTGTGAGGCCTTGGAGGTCTCTACAGGTGCCTCTCAGGGTGCCCACCACACACGCACCTGTAGTCCCTCTCCCCCTCTCCCTCCCTTGCCGTATTCCCCCACCTACTCCTACAAACCTCCCCACACAACCCTACAGTCGTTTCCCTACACACCCCTGTAGTCTCTTTCTCTCTTTGTTCCCCTTAGCATCTCTCCTCAATGTTCCCAGACTTCTCAGCTCTAGACATGGGCTGGTGACACCCTCTAGCGCTTGCCAAATCTGCCCCGCTTAGTGCCTGCTTCAGGCTGCTGCTGGTGCCCTCCAGGAAATTCCTCCTTCCTGAGGGGCTGTTTGCCCCTGAGAGGCATCTGATGAGCTTCCTGTTGCCATATTTCAGCAGCCCAGGTGCATTTCCATCCTCATGTTTTCACCTTTGTTTTTCCTCGCTGTTTTATCCATCTCTACACAGTATTGTGCATCAAGAATTTCTTTTCCTTTGGGATGTCTTCTGTAACTGAGGTTCCAAAATCCCAGTGGCCAGCCTTGGGTTTCATCAGCACTATTTTGCCCTATGCTCCAGGAGATGCCAACATCTCCTAAGTGTTATACAGGATATTTTGTACTCTGTGACTAGTTCCAATAGGACCAATAGGAATTTGGCTTTAGCTAAGTGGCAACTGCATTTTTTAGATTATTATTCACAAGCACAGGTGTTAAAAAAAGTCTGAATTGCATTCTGCCACAAATACCTTCATTTTCCAGTGCTGTACTGCTTAATTGGACTAGTTCATGTACTGTATTTCAAAGAAGAAATGTAGATACATATGCTGAAACAGAACTGGGATTTTAATTTGGATTTTGTTTTGATGTTACTGTAGGGAGTTACTGCCACCAGACTGGCCTGTGAAATTAACATATTTCTCCATCTGGATGCTAAAGAGGAAACAAGGCAAAACCCAACATTTAGTTTGTATTCTTTTGGATTGGATATTTAATATTCTTTATGTTGCTGAAATAACCATTTCTAACCTTTAATTTTATTTCATTCAAAATATTCCATACAAAGTCAAGCATGTCATTTTTTTTACCTTCATCTCCTAGTTACAGGTTTAGTTCAACATACTCTCAAATACAAAATACAAATACAAAGCCATAAGACATCTTTTACTTGTTTTTTGTTTCTATAATAAGCCTTGCTTACATGGCTTCCAAATTGAAGCAAAAAGTTAAATGTTTTACCTTTAAAATATACCAAAGAAACATACATACATAACTTTATGTCTTATTTTTACATTCCCTATTTTTATCAAATTAATTCTTAAATTATTAATATTGGCATATGTAAATTTGCAAATTATCTTTAATTATGTCAATTCTACATTGTTTTCTGTGGTTACCTATCAGTACAACTGAACAAGGTGACTTTATGAACATGTCTGATACTGAACCATTTCTGATATTCTGGATATATATTGGTTTCATACAAGTTATCACATTTCTTGCCCAATTTCTCAATTAAAAAAGATTCCTCTTAGTCAAGAAATGCTATGCATAATTTAGTCACATTTATGTCTTCTAATTAAGTGGGCCTCTCAAGAGTCTAATTTCTTGCAAAGCTAAAAATCCCAACAATGCCAACACAATGCAACAAGGTCAATAGCAGGACTGACAGCATTTTGTTTCAGAGTTCTTCATAACATGGAAGCTTGTGCATTTCCCCTGATGTAGTTCAAATCCTTCTATCATAAATGAGACTGACAGATGAGATCTTTCAGCCATCAGTTGAAGGAGTTTCACTGAGCTTAAATTTAACCCTAAAAAATGTATTCACCTGAAGCAATTTGATGTATTGCCCAAATAACTTTGTGATAACCACAATTTAATTTTCAACAAGTTTACTTTTCCCCTCTAGTACCAAAGAAAGAACAAGTTGAAGACACACTGCTTATGGCTTCAGAACATGAGAACAAATGCCCTCCTGGTGACTCCTGTGCAAACCTCCTTCATGAACAACTGAGTCTGTGCACCAATAAATGATCAGTTTGTTCAGATGATGTCAATCACTTTAGGCATCATTAGCAAAAAGCAAACCAAACTAAAATAAAGCAAACAATATGCGATATATATGAAGAATTTTCACAATGCTGTAACTCTCTCCTGGTCTTTTGCAGAGTTGCTATGCAAACTCTCTAAATAGCTGTTTTGAGTCTTCCTTTAGCAAATCTTTAAGTACAAGTTCTAATAGCATAAAACTTTATAAAACCATTTCAACATTAAAAAAGATCAAGAGGAATGAGCTTGCATCAGTAGTAGTATTTCTTTCAATAAAGGAGTTCTTCTCTGTTGAGATGTACAAAGTAATATACAAAATGCATTTTACCCAGTAATGACTGCAGTTTGTAAATGTTCTTGTGGACTATTTTAAAATAAAGCTTTTACTGCAGAAAAATACAAATTAAGAACTCTTTACCTGAAGACAGAAAACCAAACTGGTGAAATACAGGGCCTTAATTTTGTCATGAGCCCAATCCTCAATTTTTGAATTTAAATCAATGTAACCTTAACCTGCAGAAATAGAAAACTGTAAGGAACAAGAATTGTAGCAGCTTTGAAAGTAGGACAAGAACTAAATGTAGAATTCAGCATGAAGTTATGTTTCTTAAAGGTAAAATTGTGGTCATGCTGAGATGTATGACTGACAGTGGAAAATAACTTTGGAATACTTGAAGATCATTTTTAATTGGAAGTTAGGTCAGATGTAGGAAAGTAACTTGTGGAAATGAAGAATTTATGTCTGAAACTCAACCTAAAGATCAAAATCACAGGATTCTCTGGCTGGAGATGACCTTGAAAGGTCCTTTAATCCATCAAACTAGTCTGAGGAAGGAACAGTTATAGCTAGGTCATTTCTGTTATGTTTAAAGTGTTTTCAAATCTTCAATAACAGAAAACTCGGTTTATCTTGGCAAAATTTCAAATCTTATTATTCTTAACTATAAGAGAGCTTTTCTTTGCTTTCCATACTTGTGATTTTAACGTGTTTATTTTGTTCTGTCCTTCCCAGAGAATAGTCCACTTTTTTTTCTTGCAGTACCTCCATGCAGAATTAAAAACTATTGTCATAGATCTCCTTTTTTTCCATCTTCAGACTTAAAAGTCTCACTTTATTCTTTTTTTTTTCCTTTTAAGAAATGTTTCTGGACATTGCCAGTAGAGTACTTTCAATCTGTTTATATTTTTCTTGTAGTGTTTTACTTAAACTGTACATAGTCCCCCAAAGGATTATTTCATGTACCTTGTAGAGTTTTGTCTGTTTTTCTAAGATCAAAATAATGTCGCATTTGGGGTTACTACTTTGGGGTTATTACTTTGGGATTATCACTTATTACTCTGGAGTGTTAACTCCTCTTTTCTCTGTCTTTTTTTTTCAAATAAGGCTTCTGCAGTAGTTTGTTACAACTGTCATGTGGTTTGTACATACAACTTTTGCTCTATATTTGAATCAGGCAACATAGAGCAAGAGGGAATACTGAAAATCTCTTAACTTCAGTGATGCAATTAGTTTTATATTCAGTGCCCACAGTACCTACACCTTCTTCTAATTTCATTGTCTCAACACATTAAAATCAGGCCACAAGATGAATTAAATGTGGATTGCTAGTCTTTTAGGCCAGGCTTTTGGACTAGTCCTTTCAGGATCTGCAAAGTTGTTGAGCATAGCTCCTATTAAAAGTCCCCTTAAAATCTCAACACTATGATAAAAAACTGATAAGGGTAGTCAATATACCAGCCGATCAGAAGGAGAAATAGGCAGAAAGGAACATCATAAATTTCAACGTAGCTGAACGCAGGGTCTTGCACCTAAGGAAGAAAAATCCCATGCACCAGCACAATCTGGGGACCTACTGGCTGGAAAGCAGCTCTGCTGAGAAGGACCTGGGTGTTCTGATTGACAACAGTTTGATCCAACAATGCACCCTTGCAGCAATGAAGACCAGTGGGAAGAAAAGAGGGCGTTAGGGAGAGAGTTGGCAGCAAAATAAAGGGCTAATCTTTCCCCTCTACTCCATAGTGGTGAGGGCTGGCCCAGGTCTAGAGGGCTAGGCCCAGGTCTGGGTTCCAAGGGACAAAAGAGGCAAGGAGATACTGGATTAGGCCAGCGAAGGGCCACAAATGTAACTGACAGACTGAAGCATCTATCATATAACACTGAGGTTGATGGGTCTTTTGAGGTCTGAGCAGAGAAGTTCCAGCAGTAGAACTTATCAATTTGTTTAAGTCCTAGATAGGAGGGAAAAAAGAAGATGAATCCAGACTCTTCTTAGCAGTCTCCATAACAAGACAGACAAAAGGCACAAGTTAAATCAAAGCAAATTAAGCTTAAATATAAGAAGACAATTTTTGTGTGTGTGTGTCTATGAGAATAGTCAAACTTGGGAACAGGTGACCCGGAGAAAGTGCAGTTCCTATCCTTAAAGATAGTCAAACACCAACTGGATGCTGTTCTGGGTAACCTGCTATACTTGACCCAGCTTTTGGTGGTGGTTGTGTGGGAGTGGATCAGATGACGACTGGGAATCCTTGCCAACCTTATCTATTCTGCTATTCACTCATTAGCAGTCACTTATAAAATAAAACTAAAATTTATTCCCCCTCCCGCTTTCTTTTTCCCCTTTCCATCTAGTGCAAATCTGATTTTTTTGAAACTGACTCTTAGGTGTCTTCAATTATAAGGTCTTATAAAAGCACAAGCTGTCCCAGAACTTCTGTGCTTGTGACCATCCCTGTTATCACTTATCCAGCCCAACTCTGAACCAGTCCTGTACAGAGACCTACTGACGGAAGACTTTTTTATGACAGTCTGGACACATATGCACTAGGAAATAGATGAGATTTATTCAGGAGCTAATTTTTAGAAGTTGTTTTGGACATTATAGAAAATGTGACATGTTCTGAGTACAATAAGTATAGTATCTAAAAATACAATAAGAGTACAGATTCTAGAGTAAGGACTAATCACTACTGCTGCTGGTTGTTATTTATTATTGGAAATTATATTAAGAGAGAAACAAGTAATATTTTCTAAAGATTTCTGGAGACTTTGAATGAAATATCTTGCAGAGATATCTGAGAGAAGAAAAAATTGTAAATTTGTGCAAAGCACTGTCCTCCTTCAAACTTCTTGTAACAAATTTAAGTTGTATTGAGGTCTATAAAAAATCTGACAACAGGTCAGAATCCTAGGATGCTGTGATTCTTGCCTGTTGTGCTGTTCAATATTGTCTCATTGTTTTATTCCCATCTGTCTGCAGCCATCTGCTGTGTCTCATCTTATGTTTAGATGCTAGACTCTATGGGGCAGGAAATAAGCTTTTACACTGTGTTTGTGCATGGGATAAAGAAGCCCTGTTTCCATGGAAGAGACCCATAGGTGCTACAGCAGTAACATCTGTACATCCATTATAATAAAAAATACTGTTGGCTCTGGTCTGTAATTCTGCTCTGTAGTGAATGAATGGGTTATCAAATTGATCTCAAAAATGTTTTCAGCACAGGGATTTCATTCAATCACATTTTGTACTAGCACATGATCAATATGATCTTTCATAATAATGTTATTTGCACCTACTTCTACGTTGTTGCAGTTATGCTAAGCAGATTATTATCAAGACCCTGAGCATTTCAAACCTAACTATGAGTTTGGCCCTGGTTAGACCTGAGGGTTGGAACAGAAAACTGTAAAAAATGATTTCTGCCCTAAGTTAGTATAAAATTCTACATTTTTTTTTCTTCTTTGTTCAGGAAAAAATATTATTCCATTATTTTTTTTTTTTCTTTTTCCAGGAAAGCCGTGCTGGTAGTGGGAATAGTTGCTTCATTATGTGGTGTCTTTTCTGTCCAAAGTTGTCTAATCGTGTGGTTTCAAGGACACTAGGCTCTCTGTTCCCACATCCTCAAATTCTTTCAATGCTGACTTAGACCTTTACTGTTCAGAAGAAATTAAGTTGTAGCTTTCCATTTTTTTTTTCATGTGTCACCTTTAAAATCCAACATCTTAATCATTTGGGCATTATATCCCTTTTTTGTCCCTCTTATCCCTAAAGTGGCTTTCTGTATACAGCTTTTCCAGGTAATTGGCAGCTCTGGTCCAGCAATGTCTGCTTCTCAAAAAATATAGAAATAGTAAACTCCTGAATGAATAAATAGCATATTTGATTTATCAGGCCAAACATCAGAAAAGATTAAAATAAAGAAACTTGATTCTTCTAAGCAAGACATTTTAGTGTCTTAAAGGCCTAACTTATTCAGTTTGTCAGAAGTAAAACTAATAGAAGTTTTTCTGAGGGCTTTGGCAGTGATCCTCAATATTACAAAATATGAGTAGAAAATGAGTATTCCAGATCTAGTAGTGATCTTCAGACATTCCTAAAATATTTTGGCTCAAGTGACTCTGCTGCCTTTGCACGAATTTGATTTGGCAGGAGTATTAATGACTTGACCTTCTTTTCAAGTTTACTTTCTGCTTGTTCCTAATGAGAATTAGATTGTCTAGTAATAATAGTACCACTTGTAAGATTGGAATTTTGTTCAAGAGTTAGTAAACTTCATTCAGAACTTTCATAGTATTTATGAACTGTAATTCTTGCTCCCTCTGTGATCCTCCCATTGCTCTTAGCAAGCATTTCAAGGGCTCCAAACTGCCACTGGGTCAAAAATATTGATAGTTTTGAGAAGTCTGTAAATAGCAAATTTCACATTCTGGTCATGAAAACTCAAATAGAGAGATACGAAGACTCTCTGTACTGCCTGATATAAGCTACTCACATAGTCATTTTATGGAAATATAAATATCTTTCAGAAGGTTGGGTAGCTTTATCTGCATCCCTTGGAAATGAACATTGTGAAAGATGAATGAAAAGATAAAAGAAATGAAAACAAAGGGAAATTTAAACTGGAAATTCCTAAATATTAAAATAAGAAAGAGACCTCATCAAAATAAACATAAATTTTATCCTTATTTTCTACAATCTAGTGGAAAAGACACATGAAGGGGAAGAGTGAACAGATTTTCTACAATCTAGTGGAAAAGACACATGAAGGGGAAGAGTGAACAGATTTTGCTGTAAAAGATTCATCAGCTCTATTGTTTTGTACGATTTTTTTATTAAAAAGTCTTCCCAGTACCTGTTTCATGTTTACTAAAATGATATTACTAATCATAACACATGTTACTGTTCATCTGTTTACTCCAGTAGCAGCAGAATGAATGCAAGCAGTTCCTATTAGGAGCACTTACATGTATTAGCTTCTTGAACCCCGTTTCTCAGTAGTGACTTTTTAGTCTATGGTCTTCCCAAGTGAAGGCAGTTTCGTTTTCTGCAAGGCACACAATGGTGAGACAGATTTAATTTAATTGCTGTCTGTTTTAGATACATATACACACCTGCATACCTGGTCCATATGTACATCTCTCTATATATGTAACAATAACCACATCTAGCTGTATATAGATGCATGTATGCATATGCATAAATATATATACAGACATGCACATATATAGATATATATTTAATGGTTATACAGCTTAATAATTATTTGTTTGGTTGTTTCTTTTTTGATTCTGATTCTGTTCGACTTCTGAAAACTATCCTGCTGTGGAAAATTCTTCCAGAATATTGTTGGACTAGAGAGATGAATGGAATTTTAATCTGTTCTGTTAGAACATAAGGATATTTCAGATAGGAAACATAATTTTGTTTTCTTGTACTGATGCCTTCTGTTGAAACTGATTTTTTTTTTTGTGATGCCTCTACATTATATAATCTTGGTTCTTGGTTAAAGTTTATAGTTCTTTTACAGTATATAGTATATACCTCAGTCCTTTGTGGAGTCTGGAGAACTGTGTGATGGTACTCAGGAGAACTTTCTTTGATCTTCAATCTTTTGCCCTGGAGCTTCCTACTCAGCCTTTCTCAAAACTGTTTTCAAATAATTTCCTAGTAGCAAAGATGAATATGTTATATGATTATTCTTTCATTTTGAGTCTCTCTGTCCTGTCTTTGAATTAATCCTTTTAATTTGATCTCCTTTTTACAGAAAATAGTGTTTACTTTTTTTTTTCTTTTGAGAGAGTGGAAGAAGACATAACAACTAAAGTTTATATAACTTTAAAAATACTCTTGTATATGTGCTGGGAAAGGCTTAATGCAGATATGCCAGTATGCTGCAGTTGGTGCAGTAGTTGCTGGTATACGGTACAAGAAACCAGTCTGTCTGGTATCTTCCCATCAGGACTTCCACAGGCGGACAAGTGGTAGTTCTTGGTCTTTGAGATACAAGATGCCATGAAAAGGGAATGTGTAGTGGAAGGCAAGCCATGACTGGGATCTTAATGGTGCCCAAGACAGGCTTGACAATATGATCTTGAGAAATTTTTCTCTTCATTAAAAAAAAAAAAAGAATATCAAAGCAAATGGTAAGTTTCTAGTGAGACATTTCAATGAGCCATTTTGTATAACAGAATAAAAATTATGATTCAAAGCACATCTCATTCTAAGACCTTCATGTACATCTGGAGTAGACCACCATTAACAATACAGAAATTGCCACCCTTAGATACAGAATTGATGACAAATAGCTTTCACATCAGTGTTTTTAATGGAATAGATAGTGAAAAAAAGAAAAAGAATGCAACTTTTTAAACTAACCTGTGTAAAATTCTTTGACTTATAAAAATATTTTCTCTATGTCCTTTATTCTTCTCATTGCTAAACAAATTACAGTCATATCTGCCTTGTGACTGTTGAAATGAAGTGTTTTGTTCTTTAAACAAATACATTGTAGCAACTTGGTATAAACTTCTGTCTTTTTAGTAATTCAGTGAATTCCAGTATATAGGCACAGAAATTCATCCTAATGAATGTGGATATTTCTATGGAGTGGCACAGGGAACACATTTTAATGAATCAGAAAGTCTCAGCTTGCTACTATTAAATACTATTTTATTTAATGAATAGAAAGGTACTATATGCAGTGAGTAAACAATAAATATCTTCCTGTAAATATATTTGTGTATTAGTCTAACAGTTTATCATCTTCAAAATATTTTTTTTCTTCTAATGGAAAATACTAAAAAAGTAAACATAAACATAAACTGATAGATCTCTTAAGATATATTTAAACTTCATAGATCATTTGATCACTCCTATTTTTCAGTGTGGCAATTTTTCTTGGAATATACATCAGAGGTGAAAGAGCTAATTTTAATGAGTTTGTATTTGTAAAATCCTGTACCAAAAAAATCCTCCAACTGTCACATCATCCAGTAATTGGCAGAGAGATGCTTTGATAAAGAGGAAAGAGATTTCTGCTGGTTCAAGACAGGTGGACATCAACTTGAATCCAATTTACATCTTAAAATACATGATAGAAAATATTTGCATTACATTGCCTAGATGAAAGTGGGCTCATAGTCTGAGCTCCCTTTTCTTTCCCTTTCCCTTCTTTTTTTCCTTGCCAAAGCACTCAAACTTGTTGTAGCTAAGTTTTAATGAATGTACCTTGTTCAGCTGCTGTTTGAGGTGGGTATTTACTTGAGTAAGACTCAAATCTCAACTCATGCTGGGCTAAGGAGGAAACCCAAAATGATAATTGGACAGACTTGAAATAGGACAATCTCTACTACCCTTGGCTCAATTTAAATGAATATGTCTTCAATGTCAAATTACTGTTATTCTGTTCCTTGGTTGAGGACTTTCTCCAGACACTGGAAATCAGACCCAGAATTATTTCCCTAGGTTTGAGGCAGGGTTGGTGGAAGCTGTAAATTTGTTTATTAGAAGGAGGCTTGGAAACTTTCATTTTCTTCTGTTTTCGGGTGCACATTCCAATCTTGTATCCAAAAATATGGAATCAGTGAGGCACCTAAATGTGCACCTAAAAGTAGACTGTCTTTGACATTCCACTATTTGCTAAATGCTTGATTGAGTTGGAATTACTCTTCCATATAATCCTTACTTTATAGAAAAGGCTTTTTAGCCTATTTAAAATGCAAGGCAATAGACAACTAATAATATGAAATATTGCCCACTGTTTTTAAACTCAACTTTCCTTCTTTTCTGATGAATGAAGTATCCTATTTGTAAAGTTCCTTAAAAGCAACTATGTATGATGTCAGGAAAAATAGTCTAATAATGTGCATTATTGATTGTTTTGACTCTTTTAGATTTTAGAAAACTTGTATGTCAGATCTGCATGTACATGAATTTGAGAACTGAAATGAAGAGAGCTAGCGCATGCTTCAGGGTAAAAAAATAGGCCACATAGGTTTCTGATTATGAATTTTATAGGTTATTTTTTGAGAATCTTTGAAAGCCCTTTGTTTCTCAGATAAAGATGTTTTCAAAGGAAATGGTAGTAAGTACAGTTTACCTTATATGTTTGTGTGAGGCTGTTTATACAGCCTAAGATATACTGTAGTTTAAAAATTGAAATGAACATTCAAATGCTCACATCAAGAAAATGTCAGGATAGACTGCCAGGAACGCCTGGCTCTATCCAGCCTTTCCATATGGATTTCCTTTCAGGGGAAACTAGAGATTGAAGGTAAGAGTGGATGGGGCATTTTTACAGCTGTCTAATTGAAGACATAGCAGGCAGGCACTCTTGCAACTGGGAATGTGATAGCAACTCAAGTGCTTGAGTTGGGCCACAAAAACACGTCAGCAGTGGTGCA
The DNA here is from genome assembly GCA_032353885.1 of Nothura maculosa. NCBI lineage: Eukaryota > Metazoa > Chordata > Aves > Tinamiformes > Tinamidae > Nothura > Nothura maculosa. The sequence goes on along the minus strand of JAUBOD010001033.1, from coordinate 78,390 downwards.
GCCACTGAAGGTGGGTCTAGTGTTCCTCTAGTACACAGTGTTCCACACAACTTGTAGCCAGGGAGTAGCACATCTCTGTTTTCAAGTGCTGAGAGAAAGGACTTGGTCCTTTCCCTCCTGGCTCTAGAATTATCTGCCTCTAGGGCTGGACTCAGTGCTGACTTCCTATCAAATCTTTTACTTGAGGACAGGCTTGTCACTTCTTATCTGGAAGAGAATGGTCAAGACACCCCCTTGGTACTGGGGCTCCCTCCCATTGCCTGATCTGAATCTCACCAGTGATGTTGAAGGAAATCAGAGTGGTAAAGGACATGAGATCTCCACTCTCCTGGGGCCAAGCCACTTTCCATATCTGAATGTCCTATATCATTTTGTATGAAATTGTATTTGAAAGATTCAGTTACATTTTCAATATGTTCTGTGGGAACTTATCATGCTTTTTAGGGCTTAATAAACTAGAAAGCTTAGCTAAAGTAGATGATGTAGTATAGCATAGGGCATAGAGCATAGGGAATGGCATTCAGAAGATCTTGCGATGTCACAAGAAGCTAGGAGCATAATTAATTCGCTTACTGATAACCCCATGCTGGCTAATTGGGCAGTAGGTGAGTCTCCCCACTTTACTGGGGTATATACACAGATCGAACGACGCAATAAATGCCATTTGCTGCATCCTCATATTTGTGTCTGTGCTCTATGGCCCTGGGGCGAGTAGAACCTCAGGTCAGTCCAGCTAGCGAACGAGGCTTGCCGACCCCCTTTTCGGCAACAATATTCTTTGGTCCTGTTTACATAATGTTGTGAGTGAACATGAGTATTCAAACATTAAAGACTAAGAAAGACATGAGTATGTGGCAAAATTATTTTGCCTTGTTAATGCTTATCATTTCATTTAGGCCTTAGAATTAACCTTGGAGAATCAGAAGAACAGTTTATGGCTTTATCTAATGCATAGCGATTTGCAGCAAATAATAGAAAAAAATATATTTTCATATACCTTATCGTGTTAATGGTAATATGAGCAGAGTTCCCTGCTCTGGAGTATAATCTCTCATTTCTTCTGGATCCTGGAAGCACATACACACACAGAAATAAAGGGTTTAGTGCTCTTATTTCTGATGTTATAAGGTTAAAGGCTACAACCTTGGGAGAGTTTATTCGAAATTTGATTTTTATTGTTTCACAAAATGGGACCTGTTTTCTGACAGTCAATAAAACTCTAGGTGATACTGCTTTTATAATGGATGTGAGAGGACTATTACTGTTTGCTGTAGAAGTTTAACTGCAGGGCAAGCTTATAAAGAATGTCATTTGAAAAACACACAATCTTTTTCTAGCCACAGGACAATTTCTTTATTTTTATCAAGTTCCCTGTTAATACTGGTATATACAGCAGACCTGAGCAGATTTGAAATGAGCATAAAGTTCTCTACTTCTGAAAGAACTGATAATTGAAAATCAGTATTAAGGGGCTAAAATGTAAATGATTGCAGCAGAATATGAATAGCTAATTTTAGGATTTAAAATATATCATACCAAAATATATATGACTATTACATAAGTAACAAAAATATAAAAGTGAATCACATCTTCAGGTCCTTATTTTTAACACAAAATTTCTAGTTCAGAAAGTGAATGCATGCTATTCATACTTAAAATCACGGAATAACTGAGATTAGAAAATTTCTCTGGAGATTGAGTTGTCAATTATAAATTATCTGTACTAGTCAACCACCTTTCTAGAGTGTCTTTATTACCTACATATTAAACTAACATGAGTGACTTAGTGCTGGAAAAGCAGTATAATTCAGTATAGTTCAGGAAGATTTAATAACTGAGATTTGGGGACTTTTTTCAGATAAATCAGCTGAGAGTTTAATTTTTGTTCTAATTTTAATACAGCAGAGGCAAACTGAGAGATCTATGGCACCTGAAGTCTCCTGTGTCCCTGGAGAGTAAACATGTTATGCCTCGATAATAAACAGACACCCCAAAATATACTTCTGTTCTTGCTGAGTTTCTGCAGAAAAAAACTTTCAATGGATGTTACCAATTTTTCATCCAGAAAGCTCCTCCAAACAGATGCACAACATGATAATTTGTACAACTTTCCTCCATCTATTGTTCTTATTTCAAAATATCAATAAGTTTTCAAAGGAATACTCCATGGAAGCTGCTCAGGACACTAATGGGCTTGAAAATTGCCTACAGCATGACAAGAAAAAGGTGTGGGAAAAGAACTTAGTTAAAATTTTACAGGGAAACTGATTCACAAGATTCATTTTAATAATTTCAGTTGAGTAATCTCTGATCTGTTAAAATTGTTAACTACAAAACAACAGAAAAAATCAAAATGCAATACACTGGAAAGCACCAGGAAGATAAAATTCTGACTTTGCTTTCATATATAGGTAAGACGATGCCCTTCTATATCAAATTTATGATGGATTGGTCTGATCTCGTGCATCACAGATCTTTATATGCCCTTACTTATTTCATCACATAGTTGCAAACCTAAGGATTCTGTTCAAAATCTATTATGTATTTCTTCTTCTAATTTCTTCTTTTTAAAACTCCACTAGTTTCTTTCTTCCTATTGTTATTTCTACCCTTTTCTGTGTTCATACAGTTGTGTTTACACTGTAGGAATTTGTATGTGCTAACTATGTATGAGGATATGCAAAATATTCTTTTTGTCGACACCCTTCTTCACCTTTTTATTTTAATTATACAGTATTCATTTAAATGATAATCTCTTTGTTCTAGAACTTATTCCAGGCTGATAATACTAATAATACGTACAATGTTAAACATTTCATGAAGTCTAATTTCCTTATTAAATGCAGATAGAAAGCTGCCAAGAACTGGCATGAACCAAGTCATGGTTTGACTGGTGATAATTGTGAAATCAGGCTACCAAGAATATATGTTGAATATAATAGATTCAGGGTTGCAGGAAAAAACAGATCTGATCTGTATTTTTAAGATGCCAGTTTATACATCTGCCCTTTAGCTAGAAAACAGGATGAGAAATCTTTCTTTGCATTTGAAGAGATAAGGAAAAAATCTCTGCTAACAAAATGATAAAGTATATATAAGTAGCTTTGTGCCTTATAATCAGTTTGTGGAATTCTGAACATTTTCTGAAATAATAAATCTACAGTATAACTTTAAAATGGCATAAAACCTCAGTGAGGAAACATCTGAGGAATATGCTTTGTTTTTTTAGCTAACGAAGTGTAAAACAGATTTTCGTTACAAACACGAAGAGGGCTTGCATCTGACTTGAAAAGTGGGAAATAAAATATGTGATAACAGATATTCAAATCATATATGATATAACCTATGTAGAAAGATTGGGCATGCGTGTTACATGAGAAAGATCCCTGAAGGGGCGACCCACCTTTTCTATGAGAGAAGGAGCCTTTTGTGTTGTGAAGAACACATGAATGAATTTTCAAAATCCTCAAGAACCTTACACACATTTCCAGCTACAACCTTCCCTTCACTAACCCTGTTGCTTTTGTGGCTTAGGAAAGAGTAGATACAAGGTTCAAGTAGCATGTACTTAAGGAAAAGAAAGAACATACATAGATGTTTTTTGAATAAGAAATGATAATACTGTGATATTATTTGAGATTATGAGTAGAAAGATATCTCTTTTTTTCCTCCTTAGTTAAACTTCGTTGTGCAGTCATCAAAATCATCAATATTCTTATGGTTCTATTGGTAATAGCTTGAAAAATTTGCCTAGAAAAAGTGAAGGAATAGTTGAGCATTAGATGGTGAAATGGGACTTTATATTCCCTCCAATGTCACTCCAGCTTAAGGAGGACCAGGACTTCTGCATTTTGTCTGTGGTAGGCAAAATAAATTATTCAAAAAGTTTGGACTTACCATGTTATGGATGCTTAAGTAATGATGCCAACCTCAGCCCACATGGGTATGGTCAGTTGGATTACTGTCTAGATGCACTAGAAGCAAAAATTGCTCTGAAAGAGCAGGCTGTGTGTTAGCATCTTTCAGGTGTTCTGTATCTTTCTTCATGGTATCCTATCTTTTGCATGACATATAACTGAGATCTCAGAAAATTATTTTCCATTTTATGTCCTTTATGTCATCTAGTCCTATAGGGCTGCATTTTCTTCTTACATCACTTACATCACTTACATCAGTTGTAAATGTTTCTTACTGTGCTCAGATGATGATTTAAATAAATTAATGATAATTGTGAATGGTTTTTTTTGCCTCTTTGCAGTGTTTCTTCATGGAGGCAAGAGCTATACAATGCCTGAGGAGATAAGAAATCTGTAAAAGGTATGTAATATTGTTTTACTAAAGTAAAAATAGCTTATTGTAAAATGAGCAATTGAAAATAGCAGGAAATAATATGTGGGAGTCTTGAAAAACACCTATGACTTAAAGCCATAGTGAATTAGCATTTGGAAGACTGAGATCATTAGCACTAACACTGTTTCAAATATTGAAGCCAAATAATTACCAAGTACCTCAATGAGTACTGGATTTGCATCATCAGTCTGCTGAAAATAACAAACAAACCACTCAGAATTACAGAATCACAGAATCACAGAATCTACAAGGTTGGAAGGGACCTCTAGAGATCATCTAGTCCAACCTTCCCGC
>JAUBOD010001033.1:44200-69118 GCA_032353885.1 Nothura maculosa | reverse complement strand
CTCCCAGGCTGTGCTTAGACTCACTCATTTACCAGCAGCACATTGTCCTGACCCATCTCTGAGCTCTTTATGTCTTGCAGTACCATGTTTCTCCTGCAGACCCTAGAAAACCTTACCAGAGCCAGGGGACTCCCAAGCTGAGCTCAAAAACCACATCAGGTTTCCAAGGCCTGCACTGAAGAGGCTGCAGGAGGCGGCACATTCCCTTCCATTGCATCTGTGATGCCAGCTGATAAATGTCTGATAAATGTCATGGGTTCCTACAGCACAGAGATAAGGCCACACTTAGTCATAAATGAAAAACACTTTATTCTGAAGTCTAAACGCATCAATAAGTTTTTAGATTTATTGCTTATACAGAATTTAAATTTATTCTCTGTTCCTCTTTAAAATCTCTGCACTAACTACCAACATTGAAGAAAATTAAAGCCTCAGATTCATTATTTTGGTTCTGTTAGTGCTGAACAATACTCTCTGCTCAAGTTTAACATAAAGATTTTCATGCACATCCACTCTGTGTAATTCTAGTTTAGCAAGTGAGACATCATAGTGAAGAAATATCTCCTGTTAAAATTCAGTTGTGAGTTGTTGTTAGAATGACCAGAGGATGTTTCCTCCATGAGCCATCCTCAGTGTTACAGAAACAAGGTATTGTATTAAAACAACATAGCAAAAACATTATGAAGTCAGTTAGAGCTGCAGATGATACACACTGAGGAACATCTTGATCTATTTCTGAAGGGTATGTCATAAGTACTGCTGTCTTCTTAGGGGGAAAAGGTTATTCTTGCAGAACAACTGTAGCTACGTGAATTTCAGAGTTACCGGTTCTCAGATTTCTGTGACTCTTCCACACAAGTTCAAAAACAAGAAAACAAAATATCCATGCATTCTATCTAGCTATAGAAATGTTAAGAGATTTACTTAGATGGCCATGTAGGAGAGAAGAAAGAAAGAAGGGCTTTAGAAGTCTGCGCTTACAGTCGCAGGAAACCTTTTGCTTCATAGCCCTCTCTTAGGATTACTATTTCAGGGCTCAACACTGCTGTTATTGACTAAATTGTATAAATCTTCTGGAAGGGATATATCCAATCATGTCAAAACTACCTAAGGTCTTTGTTACAGTATTGGAGTTCCCTTTAGCCCTTATGCACTGAGTCAAAAATAGGGTCTACAGTCCTATGAGCTGACCCTGCAGATAAACACAGTGCCTGTTCCACTCCTCACCAGTGCCACAGCAAATTCCAGGGAGCTGCAGCAGGAGCAGCAGGGCTGGAATCTGACCTTCCTTCCACTGCTTTTCCTCCAACTGTTGGACACTGTGAAAGGAGAGGCTGTGGGCAGCGCAGTGCTGGTGAGCACAGGCACTTCTTGCAGGCTTGTTACCAGGGAAGAGCCTTCCCAATAAAACATTTCATATTTGGAGACAGATTGATCGTGGAGCAGTGAACTCTTTTTCCTATACAGTAGAATATTCTAAGATCATCTACAATAAAATTGTTTTAAAGACAGACCAAAGAAGATTTTACAAGGACAGGGAGAAAGATGTAGCAAATATTGGAAAGTGTGTTGAATACAGACCAGGACTGTAGTTTTTAAGCTTGAATAGGTCATTATCTGCCTTTAGCAAACTGCAACCTCATAGCACATATAGAGCACTGGGCAGCTTTTTATGGGAACCAGAGACAGGCTTCCTGGACTTTGGGGTTTCACACTCACGACTTGCAGAGACCAAGTTACTCTATCCAGAGAGGATTGTACATCTGTACATGATGTGTACAGATGTGAAGAATCAAGGCAGAACAAGCTTTAAATAAAGGAAAAATGTAATTTTACCATTGCTTCTTAGACAGTATTGTGAGCAAGATTATCATGGGGTGAAAATCTGAAGCTTGGCATATCAAAGAATTAAAATCTCAAAGGTCACACAAGATTTTCCTCTGCAAGTGAATTTAATCCATTAGAACTTAAGTTCTCAACATCACCATATTGCACAATTTGCCAAGACTTGTCAGTCAATTACATAAGATTCAACTGTTTCAAAGAAAAATGCAGGTAGCAAATGCAGATCTCAAGATTTTGAACTTGTGTACTTTAACTGCACATCAACATCATACTGCTGAGCTGCTCTTATTCTCTTATTCAAAAACACATTAAATTGCCTGACCCCAAAACAAAAAAAATTATCCACTGCATAATAGTTTGTGCATAATACAGCTGATAGAGTTCACCATCTTTGGTTCTCCTGAAAGAACTGATCTTTTTCTGGTAAAAAGATTCAGTTAATCCCTGATGAACCTAAGAACCTTTAACAATCACCAAAATACCTTTAAATCTTCACAGCTTCTCTGTTTTTAATTTTCATATTTGATAGTATTGATGACAGGTGCAAACACATAAATACTCAGAATCAAAGTTTTTGCTCTCTCGGTTCTAGTGAGGAGTCTGAAGAGCTCTGGTGGGGGAAAGGGATATTAAGAATACACATAAATCAGCAGAAGTTAGAAAGCAGACAATAGGGTGGATGTAAATGTTTCCATACATATAATTTTCAGCAAGAAGCACTTATGACTAAGACTCCCATAAAATTCAAATCCATCTTTCTTTTGTGGGAAGTAAAAAAATGTCATACATGGAAATCTCATCACCTTTCTGTTCCTACTTGCTAGTCAGTCTTTTTCTGCAGCACCAGAACTGGTGCTTTCTTTGAGCTAATGATCTCTTTTTGCCGCTGCTTTTTGCACTGCCACACTACATTGCAGCAGGTCTATTATTTGTACCTAGATATGTGACCTTGCATTTGGTCGTATTAAACATTTATTTTCTTGAATAGCCCACTTGCCCAGTCTGTGCTCTACAAATCATCACGATATTTGCTAGCTTTGTCAGCAGTGATGAAAGTCAGTGATGTCAGCGTTGATGGAAGTACTGAGAAGTCCAGTACTTACCTTTAACGGAGCGAAACAGATACAGTCATGACAGCTGCTGGAGGCTGTTGAATCCCGCGGGGATCCCGTGGGATCACGGGATCCGGGAGGCTGCAGCTGCAGTGCAGTGTCCCAGAGCTCAGCCTGCAGCCAGGCTGAGCAGGCAGGCACGTAAACACACACGGATACACTGAGAATTACCCTTGTTCACGCAGAGCTGAGCCGCACAGGTGGCCGTGGCCCTTGGCCCATCGGGACTGTAGCTGCTCATGCTCATGCGGCACCGATGTCCCCGGAGCTGCCTCAGCCCTGGCCGCTCCTGACCCTCGAAGCCAGGCTGCTCCAGCTGCTGGAATCCCATCCCACCAGCCTGGCTGCTTGTGGGTCCCGCTGTGGGTGCTGACACCAGCCTCCCAGCTACACATCAGCTCGGCTCGTTAGCTTTCACACACACAGCAAATAGGGCTAAGAAGAAGATAGGACAGACTGGTGCTCAAGTGCAGAGCTCAGTCAGAGTAGCCTCCTGACAAACCACACACTCCCCTGGTCCCTTTCACCCCTTTTTCCCTCTATTTTCCTGCATTTAATCATCTCCTGTCCATCTTTTCCTTCCTCCTTTTCCCCTAAACAACCCAAAGGAAGTCTCTCATGTGCCTACAATCCCCTTAGAACATATGTTCTACATTCCTAAAATTCTCTCCCTCTACATCCCACGGCAATTCCCATACTCCTTTAGGCAATCCGTACTCTGCCTGTCTTTGGTCCTGTGATCCTCACTGATTCTACCTGCTTAATACTATTAACCTGTAGTCAAAAAACCTAAAGTGTAATCGCTGCCACAATCACTGTGTAATCACTGCCACTGCATTTTGAATTTTATAGCACAAAAATGCATTTCCAGTTTACTCCCTTTTAGCAGTAAGTTTCCAATGACCTCCAAGGTCCTGCTCTTCATCAAAGAACATAGCAACAGCTGAAATGTGGAAAAAAAAAAGATAAAGAAAGAAAGATAAAAACATGATTTTTCAGAGCTATGGAATTCTATTTTGGTCTGCTCTACTGACATATGAACTTGTTATAGTAGATAATGCCTTGAGATACACGTCAGAATGGATCCACTGCTGTCTCACGTGTCAGACTGGCAGTATCAGATTATATTCTGCCAATGAAATACAAAACTCTTTGTTCTGAACAACAAAAAAAAGTAGCAGGGTAGACTAATAAGACTGGGAAAAATGGCCTTGAATACATATAACAAGATCTTTTAAAAATATATAGCTCTGTCACATTGTAAAAAAGCAGAGCAGAATGAAAGGCAGACTACAAGTACAGATTTAACTGTCCTAGACTTACAGCAAACTAAGAAAATGGGGTAAGCCAAAATTAAGGCTGAAAGAAAATCTACTTTTTTCCTAAAAACATCAAAGTATAAAATGAAAATTATGGAATGCAGATCAGAAGGAGGAAAAATACTAGTCTCAGTTTTCCTGGAGTGGTATTACATAACTAAGGAAATTAGTATTCAAAAATTTATGCTTCCATTTCAAAAGATACCTTTTCTTGGCCTATTGCTCTACCTACTGCATTTATTTCTCCTACTCTGGACCTTTTACACTCTTCTCCTGTTTTTTATCTTTCTCTCGCTATTTTTCTGCCCCTCCTCCCATTATGCTCACATTCCTTCCTTTTATTTTCCTCCTTCTTCTTTGAGGTCACTTAGTTAAATATCACCGACCAAGCGGGGACAAACTTGGCCCAAAGCAAAGGGACTGAATCTAGCGGGCTGGGCTTCTGCTCCCCGATCCATAAAAACTCCTTGAGTACATCCTGTCCTCAATGTACTTTCAGACAAGAAGTTCCATATTTGTATAAAAGCAATACTAGCAAGATTCTAGCAATATCTCTAGCAATATCTCTATATGTAATACTAGCAATAACTCTAGCAATATTCTCTAGATAATCCTTGCTGCAAAGACACTTCTCATGCAGGTCCAGAATGAAATAGGAAGTGATTAACTGAAAGCAACATGTACACATAGGCACACATGAAATTTTGTTGCTTTTCAGGGTTACTGTAAAATCTTGCCATTTGCCCTCTCAGAGAGAGATAAGAAAGTGGAGAACTGTACTAGAAACAGATTAAGCACATTCTTTCTGTGAGGTGTCTCTTATCTCGCTATTTTATATGCCACAGTTTTTTTAAGCATCCCAAAATCATTCAGCGTCAGAGCTGAGGGACATTATGTAATCCAGTATATCATAATTTGGCCACTCTCCCTAATCCTGTAATGACTGACAGACATGAACCTTAGACCAATCCCTACTACAATACCTCCTATAAATCCCAGATAATTTCATGATGATTGCTTTCTTGAACCTTTAACTTCTGGATTTTCTCTAGAATTCCAACAACTTTTAATTTTACTATATCAGAATGCAGTTTTTGCAATGTCTCTCAAAAGAAATGCTTCCTGCATTGCACTAGACAGCACAGCTTTCAGAGCTCCTTGTATTTCTTTTATATTGCTTCGGTGTCACTTGTGTTCTGAGGTGTCAGTACAGTTTTGCTTACAGACTTTAACAGCACCAGTATGTATTCAGTGTCCCAAAAGTCTTTAGTTTCCATGTACCACGTTGTGAAATTAATGCCACACAGCTGAACGCTTCCCTTCAATTTGTTCTGGTAACATTTCACTGGTTTCCCTTTTGTTCTAAGGTCATGGAAGAGTTCTGGCAGTGTGTTATTTGACATATGCACCAGCCTAGTTAGCAGATGGACTCACCTAGATGAGCCTTCCGGAGCACTGTTTTTAAGCTGTGTATTTAACAATGTTCTGAGACTTTACTGCTCAGAATTTCACCCGCCTGCAACAGACCATGCAGCAGCACATTGCCTATATTCTCAGTAGGAAGTTAGGGGGCAAATCTTTTTAAAAGTCCAGCTTGTGCCTATGGAGCCTTACATTTTACTGTGATCTAGAACAACAGCATTGCTTGTTCCGAATGCATCTTCCTCCAGAATTCACTTATCATCTCCTAGCAACAAAACTGCTCTCACTGGGGCACCAAAGAAGTCTTTGCAGTGACCAGACAGAGCATTAATGCTAATTCTTCTTATTTCCATCTTGCATTAAGCCAGAGGAAATAGAGTAGCCACTTCCCCAGTTTTATTCTTCTGCAAAAGAAACAGCTAAATGTGTCACATGGATTTTATTGCATTGTAAAGCAGAGGACGCTCTCTTCCTCTCCTGGCTTTGTATCAAACGATGTGACGCAGTATCTCTAACTGTACATTTCCCTAATTGTATTAAGCTTGTCAGCATCAGCTATGACACAGGAGAAGGCCTGCTGTTTTCCATCCCGCTTGCCTTCAGACGGCCATACAATATATGCCTAGGTTTTCTTTATTCCCTCCTCACAGATGTTTGTATCTCCCACCTAACCAGAACCTCTGATCTCTGGCTAGGAAAGTGCATGAGATCCTGTTCTCTACCAGGCGCAGATTATGTAATTTTCTGAGAATAGATCTGCAGAGTTCAAACCCTGCGGCGTGCCATACATCACAGCAGCCAGGGGAAAGGTGCCATGGATCTCAATAAAATTCTCAATATCAATATTAAGCTCTTCTCTACTTATCACTGATACATAAAAATAACCTTAACTTCCAGGACTGTCTTACTAGCTCTGTTAATGGACTCTTTCTAATGATGCTATTGATGCAGCAGACACTAATTTCTACTGCTAAGTAACTGGATATACATCACCTGAAAACATAATGCCCATGTGCAAGAGAAGATAAACATCAGAAATATGTATCAGTGGATTCTAGAAATAACTGTGATTTAACAAATATTTTCCATGAAAGGAGCGTAGTGTATCCCACCTTCAAGAGTTATCATCATCAAAATGCAGACGCTATTGCTGCGCTTCCTTTGCTTTCACAGTAAACAACATAAACTGACAAAAATGCCTACAAATGCTTCTGATCTTTTAAAGCCATACTTCTGGGGAGGACTGGGATTCCTCCTGTATGAAGACATAAACTTCAGCATCTCTGAAAACATTAGTTTGCAAGGCGAGTAAAAAAATGCCATCTTCCTAACCGTGGTGAATTCCCCAGGAGTCCAATTTGGAGCACTGAAGACATCACTGAGGACCAGCTTCCAGCCAGATAATTTACAGCCTTAACATTATATTTACTTCAACACTCTCCTCATCAAGCAAAATCAAGTGCAATTAGTAGATAAAACTATTGTTACTAGATACAGCTATTGTTAGTAGATACAACTATTGTTAGCATGGCAAATAGGTATGTTTCAAATTTTAATTTGAGGACTGCTTTCCAAGCTTGGGCTCAGCTGCACAACAGCACAAGCAGTATCAGAAACAGGCAAAGGCTTTTGCTTTCACTGAGCAGGACTGGGAGGAAGCTCTCAAAGCAGCACAAAACGTCCAACTGGCCATTCCCTGTCTCCTCAGAGGGAAAGGCAGCCGTTCACCAGCTAGACCGTGCTGATCTGGATGGAATATGGTAAAAGAAGGTTATGGAGCTTGCCACTGCCAAGTGCAGGCCAAGTGCAATCACAAATCAGAAATATGCCATATTTTGTGCTCATGTGACTCTGTTGCCATCAAAACATATCCCATACTGCGCTGCTGCCTGTAGTTGCCTCTTGCACAGGGGAGCCCAGTCATGCAGTGTTATTTGCTGGGCACTGCGGAAATCACAGAATTACAGGATGGTTGAGGCTGGAAGGGACCTCTAGAGGTTATTTAGTCCACCCCCCCTGCTCCAGCAGGGACAACTAGAGCACAGCGCAGAGGGTGGCATCCAGGCAGGTTTGGAAGACTCCAGAGAAGGAGATTCCACAACCTCTCCGTTGCTCTCACAATAAATATGCAATGAAATACTGCACTAGGCAAGCACAGTCAGAGCATGCACATATAGCATAGGCATATAGCAGTGCATATGGGCATATTTCTGCTGGTGAGTTGACCAAAAGTCTGCCTGTGCTCAAATAAAGTGATCTAGGGTGAGTCTGGGCTCAGGCATGGGCTGAAGGCCTGCACTTCAAGTCCAGTACAGAAGGAGAATGTGGTAACTGTCTTTAATATAAACATAAAGATTTTTCCATTTCAACAACCACAAAGTTAGATGATCTTAGGCAGAACTGTTTCTGTCTGTCATGTGCCAAGTTCCTCCGGTTCACTCCTGTTTGCAAAATTGTGACCCACAGACATTGATGGATCACATGAGCAACCAGTCTTTGGAAGCCACGTGAAGCCATTTAAAAGACAAGCTGTTCTAAATTTTTATTAGTGGTTACGAGGAATCTGGAGAGATGAACACTACAATTATCCAGTACCTGCGTTTGTCTTTAGGATTGCCCACAAGAGAGTTTCAGTTTTTCATCACAAATGCTACAATTCCATGCGTCAGTCAGCTGGATACTTGCCAGTCCTTTCTTTCTGGTATTCTTCCTTGGATAGCTATTCTATTAGCTTCTCAAGAGGAATATAGCCCCAGTCTCAAATCAGGAGAGAGCTTTAAAATTTCTTTTTTTTTAATATTATTTTCATTTTCATTCTCCACCAGGCATAAAACTACTGCCAATTCATCTCCTTCATGTTCTCTTCCAGAGTGTTTCATTTATATACCAGGTTAAATATAGCACCTTTCAAATTTCATTCTGCGAGAATATATTGCTCCTCTCTTTCATGAGAAATTTTAATGAACTTTTTTCATAGCCCCACAACATTACATACCCCTAAAAGAAGGCATTATATTTTTCTTTCTTAAAACAGTACAGATTTTCCCTGAAAAAAGGATGTCTTGCTCTAAGAAATTAGATTTCCTAGGATTTTCCAAGCATCCTACAGGGCTGAGCCCTCAAGGCTGAGCAAACATTTAGAGAAAATTGCCTTAGAAACAAGAAATTAATGCCTGTATAAGTACTAAAAGCACTTCTCTGGAGCACAGGCATTGATTCACATAACAGAAAATCATTCATTAGATATATTGGCAGTCGGTACGAACTCTGCTAAGAAAAAAAGGCAGCCTCTAAGGATTTTGGTACATTTGTTCTTCAAATCCAAAAATAGGCTATTTTCCTTCTCTTTATTTTATCTCTCTCCTGAAAAGATCCTCCATTAGTCTTGCACAGCAGTATTATTTTATACCTTAAGAACTATCAGTGCTAAACAGTGATGCAAACTGACATGCCGGTGACCTTGCTTCTTGTTACACTGCTTCAAAAGTGCTCACTAGACTTGCTCTATATACAGTACCATCTAACATCAGTCCCCAAGTAAAGGAACGCCATTATATTTTAGAAGAATACATGCAGGAGGAAATCATTAAGTTCTGTTAGCCAAAACAGGGTTACAAAAAGTGCTGAAGGAGTGCATTTAACAAGAAAATTCCAATCATGTGAAGCACCAAACCTGGCACATACAGCATTTTTTTTTTCCTCTTCTAGGCAAGTTTTATTCATTAATTATGCCTTTCAACACCCAGCAGGGAAAAACATGTGTTCAGGAGATGCTGGCACTTCGTCTTGCTGTCATTCCACAGATACATTGCTCTATGTACGCTGAAATATTGCATTTACATGGCAGTTACGGGCTGTCTCTTTCAGAATCCAGAAGTCCATCAGTAATGACAGATCTCTAGTGTCAGACCTTCCGGTGAACACTTGGAAATATCACACAGAATCCTTCTAAATAATCACAGCAAAAGCTGGACTGTCTCTGCTATCCCTAAATTATGAACTGGTGCCTTAAATGCTTCTTTTGTTTTCCTCTTCACTTTATGAATGAAAAACAAATCTGAACACACAAAAATACCTTGTTTTAATCTAATGGCTCAGATGAGCTCTACTAGATTGATCTCACTTTTCTTCCATGCTACATAGGCTGTGCAGCCATCATAGTGACATGAAATTATGTAAGCCATTGCAACAATTAAAATACACCTAATATGCATAAAATTAAATAATCTTTCATTGATCATATTAATGCAATGCTTGAAACATAACTTTATAATGATTACTGCTCTAGATATAACCCCTTGCCTGTGAACAATAGTGAAAATCTGGGTGACATATAGACAATTTTCTGAAATGCAAGCCAGATTATTCTGAATTATGTTGGAGGATATAACCTCAGCATTTAGAGCTATTTCCAAGTATAACATGATTAATTACTCCCCTATTAATTTTCTTTAAATTTGATGTTAAAGAACAAATCTTAGGGAAGCCCATTAGATCAGATAACTCACTAGATAAATTTCTGAATACAATAGAAGGCTGGGGAATATTTAAGATGTCTGGGAGATGTCCTAAAGGGCTGTCTCCTTGGGAAGTTAACATTCATAATATCCCATGGCAGTTTTTCCAGAACTCCTCCTTGCAGATCTTGGAGTACACTAGATGAAGTAAATTGCCTCATGCCATGGCACTTAGTAATGTACTCTTGGAGTTAATATTGCTCCAACTGGTAACAGGACTCGTGACTTTGGAAACTGGAGCCTACAAGGTTGCCTGCTGTGCTCAGGTATGTGCTGGCTTATACTCTTGGACTCTGATTTTGGCAAGAAACAACTCACTCCACTGTAAATCATTCCAAGAGGACCTTGCATTTTCGAGACAGCCTTCATTATTAAACAGATATTCTGATACTGCAGTTATGAGTTCTGGCTAAACCTCTAGATAAACAGTGTTTCATTCCTTTTTTTGTTCTCTTATCATACAAATCAAACTCTTCTTCATTCTTCAAATGCAGGAGCATTAGAAATAACATACCTTCACTCACAGCTGCTTTATCTGGAGAAAAAAAAAAAAAGATGCCTATTCCTTATCATCAAATGTACATGACTTCTGAATATGCCTCTGGGTGATACCTGTACCAAAACAAGGACAAGAGGCATGGCATTTTTTATTCTTCACAGGGAATTCTTCACAGTTCCCCATTAAGACAGTGCAAATAAATCAAGTACTGAGGTGAGCTGTATTGCACGAAATAGTGCCCCTTTGAAATAGGAGAACTGATGCCTGGGGATAAACTTTATTGTCCTGACTTGATTGCAATGGATTTGGTCCAACTACTTCAGGAGCTTCGCTCCTATTGAATACTGTCATTTCACATGTGGCTACCACAGGGAAGCAGTTATGCTGCCACAGGGCACAGCTACATATTACTGAAGGGTAAAAGAAGATGGCAGAGGGGAAGAAAGAAGGCTGCAAAATGCTGTAGTCTCTTCTGGCCTCACATTACCTAGAGATGCAGGCAACCAGTTGGTCTTTCTAGTAGATCTAGGCCTGCATATACTACCACTTCCTTACATTATGCTCTTTAGCTGGCAAAGATTTATTTTCTTTCTATGAAAAAGTACAATCAAAGGCTGTAGAAAAAGAAACACTTCTATGAAGAAACAGAGTATTAGTCACTGAAAAAGAGAACTTGAAGGGACTTCTCATAAGAATAAATAGTCACTGCACAAGCATGTTTCAGGGAGGATTTTAGAGAGAAGAGATAAGAGTAAAACTTAGCAAGGAATCGTGAGAGAATTGTTTGAGAAAGGGCAAATTAGAGAAAAAATTGGGTCTAACAGAAGTTTTGGCATTATCATAGAATCATAGAATCATAGAATGCGTAAGGTTGGAAGGGACCTTAGAGGTCATCTAGTCCAACCCCCCTGCACACGCAGGGTCACCTAGAGCACATGGCTCAGGGCTGCATCCAGGCGGGTTTTAAAGATCTCCAAAGAAGGAGACTCCACAACCTCTCTGGGCAGCCTGTTCCTTCCACAATAGAGAACTTGAATAGACCTTCTCCTTCCCTCTCTGGGAGTCTGCAGCCACCCTATAAGTAGCATGCTACCAGATTTCATTGAAATAAATATATTAATTTGAAAATAAAGTGTATTTATGCAGAGTATTTATGCATTTTTAAGCTGTGGGTCTATCTCAGCAGCCCAGTAATGATCCACAGGTGTGACAGAACTCTTCTCTATACTGCTCAACACTGTTAGTTGAAAGAAGAACCACATAAAGAACCACAAACTCAAAGAGATTCCCTGGGTGGCTGCTTGGCTGCTGTGACCACAATCTCTGCTCTTACTTCTCTAACCTCTCCCTAAAAGCACCTTTTCCTTCTGAGTCAGATCAGTGCATGAGGATTTTCCTACTAATTTTACCCCATGTATTGTTTCTCAGTAAAAATCTTTTCCTTGTTATAGCAAGCATGATAAATCAAGATGTTTATGTTATCCATTGCTGCTGCTAATAAGATTTTTCAAGAGGAATGATTGTTAGGAGACAGCAATATTTTGGAAGAGCTTGGATAACTGCATAACTGTGTTTTGCACTAGCCTGCACTTAAATAGCATACAAAGCTGTGGCATTCATAAACATAAGATTTTAAGGTTTTCTGCTTTCAGTGTTCTCCTGTATTAACACTTTTTAAAGATGATACAAATGGAAGTTTCACTTTACATGTTATTGCCTATTATTATCAGAGTTGTTTTCATGATATTGATGTCTGGTACACAATCTAGGCTCCCAAGCATTTTGGTTCTGTTTAATTTATTTTGTGAATGAGTGGGAAAAGTTTGGGAAGATCTGTGTATAAGGATTTGATAGCTAAAAATAGAATTGCTAAATCCTACAAATTAACATTGGCACCATTAATTTTTTTTAAGTTGCTAAAGTATCAAGAAATGAACTGTTTTTATTATTTCATTGAACTGATCAGTAGAGGGCACTGCATACTGACTAACTCCTTGTAAATTTTCAAAGCTACATGAGCATGCAGTTTATTTGAAAATCTGTTCTGATTTAGAATTGGAAGCTATTAACTCTATTTACACAATTTATAGCAAGATATATTAGATTAGAATAGAAAAAGCAAAAAGCAATGTGAAAATCACATTTTATTACAGTAGCTACTGTAAGTATTAGCAAAATCAAAAATCATTTAGTAGAATGCTCAATTGCAAATAAATCTTTGAAATATACCAGTATTATTTGTACCATACCCTTGCATAATCATAACAACCTTGAAACTTGTGTTTTACAAGTCTGTGCCAAGGGAGAGGAGACGTTGTTCAGTAAAATGGCATCATGTGCCCAGCAACAACTTGGGGTTAGATGATTTCAGTTGGAGCATTGCCTTTTTAGTGTTTTTTTTCTGAGCTTCTTCAATATAAATAAATAAATAATAATGATTTTTAAATAAATGATTTTTCATTTTATAATTTGCATTTCTCAATAGCTAGTAGTACTCCCGGAATTATTAACAAAGAAGTGCTGAAAAATGGAGGATATATCTTCCATATTATTAGGATGTTGTAACAAAGCTTTCTGATACATAAAAATGGTTTCTGAAGGCTGCAAAAATCATTTTAGTTACTGTAACTGCTGATTCTCTCATAGTTTTCTCCTGCTGCGACCTACGTAACATTTTTTTTTTCGTCTTTGTCTTATATGCACACACAGACACACATAGACACACACAAGCACACACACACATCCAAGCAAGTTTAGGTCTGAAGGTCCTATAAAACCCCTCAGGTTTGTTGTATTGAACTGGAAGTCCCATGAAGAACAGCATGTGCTGAGAGGTTTGAAATGGTTGCTGCAGCACTGGTGTCTCTGCAGCTGCTTCTTCTTCATCCAAAGACTCGTGGTATTAGGTACAAAAGAACTTTTGGAAAAAGTAAATAAAATCTGAAAATGATTTTTATTTTACCTCCTGAGAGGGAAAAAAAAAAAAAGTGCTTGGCTAAGCTGGAGTCTCAATGAACTGGGGGAATATCCATGTATTATTTTATTCTCAGTTGCCAACAAGAAGAAGGTAAATGTCATACAAGGTATTGACATTTCAATTTATATTAGACTAGGAGCTAGTTCTTAGCAAAAAGTAGAAGAAAGCATATTGAACTGTGCTGGAATGAAGTCTCCAGTGGAATCCTTTGTATATATATTTTGAAAGTGTCTGTTAGACCAGGACTTTTTAGTATACAGTAAGTAAATTCTAAAGAATAGCTCAAGTGAAGCTATAAATTAAGAACTGCAGCTGACTATAATACTTCCCAGGTTTTACATGATGAAAGTTGCTTCTGCTAACGCATTAAATATGTTACAAATAAAGCTGCAGATATTCGACATGACAATTACAGTTTGGATCTTATAGTCAGTAATTCTGCATAGAAAGGTGAAAGCACAATATGTTTTTGATACCTCCTGTGTATCAGACATGCTATTATGAACACACTGTTCTGTTCATTGTTATTTTGCAGATATTACATTATCTGGATGGATTTATCCTTAGCACATAAAACTGAAACTAGGAGGGCTGTACAAAAATACAGTTTCCAAAACTGATCTGTATTTAGGATTATAATTAATAGTAAATACCCTAATGATGATTCTTTTTTCATGGAAAATAGTTATATAAATATATATATAAAATGTGTACATTAGACTATACAATCTGGACTATATTTTTGAGAAGCACATGTTATTGTTGGTACTCATTATTCTAATATATGCAATTACATGAAGTATGAGGCTAACAAGCACTAGTAATAATTAGAAAAAAAGAAATTATTTAATAATTACAAAATGTTTGATTAGTCAATGTATAAGTCAAGATTCAGCAGAATATTGAAGTGTGAGTATATTATTGCTGCAGATTTTAGTTTGCTTATATAGCTCTAATACGCATCAACTCAACTAAATAAGTAAATGAGTCAGGGCCTTTGCTTTTTTTCCTCAGTAAGTTGGGACTCAAATCTTATTCGTAATGTAAATGCTAGTGCAGTCCTCATCAGCAAGCTCTGTTTAGCTATGAATTTAGCTGGGATATTCTCTTTGCAATATGTATGTTTAAATGACTATGCAGCTTTTGTTTGGATCAGGAAGCTCTATTCCTTTTCTCTGTGAAAAAATAATATTCAAAAGGTAAAATATTGTAAACCCAGTTGCTGGGGTTGAATTTGCTGTAATATTTCTTGCTCCAAAGTTCAGGGATTAATCATGGTTTCTAGGACTGTTCAGAGGCTTTTGGAGATGATATTAAATTTTACAGCATGTGCAGGTCTCTTGATGTTCAAAGGCAGTATCAATTAACTTCACAATTACAGGTAGTTTACCATATCTGGCAATAAGCCCACAAAATTCCTTTTGTTTGATAGCAGAACAGTTCCTGGACTGATTTTGAGCTGAACTGCAAATTTTCCATAACATCATACTATCTTTTTGCGTTACCTTGATAATTTTACTGTCTTTATTACTCCCACAGTAAAGTGAACATAAAAGACAGGATACTGAACAACCAGTTTCATAGTAGTTTAAGTGAAGTCATTTTACTTTGTAACTGGGACACACTAAGAAAACATGAGCCATTTGAGATTTTGATCTCAGATTTTTTATGACACAGCAATACTTATATTCTATAGTACAGATATACAGATGGAAACAAATATCTGATTTGATCAGCTTGCTGTATAAAATCAAAGACTTGGGAGTATCATAAAAATGCATTTCTCCAGAATATGAAGGCAGCCATTTGAGAAGATGTGATCACTTGTATTAGCAAAGATAGTGAAACTGAAAAATCTTCACTAAAATTCTTTTGAGGCAGGATACCTGTCACAATTGTGATTTATTGGAAATGTGATTATTAAATGAGGAAAGGTAGATTAACATAGACATTGAAAGCTTTATCTTCAACTTCACTCTTTAAAAGATCTGATATTTAATGTAATGTAATAGATTTCTAAAAAATCTTTTGAAACACAATTTTGCTTTAGTTTTAGTGATATTTGCATCTCTACAACTGGGGAGTGTGTGTGTGTACATGTGTTTCCACATGGACCCGAAGTTCTATGCAGTAACTATAATAGATACATATAAATCACATTTTGTGAGTCATTGCACTCAAAATTGTATTCAGTCTTATCTGATACACAGTTTTTCTTGAATTCTTCTTCAGAGTCTTTTCTTGCCCTTCCATCCTTCCTCTCTTTTATTATTTCCATTGGTTTTCTTTTCCTTCATCTCTACTTTTAGTGTACTGTTTTGGACCCTTTAACACAGAGAACTACTCAAAACTCTGAGGAAATATTTGCTAATGCCTAGAATATAGAACACAAATACTTCTAATGTCCATTAATTTCTACAAGACTGTACTTAGAAAATTCCCGTTTGTGAATTCTTTTTGAAACATTCAGATGTGTGAAGTTATAGCAGTCATTTGGGACAATGTCCAGGCTAAATGTTGGCCAAATGTTAGGTAAATAAAATGTTCGGTTCTTCTCCTTCAAGAATCAACTGCAAATTTGAAGCTAGGAAATGGCACCTGATATATGATTAATCATACAGGGAGTGTCAGTAATTCTTTCTGAAGGTTTATAAGGCTAAGTTATAGAAACAGTCTCTATAATGAATATATTGACAACATAAAATGACATAAAATGGCATATTAGATCTCCAAGACTGTTCATGTAGCAATGCTACACTGGTTTTAATGGCATCTAAACTTGCCATGCAACCTGCCAGATAGAGAAATTAAGGTGAAAGCAACAAAGTCCATATCCGCATTATATATAGATAAATAAAACTTGATCAATAAGAAAATAGTGAGAGAACAATTTCATGACAGTAGGTTGGTGGTGATATTGGCAACCATTTAAATAGTTGTAAAATGTACCTATCAACAGAATTGTTCCGTCCCTGGGATCATTTCACCTGCCCAAGTAGGCAAGTAAATCACATGAGACAGATCCCATTGACTTTGCAGGAAAAGGGAAGACAAGCCTTTTTTATTGCTATTGATATTTGCTCTTATTGACTAAGTGTTTGTCACAGACTCAAGTACCACTAGACACATAAATACAGTGAGAACCTTGTGCGCGACCTTTAGCCAATGGTGGAAAATAATATGCAATTTGCATTCAAGGGATCTGTGGTATTCTTCCAACATGCACGCCACTTTGAGGAAAATATGTGGAAAATGAGTTCAAATAATTCTCCTGTCCTACAAAGTCCTTGTTGTGTTCAAAGACACTATTTTCTTTTATAGTGCAGAAGGAAACACCCAACACAATCCCTCTGATTTCGCTGCCTGAATTATCTATGAACTTTACTAAGTTCCAGCCTGGTTTAATTTGTTAATGTTACATTTTGTGAAGGAGCTGAGGTATGAGGTCACCTTAAAAAAGACTGGTGCAGGAATTCCCTCCCTTGTATCTTATTGTGGGAAAAAACCCCAGCCATAATAAGACATATGCAGCAGGAGAAGAAAAGGAAAAAAAAGCCTGTAACAGCCTGAGTGATTAAGAGGACGAATGATCAAGATGCTGAGTCAAAAGTATTTAAAATAGTTCAACTCTCAGCTGTCACATCCTTTTTTAGAAGCTGAAGAGGAAACCATACTTATAGAGGGTATAACAGACTTGAGTTTCTTTATCTAACAAAATTTAACTCTGGGGGTAGAAATCTGTGATTTGTTGCCAACGGTTCCCAGTTCAGACCTCTCTGTGGGGTCATAAGAGTGAGACCAACTCAGGTTGACTAATACTGAGTGCTGTGTTCAGGCTTTCAGTCAGAAAAGAAGCTGCCATTCTGTGGACAGAAAGCATCAGCCTGAAATCAATGATTATTTAGGCAACGACTTTAAGTAGGCCTCATTCAGGTCCAGTAGAGCTTTATAAGTACGAGCCTTTCTTGTGTGATCTATAGCTTATTGGTTATCATATACCATAAGTCCTATAGAAAGAATATGGGAACTCACACTCTATTTTCATAAAAAGTTTAATTTGGGACTTTCTTTGTGTAATTTATTCGTCTTCAAAGCTTAAGCACTTAAAAAAATAGAGGACAAAAAGATACTCTAAGTCTCCTTCCATTTCCTGATGAGACATGATGGACTATATAGTAGAATAAAGTGAAGTACTATAAAGTATAACATAAGTTAAAATTTGTTAACACTATTAGACAGCCAATATATTTATTTTGAAACAGTATAACAGAACTTCAGCTACAACAGTAGGATGATAAGAGTAGTAAACATGAATAATTTTTCCCCTCCCTTTCCCTCATGTTTTCTATATGCACCATGCTTTTATAGCAAGCACGACCAGTCAAGCCATTTATTTATTTATAATAAGTAAGTGAAAAACATGGAATATTGTGAAAAAATTCATGCAATTTTAAAGCTGGATGAATTACACAGACTCGCACAGTCATCTGTTCCACAGGGACACCTGGCAAGCTTGTCTTTGTGCTTAAAAAAGAGAGTGAATTTCAGAGGGAAAGTGATTTTTTTTGCTGCAAGAACCACATAACAAGCCTTGAAATATGGGGCTAGATCCACACCTTCTGCAAGGCAACAGTCCATTGACTTTAGCTGATATATGCTTTAGTGAAACACGGATTTTAATGCAGACTATGTAATAAAGGGAGAAAAAAATCCAGCTTTCTGTAAACTTGCAGATAGAATGTTGTTTTAAAAAGATAGGAGGAGATTAAATTCTCTTTCATTCATTTGTAATTTTTCTCTTTTTCTCTCTTTCTCTGCAAATGTTTGAATGACACTGGTCTTTGCAGTACTTGGTCAAGTAATAGTTTCAATTAAGTGACTATTCTGAGGTCACTTTAATTTTTGTCAGCCTGCTTGATTGCTTGCCTATTGCTGGTGTGAGAGCTTTCTAATCATGCAATTCCCATCTGAAGAAAATCTATAAAAGGCATAAATAAGAGATGGCTCAAATCACCTTGTAGCTAGTGTTTGTCCCAAATAGAACAGCCCCTGAGGCATTTGTCATTATAACTAGAAAAGGTTTATGGGGCTAAGAGCAGAGGTCAGAGATTATGTACCTCTGCATTGCACATGACCATCATTTACAATTGCACTGGAGTCTGAACTGGTACTCAGATTTTGTTGGACTTGTTTTCTTTGGTCTCCTCTCATTTAGTGATGTTTTATGTACCAGCGGAAAAAAAAGTGCAATGAAACTGTCAGATTTCTGTTTTAAGTGGTGAGTCACTCTTCTATAAAGTGGAATGCTGAAAGAGTTGCACTTTTCTGCCTTGAAAGAAAGAAAAAAGTGAAATAATAAAAATCCCAGGTTCTTATGCTGAGTGTTTCAGGAGCCTCTAGGTATATCAATGTTTTACATTGGGCATACAGCTCCCAAAGAATTATTTGTTAAATGCCCACCTGATAAAGTTAAGGAAGAGCAGACAGTGATTAAACCAATGAGTTAGACCAGCATGGGCCTTGGACTTTCAGTGAGCTGTTTAAACTAATGATGTTTGTGCAGATAATTCAGAGCTTGATTCAGTGTTCATGGAAGGCAGCAGGAGCTTTTCTGTCAATGTCAGTACCATTTAGAATATGCTCATAAGAGAGACAGGAAATAGAAGCAACCAAATAGGAATAATAAGATCATATCCCAGATGACTTTGATGCTTGTATGTGTGTGTATGTATGTAAAAATATGAAAAAATATGCCTTTTATTGCATGAAATATGAACATGAAATCAATGATCCAATACACTAATAATGTTATATATTACTCTTTCTTCTGTATGATTTTCTGGGGCCCGAGGTTTTCATCAGTCCTCATAACAGCAGGTATTTACACACTAAGATCAAACACATCCTGTGTATATACTTGATTAATCATAAAGGGGTTGCTTTGACCACTCCATTTTCCTGCAGGTTAATAATGAATTCAAACACAAAGGACATATACGTAGAGATGATACTTCCAGAAAGTTATTTTCTCAATTGTATAACCACTTTTAGAAGATGTGCAAATGTACAGTTTTATTGCTCACTAATTGAAAAACCTGCCACAAATATTTACCTTTTAGACCTTAGCCAGTACTTGAATTTTACAGCCTTGTTTGTCGCAGCAGCAGAGTCATGCGCTGGAATTAGCATAACCTTGAATGCACCAGCTGGGCTTGTAACAGAGATTTACAATTATTATTTTGGCAAGCAACATTCCACAAAAATATTTCTAAAAAATACGAAAAGCCTACTTCCCCCGCCCATCAATAACGTGGAAGTTGTATAGTGAGATGACCTAACAATTCCCTTGAGAAGTGTGTGGAAAGGAATCATTTTCTGTCCTGATCAGGATGATACAACCCAAACTAATAGTCTTGTGGAGAAAATAGGCTAATTGAGAATTCTGCAGCATAAGAGCTACCATGCCTCTCAGACTCCTGTTACTGAAGCACATGATGCTCTGCCATACAGATTTTCCCCCTAATTGCGATGATTTATTTTTCTTCAAGAGCAGTTAAATCTCATTGTTATGCTGCCTGCTCAGTGCTGCCCTTGCCTAAAGACTGCTTTGGCTCAAATTTCCACTATATTAAATAAGAAATTGTAAATATTGGCATGAAAACTTGGGAGAATTAATGGAAATTTGAAAGAAACATTACAGTCCTAAAGTGAAAACTGTAAATATGAGCACAGGGAGCCTCTGGAACAGAAAAATATGTTTGAGAATAGAAACTATGGGGCAACTTGTTGCCCCTTCGCAATATCACTAAATCGTTAGGTATGAAACTCACAAATAATGTCCATTTGTGAAACTCTTTATTCCTTGAAATTGCCCATTTTTTCTTTTAGTGAGGGAAAAAAAAAAAACTGAATACAATTTTTTCTGTGTGAGGCAAAATACCTCTCTACTCTCTCCCAAGACCATTCACAGAATAAATATATAGTAAAACCTTTTGCTAAGTCCTGCAAAATCTTTGCAAGATTTATATGCACCTGACTTTGTAAAGAGGTCAGATAGCTATGACTCCCACAGATTTCAGCTCAATTAGTACATGCAGATTTGCTGATGCTCTATTAGATTTCTTGTCCTCTCAATGACTTCACAATGAAAAAGATTACACAGAGGACATCTTGTAAAAATGTTGTTATAATCTAACCTGGAATTACAGCATATCTAGAGTGAGAAGAGATGCCTACATGTTTATTCATGAGGGATGGTGCCAGTGTGGTTTGCTCGAAATTACTGAGCTACTTTTCCATGTTGCAAGAAGCTGTCGTGTGCAAGGTACTTTAAGTATAATCAGCCTGTACTTTGTATGCCAGCACTCTCCTATGCTCTCCTAGGGCCAGTTAATGGAATTTTTACGGAGCAGTACAGTGGCATGCCGTGAGAGCTGTCCTTCACTGTCAGGAGAAGGGTCTTTCAGGCAGACACCTTCCTCCTGTGGCTGCTACTCTGGCACAGGTGTGTGACACAGTGCCATTGAATAAAGTAGGCTTGACACTATCCTGAGTCTTCAGGCTTCTGCAGGAAAGGCCATCGTCGCTTCTCCCAATCCTGTCTTATAGCTAATAAGACATAAATATTTAAGGAAGAATGAGACCATGGCGCACACAGAATAGTTAACTTTAGATGATGTACTAAAATCTCTGCTAAGCTATAGCTTTCTATAGAATCAGTGAGATTCTAGTAACAAGATAAAGCCAATAGGGATAAATTGTGATCTCTTAGGTGTAATGGTCAAGTCAAAATATTCCTCTGAATGTAATGAGTATAATAACATGCAGCCGTATTTCACTATCAATATTGCAAACTTTAGAAACGAGCAGTTCCTAGATTAAAATTAATTGACGTAAAACTCACCTTTGGTTATATTGGAAGAATAGTCATGTCATATAAGTGTAAGATACTCCAATTTAGTTAAATATGACATTAACACTGAAAATAGTCAAATAAAAAGGAAAATAAAAATAGTAAATTGCAAAACAAGAACTACTCATCAAGACATAAGGAGTCAAAGGCCTTGATAGAGGAAAAATAACACAGAGAAAGCCTTTGGCCTTATTGCTAAATAAGTATGTACTTGAGAGACTGAACACCGTACTCAGCAATAAAGAGATGGAAATTAAAAAGACAACTATTAAAGCATCATGGGAAAAACATGCATAATTAGTGGTCAGAAAAGTTTCAAACATCAGGTGAGAAGAGGACTATTGAGATTAGGCAATGGAACACAGAACCAAAGGTGGAGACTAAGACTAATAGTTCAGATGAGATTAATAAAACAGTAAGATTTTTTCAATTATGTGAGGCATAAGAAGCCATGAAGCAGACAACAAATATTTAATAGATGGCCAGTGTTATTTATTCATGCAGAATGAACCAATAAAAAAGGGAAAAAAATAATAAAATTTTCACTTCAAGGGTCCCAGTGGAAAATGTGGAACATGTGGAACAGATGCTATAAATCAAAGAGAAAATTTTAAAAAATGACATGGCAGTGGACTTTACTATGGCTAATTAAAGTAACATAAGAACAGTAGTAGAAAAACTTGTGTAGAATTCACGTAGATTCTCCTGGCTATAAACCCATCTCTACATCTAACTTTTCCTGAAAAATATAAAATGATTTACAAATATTTATGTTATTGTAGTCTCATGCACAAACTGTTGAACAAACATGAGAGGTCATTGTCCAAAGACCTTGTTATTTCAGAATTTTGGATGTTTCTGAGCCAGAGGTAAAAAGCTTCCTCCCCTTTCAGGAAATAATCTTGATTCTGCCCTATCCTTTTCCCTCTTCTTTCTCTTGTTAGCTCTCATCTTAGCCCTCTCTCAAAGCTCTTAGCCCTCATCGCTTAGCATCTGGTTTGGCTCTTTTGTTTATGCTTCCCCACATCCTGAAGCAAAAGCACAGAGAAAAACTCACAAGGTAGTTGTCCTAGGCACTGCTCTGGATCATGCTTCACTATCAAGAAGTGTCAGGAGTGTCTTTACCAGTCCATGCCCTGCTGTTGGCCAGAGGACTTATTCAATAGGGTAGATTTAACAGGGTAGCCCAACAAAATAATGCTGAACAGCTCTGGGAATTTTATTAACGAGTGCTTCATCCAGAATTGAAGGTAACAGTTTGGGAAGGTTGGGACAAGGTTGTAGTGGATAACTAAAAAGATAATTAAAAATGAAAATCTCATAATTTAAATTACATGTGAAAGATACCTAGCTGAACACAGCAGAACCTGGTGGAGTTAGGATCAAATCTTTTATTATATGTATTACAAAGTTTTAATCTTCAGGAATTAACTTTTGAAAAGTCTAAAAACTGCTCGATATTCAAATCTTTTGGATACTTTCTCAGTGAATGCTATCAATAAAGTAGTATCTTTCTACCTACAGTGATAGAAACTTCCTGATGAATAGGAATTATTTGCATATGAACTGACTGAAGCCCTTTCATAAAGGCTTCCCTCAATATCAGGCAACAGTTTGAGCCAGTGAAATTTAATAGAAAATAAATCAAAAGACCGTCTGCCACTCAGAAGATTAGAAGTTCCGCTCAGGCAAATAGACCTCAGTTTGTTTCCCAGAGTACCAAATCCAACCTCTTTCTAAAATGCAACTTCTCCACTTCACTGAAATTCTTTCCACTTACTACCATTACACAAATGTCATCTATGTCTAAAAACAGAGTTTGTGTTGTTATGCATTTATTAATTGGGTAGACATCATCACTTTGTGATTGGAGTGTGGGAAGAATTATTTGCTGGAGAAGATAGATATTAAACAAATTCTGATTCCAAATGACCAAAATATTTTTTTCACTGTTTTTAACTAGAGTTAAACATATTGTTTAACTAAACAATAGCCATTTTCTTTGGAACACACACTACAGAAAATTATTTAATTGTTGCAAACACCAAAAAAAATTAGTATTAATAGATTTTTCTGGAATAACAGGCATGGGAAACTGAAAAATTTGCTACCATTGCTATATAATTTCGTAACATACTTTGCCAGAGAATGGAAGAATAACTTTAAGTAGCACATACTGTGTCATTTGAAAACTAAAACTTCACAAAGAAAGAAGTTCATAAGACAAGGATTTATATAAGCTTGTAAAACTTGTTGAAGTTCCTAATTTAACTGTGGCCTTTCTTCAGCACTGAAATCAAGTTGAAAGAGGACCTCAGAAACCCAGCTCAATTTTATTCTCAGCAAAACCTGGGCCAGGTCAAAGCAACACTTTTCTTTAGTAAGATCTTTAAGTTAAAGAACAAGTTGCAGTGTAAAAGAAAGATGTTTAACAGGCCAGAAAATTCATCAAAACATTGTACTTAAATATAATAAAAGAGTAACATTTTAACAAGAACTTGTCATTTTATTTCACCTCTGATGGAATGGTAACTGACAGAAGACCAATTTTTAAGGAAGTGTAAATCAAAAATTTTCAAAGTATAGTAGATACATTAGCCCCAATTCTATCAGAGTCAAACAAGCAATCGCCATATCTCTCTTTTACTGTAGACCTCTAGGTCTTGGAATTTGATCAAATAACTCACTAAACCAAACAAATGAACAAACAAACTTTTTATTACCTTTTCTGTCTTTATTATGTTATACTTGAGGTTGATTATCTTTTTTTCATTTACCTCAGATTATGTTCTTCTCAGAAGTGATACAATAAAATGTGCACGAGTTAATTTAGCAAACATAAATGTATTTCAAAATTGTTGAAGCGTGTTACCTTTTAGCTTTTTGTTCAGTATCACCTTTTTGGCATGTAATTCTTGCTGTATTTACTGAACTGTTACCTTAGGTGACTAAACTGAAAATATTGGTATGAAAATATTTAGGTTACATATACATCATGTTCATTTATTAATGTTTCCTGTATTTCTCTTCCAGTCTTCAGTTGCTCAACAAAATTGTTGAGCTGTTTTCAAATTTCCTCTCAGCCTTATAATTGCTCTATTACCTATCATACAGCATAATTCTTCAAAAAGGGCAAGAGGGAGGAACCAGGCAATTACAGGCTAGTCATCCTCACCTCTGTCCCTGGAAAGGTGATGGAATAGCTCATCCTAGAGAGAATCTCCAGTCATATGAAGGCGAAAAAGGTATTGAGGAGCAGTCAGCATGGATTCACCAAGGGGAAGTCATGTCTGACGAACCTCATAGCCTTCTATG
>JAUBOD010001033.1:22273-44100 GCA_032353885.1 Nothura maculosa | reverse complement strand
CCTGGCCTGCATCAGGAGGAGCGTTGCCAGCAGGTCGAGGGAGGTGATTCTGCCCCTCTACTCGGCTCTGGTGAGGCCACACCTAGAGTACTGTGTGCAGTTCTGGGCTCCCCAGTATAATAGGGACGTGGAGCTTCTAGAAACAGTCTAGCGGAGGGCAACAAAGATGTTTAAGGAAATGAAGCATCTTTCATATGAGAGAGTGCGTGATTTGGGCCTGTTTAACCAGGAGAAGATTGAGAGGAGATCTGATGAATTTGTACAAGTACCTTAGGGAAAAATGTAAGGAGGAAAGGGCCAAACTCTTCTTGGTGGTGGCCAATAACAGGACAAGGTGAAATGAGTACAAGCTGAAACATGGGAATTCCATCTCCATGTGAGGAAGAACTTCTTTAGTGTAAGGTGACAGAGCCCTGGAACAGGCTGCCCAGGGAGATTGTGGACCTCCTTCTCTGGAGGTCTTCCAAACCCACCTGGATACCACCCTGTGCAACATGCTGTAGGTGTGCCTGCTTGAGCAGAGAGGTTAGACTAAATGATCTATATAGGTCTCTTCCAGACTCAACCATTCAGTAATTCTGTGATTCTGGGATTGAACATCAGCTCCTTGAAGCTCTGGTGTGCGGCCCTGCCACTTCTTTGCCAAGCTGCTAAAGAAGAGGGACTTACTGAGTGTCTGTGCCCACAGAGGTAATGTTCACACTATCTGTCATGCCTTGAGAGCAGCCCAGCATTTAGCTGCCCTGTGGCAAGCACAATTGAGAGAGGATCAGGCTTGCTGGAGATGCCCCTGGAATTAGCCTGCTCTCTTAATTAATACAGCATAAATTTTCTTTGCAAGGACAAAATATGTGACCAATATTCCATAAAAATGTCCATGAATATAGATACCTTCCTTTGCTCAGGAGATGATATTCTTTGCAGATCTTATAAATCTTTCTGGAAGGACTGCCTTAACTACAGACTTACAGTCTTATTTTTGACTCCATTTCTCTGAAATTTTGCAGAGTTCCTGTGAATGGTAAGAGTTGCATTAGACAGTCAGTACAAAATAGATGCATGACAGCAAGTAAAATATTACCAACAAGCACTTAAAAAGAGATATGCCTCCCAGATCAACGGGTGTTGCAGTAAAACTGGGCACCTTTTTGGAATTTACCAGCAATTGCTCTTCAGATAGAAATCAGTCTTTTCAGACCTGTAATTTACCATAGAAAAACAAACCTTGAATGGTATCAGTATTATTTGTTTCTCTATATTCTAGATTTTTCATCTCCACTTAATGGCCAGTTTTCAAAATCTTGTCTTGCACATCAGACCTTTATTTTAAGCTAGCTAAATATGCATTTCAACACATTAGCTCTTCATTCAGCTGCCAACTGTTAAAAATTAACATCTGGTCATCGATATTTGGCTACCTCTGATAATACCATTCCAGCAACACCATTCATGTCTCACTGTGCCTAACAATAATTACCTAGGAATTCATTCAAACCAGTATGTCCGTATGACCAGTGCTATTTTCCAAACAATAAATTTACTTAATTAAAACCCACTGGTAGCAACAGAAGAAGTTATGAGGAAAAAAAAAAGAAGAGCTGCCTATTTTCCTTTAAAGCACTGAAAACATTCCTACATTCAAAACACAACAAACAGATCTGTTATTTTTCTTGAAACTAATTCATCTGCAGATATTCTAACAACAAGCTCTGTCATCCAGCCAGTTCTCGATCCACCACACCGTGTACTCGTCTAGTCCACTTTCCCGCAGCTTCTGTATGAGGATAGTATGGGAGACGGCGTCAAAAGCCTTGCTGAAGTCAAGGTAGACAACATCCACGGCTCTCCCTTCGTCCAGACAGTTGGTCATCGCATCATAGAAGGCTATGAGGTTCATCAGACATAACTTCCCCTTGGTGAATCCATGCTGACTGCTCCTCAACACATTCTTCTCCTTCACATGCCTATAGATGCTCTCTAGGATGAGCTGCTCTATCACTTTTCCAGGGACGGAGGTGAGGTTGACTGGCCTGTAGTTTCCTAGCTCCTCCCTCTTGCCCTTTTTGAAAACTGGAGTGACGTTGGCTCTCTTCCAGTCCTAAGGCACCTCCCCTGCTCTCATAATCTCTTAAAGATGATGGAAAGTGGCTGAGCAATAACCTCCTTCAGTTTCTTCAGCACTCTTGGGTGCATCCCATCTGGGCCAATAGATTTGTGGGTGGTCACCTTGCCTAAATAATCCCTAACCCAATCCTCCTCAATCAGTGGAAAGTCTTCATCTCTATATTTTTTTTCTCTTATATTCAAGCTCTACAGTTCATCCTGCACATGCTAGGACATTAGGCTGCTGTGAGTGGCATGACAGACTATCACCTTCCTTATCACTTGCTTCTCCAATGATAATCCTCTCCCACCTTAAATCTAGTTTAAAGCGTTCTTGATGAGCCCCGCTACCTCATGACCTAGGGCTCTCTTTCTGCTTTGGGAAAGATGGATACCATTAGATGTCATCATACCTGCTGCCATATAAGTGTTCCTGTTGCCGAAAAAATCAACATTGTGGCGATGACACCAACCACGAAACCATGTTTTGATGGAATGTATTCTCCTGTTTCTTTCTATATTTCTGCCAGCATTGGGAAGAATGAATGACAAAATTACCTGCACACCTGAGTTTCTTCTGAGATCTTCTGACCCAAAAGAAAGCAACAAGGTCCTTGGTGGTAGACAGTAAAGACTCCCCATTCCCATAAGTCTGATACCCACTCACAGGATGAGGAACTACCCATGTCCACACAGGTATTTTTCCTCATCTGCTTTTGGGAGCAGCAGGCAGCCCAGTGAGACGATTCTCATCAGAGGGCTGAAAAAATGCCTTGCTCCCTGCAGCACTGCTCTGTGATGCTTATTTATGGTTCCAAGGATGCATCAGGCACAGAGGCTCTGCAAAAGCATGCATGGCTCTGTAGGATAATAAAACAGCCAGGAGGCTTTATGAGCATCCGTATCTCAAAAGACTCTTTACAGAGAAGCATTTTTTTTTTTTGCATGTGAAGAATGAAGTGCGATTTCAGCATCTGGAGGCTTTGGACTTTCTTAACTCCACAATTGAATGATTTGTTCTATTTTCTTTTTCTTATAATAAAAAGAGCAATATAATATACCTTCTTGTTTTCTTAGAGACTGTTTAAAATGTTTGATATTTGAAACAAAGATCATTGCCACAATGACATGAATGCAGAAATAGTTTTCTAACTCAGCTGGTGACTGAAAGAGATGTCAGGAAAACCTTTAAAAAGAGCATAAGTAGAATGAGGTGGGATCTGGTATTTAAGATCTAACATGCATGGGCTGCGGTTTCAGAAATTAGCTTGCCATGGAATGATCTTATTTCTTCTCTGACTACCTCAGTTTAAAGACATTTATGGTTTTATTTATAAATTTAAGTAATTAATTTTTAAATACTCTTTTTCTTTAAAGGAATTATTCCTGCCCAAAGATCATTAGAGTTTCTTTTGTAGCAGCCGACAGAGATTCCTAATTTTTTTTTTAAAAAAAGAGATGTTGAATAATTTCTAATGTGCTACTGCAAGATTTTCTATGAAGAGGCTGATAGTACAAAATCAGAATGAACAAGAGAGTTTACCCAGGTGAAGTACTGGAGCAGGCAAGGCATGTGTTGAATAAACACTAGATAATAATATCTGTGAGCACAGAAATTAAAAATCTTTTGAATATACTTTTATTTTGAATGAGATCAAAGCATGAATTACCTATCATTATTTATTGACTTCTGAGAAATTTTCTGCATAAACCTTGGTCACTGGAACTCTCCTGTTTTGCACAGACCAGTTGCGCATTACCAATTACTAAATCAATTTATGTGCCAGGTCTTAGAGGAACTTTCTGCTATGGATTGGTTATTAGGGTGCTGCAAGCTGCCTGTCAATGTGCTGGTTTTAAGATTTGTTGTATTTTCAGAATGCTTTTGTTTCTGCTTAAAAGAGTTAGATCTATCACTGGATGCTAAGAAAGAAGTTTGTGTAAAAGCATATACAATAGTGTAGCAGAGTAACAAAATAACAAAAACAAACCAAAACAACCCCCCAGGATTATAATGATATTATAATAATACTGAAGAGTGAATCTTTTCTTTGCTTTCTCTTGCCTTGCTGATAAGGTAGCCTTTCTGGCTTGCACCATTAATAGCAAACCTTATAGAAGGCACCATTTCTACTTCAGGAGGCTACCATCAACCCACAGTATAGATGCCTAGGAGGATTCATATAAGGGATTATTTTAGTCATTTATTATCAGAATTTCAAAGAGTAAGTGCTGTTTGTGAAGTCAGTGGCTATTTGTTTGATCAGTTGCTTTATGTATAAAATTGCAGAATCAGTTTTGGATAAGTTTTTTTGTGAAATTATCACAAAGTGCACAAGCAATCTTTATTTTTCTAAAATGAGCTGCTCTTATAACAAACTTCCTTGTTATAGAACACCATGTGACACTGAAAAAGAAAAGAATAAAAGAAAAAAGCTATTTGTACATCAAACATTATTATTATTCCAACTCTCAGACTGGAAGAAAAAAAGTATGTCTTCTTTTTGAATACAAATCTTTTGAATACAAGGAGAGATACTGTATTGATAATGAAGTTGAATGGAGCCCAGAGCTATCTAGGTAATGGTAACACAAGTTTCTGCCGCTGTCTCACCACTGTGTTTATGTTGCCTCTGGCTGTGAAGTTTTAGCTTTGAATAGGTTATTCACTTTGACACCTATTCAGCACATGGAGTACCTGAGATAGTCAGGAGGCAGAACTGGTCAGATTATTTTACAGTGACTAATACTGGATATGATTTTCCTCTCCTTTGTGAATCAATCCTGTGTTCTTCTGTGTAAAGGATTCTTAGATGATAACATAATGTGTGTTTGAATCACCCTATTGCTCTTTATTTTCTGTTATATGTAATGCATAAAGACTTTATATATAACTGTGCAAAAGTTTACTTTTTCCCTAACATGCAACAAAATCCTCCTTTAGCTCTTCACCACCATATTTGCTTCATCACTTTATTTATCTACAGAGAAATATCTGGAAAATATCTTGAAAATATCTGGAAAAATAGTTAACGAACAGGTCTTACATTGTACAGTTTGTTACTAAAGACATATAGATGATGTGAGCAAAAACATTTAAGCGTGAGAAGTATACGGATTCATATAACAATCAAGAGAGCTAGTAGTATTTACCATGAATATTTTAAATAGAGTCTTTAGAAGTAAAACATATCAACTATGCAATATTTAGAGGTTTTAGAATATTTTAGGTGGCCACGATGGCTATTTTATTTAATACAAAACCAAAACGTATAAATCTCAGCAAGTCAAGGTCATGTCTTATCAAGGTGTTTCTGTATGTCACTTTTGATCATTATTTTTTCAGCTTTACTAGTGACATTAACAGCGCTGATGATATAGTTTATCAAGGAAATAGAGCAGTGACTTGTTTTACTAAATCATTGAAGAAACACTAGATAGAAATGTAAGCAGGAAAAAGTCATGATCTACCTCACAGCTATAATGGAGTGGAAGGAGCCTCCCTGTCCTTTTGTGGCGCTGGATAGACTGCGTAAATTTAATATTTTGACTTGGTCTGTTGCTGAACTACTGTAAAAAAATTCCAAAATGGGCCATGATAAAAATTCTTCAGTTGTGTTGAGAGTGCTAAGCAAACTGCTCACCAATTGTGGGTAAGGCACTGTCACCTGAAACTGAAGCACAATATTTTTCTAATATTGATTTGGGAGTACAGGTAAGTGAAGTTATGGAGTGTATTATAAATTGAACTCCATTCCTTTTACTCTATTCCATTCAACGTTATGAAATACTGATCAGTTTACTCATGTAGTGTTGTATTTGCAGTCCTTGGGATCAGTTCCCAGACAGGGAAAGTTGGTTAGCTGGCAGCATGGTGAAGAGTTTAAAGAGACAAATTCAAGACTTCAAAAATGGGAGACTTTTATGGAAAGTTGTGTTTTTTGTTTTTTTTTTCTTACAACAACCAGTAGCACTATAAGATATTTTTCACACAATCATTACCAAAACTGAGCCATATACAGGAACTACAGTTTCTCTACACAACAAATCTTTTTACCCATACTCCAAATAAAACAATTCCTTACTTTGACTCATGCTCGGAGATACACAGAATTAGACTTTTAAAGTTAGACTTAAAGATGATATGAAGATATCCATCTCTTAGATTATTTTTCATATCTTTTAAAAATTAAATATTTCCATCTCTGACTTACTGAAAAAGCTATAAAAGGGAGAAAGTATAGAAGTAGAGGTTTCACAGAGAACCCATTTATAAAATGGGTTCTCCATTTATAAAACTGATACCGATTGAATAGAATTGAATGTAGCAACCTATATCCATTTTTAACTCAAACTTTTTCACATATTTCACTGCTGAAGAAATCAATATTCCATGACTGTGAAAGCTTAAAAAAACCCTCTGTTAATTCGTTAGCTAGTCTAGGTAACACACTTATAACGTGGTCAGTTGATGTTAATGCTCTCTGGCCAGTGGATCAAAAAGAGTATTCTCTGTATTACATCAGAATGCAATTGACAGAGAACAGAATATTTTGGTTTGAATAGAGGCATCTTAATCGTATCTCTGACATTCAGTGACTGAAAAGGGGAGGAGCTGAGGGAATCGAGCATGCTTCTCTGTTCTTTGTAATTTATTTTAGCAGATAGATAGTTAGCAAAGTTTCTCTTAACAATGCAATAAAGCCTCATGCTTCAATTTGCTTTAACTATTCATCAAAACCTATAGGAACTATTCTATATCTTCCCTTTTTTCTACATCATTTCAAAATCTGCAACTGATAATTGCATATCTAATATATGAATTTCCTATCATTCATTTACAGTATTTTTTTCTATTTAGTAAGAAACTGTACTGAACACGTATTTTTTTTTTCTTTGCTTCAAAGTGCCAGCAATAAGAAGTTATAAATTCTGAATTAGTTAGTAGCTCCAGAGATGACATTCATCATGGAAAATAATGAAAATTCACCATAATGACAACTTGTCTGTTTTTAGGTGCAATATTCTTCCTGCAAGCACATGAGCAGGTAAAGGGATCTTTTGCTTCCAGTTTATTTTCATGGTTCAAAGTTTCAAAGCTAAAAATATTCTTAAAACCTGTTATATTTTCTGAACAGACATATCGCAAAAATAAAATGTGAACAAATTATGTAACACATCTATATATGTATATATAAAATTTAGTAAAAGCTGGGATTTTAAACAGCTTCAAGCTGCAAAAGTACTTGCTATATTACAAGTGATATATATACTCTGAAGGGAAAGTCGTATACCTCATCAAAACAATTCTCTGGCCAGAATTGTTACCTCTTTTCAGTGTGCTATAAGAACAATCTCCTTGTTTATTTTCTGAATATTACTCTAGTGAAAGTCAGGTTTCATCCTAAGGAGCAGATCAACTTGGCTGCTACAATGGATAGAACTGTGGCACTGAAATCGGTATCACTTCCAGCACTTCTCTCTTCAGCACTGTCCATTTACGGTGTGTTTGTGTGGGATACATACATGTAAAACTCAGAACCAGGGTTTAAACTACTATTTTTAGTCCATCACAGTAAAAAAAAATGCATGGCTTACATAACAGAACAGAACACAACCCAGCTACTATCTTTAGCTTTATTGCTTTGTCATGGATATGCATTGCCTTTGTGTTGTTAAAAAGTGCAACAGCCTTTTTGTTTTAAGTTGGGTTATATTTTACCTTGCTGAGTTTATGACTGATTGCACAACAGTTGTTTTAGTACTACTCAGAATGGCACTGCACCAGCAGAAATGGAAATAAATTGTAGCAAGGGAGCTTAAACTGGCAAATATTTTTAAAAAAGATATATATCAGATGACAACCCATCTCATTCATCTTCAGTAGCTTGATGTACTCTCGTTGGGAGAATTTCTCATTTATAACTGGACAACCTGCAAGTCTGTCCATTTCTGTCATATTTTGGCCCAACATTTTTCTTGGAATAACAGCTGATTTTCATCATCAGTTAAACAGTGAAGTAGTCCAGTCACTAAGTTCTATTATTATGCAACTGACTTTGATATAATCTACTGATGGAATCAATATCATTTTAAATATTAACAGAAAAATATGGAAATATACTAAAATAAAAACTTGACTATAATGCAATATATATATTTTGGAATACCTATAATATATTGTATTTTTTTAGAACAAGGAATTTCTCTGGTTACTCAAAGAAAGAGGCTTGTAAAGATTTTTTTTTTTAATTAGAATTCAATAATATGCATGGACAAAGGAAGTGGTGGGAGGTCTGGAGGTCTGTCTTCCAAAAGCTCCTGATGATGTTTTTCTGACATGTGCTGCCCTAATTTTATAAATTTGAAACCTGATCAATTCAGGTGTGTGTCCAAGCAATGCCAGCTGTCTCCCTTTCTAAGACTTCCTTTCAAACATTGATATGATGGTATGAAGCTTTTTTATCTTTTTTTTTCTTTTTCTTTTTTTGAATTGTGTTGGAAATATTATTGTAGAAAGATTTGAAGAATATAACAATTGATAAAATTAACACACATAATTGACAGTGTCAATATAAAATACTGCCCCTTGTGTTCTCTAGCAAAGTAGATATTGCTTTCCTTTAGGTTTGAAAAGAAACAAAATAAAGCTGAAGTATCTTTCCTGCTAACTTTCTAAATTAAAAGCAGAAAACCTGTATTGTGAAGAGCCACTTCTGTGGTGGTGTACAGCATTGGCCATACCATGCAACTTAAAATAAAATATCCTCCTTCGTTTAGGGAATTCAATTGCTTACAGTAGCTTCTACTATGTATGGAATAAAAACTGATTTTTAGAAAAAAAATGCAGATTTGAGAGACAATGAAAATTGAAGATGATATTTGTTTATATTGATGCTTATATTCTTCAGGCATGTTTTCAAAAGGATTCAATTTAATTATTTGCTTAAACACTAAACTGAAACACCAAATTGGAAATACAGTCACAAAGAGAACCACTGGATGGAGCTGTTTGTTCTGACATATGTTATAGATTCATTCTGGGATATTAGAGACTTGCAGTTCTAAACAAGCTAACCTTGAAAAGAAAGAGAACGAGGTAGAAATGGTAGAAAAAATACACAGAAACTCAGGTTCTTTACTAGAAATCAGAGTCTTATTAGATAAAGTATTGAATTAAGACAGCATAGCTGAAGGATTCCCTAGGACAAGACAACATCCAAAAGAAATCTACAGAAAAAAAAGCTGAGGAGAAATTACGTAGGAGCAAGAAAATTTACTGTAAATATTTGTCCTAATCTTATTGCAATAATATACACTTCAGATCTGTAACTTCATTTTTTGGTGTTCGTTGGAGTGTTTACATGCCTTCCTTTTGCCTTGTCTTCCAGAATATAATACTGAATAAATACTGGAAATGCTTTTTTATTAACAAAGAAAAAAAAAAGATCAATACTACACTCATATTGCTAGAGTTGTCTACATTTTCTTCTAGTGTAAGTATACTAACTTCTCTAAATTGCATAAATAAACACACAAAATACAAAATCTGTACACAACACTAATAAAATCTATCCTGTGCTGAATTTTACTCAAGGAAGTTCATTTTTTCATGAGGCAAATGATTTCTAAGTTCATGCAGGGGGAACAGACAAGCCTTTTCCTCATTTTTCATTTAGCTCAGGGCAGAGTGTGCGAAGGTAACTGCTGTGAGAACATAAAGGGAAAACCTTAAAAGAACTTCCAGACAAATTCAGCTTATTGAGTGTCTCCTCCAGTTGTTCAAATAAGACAAGAATTTAATGAAGAATCAAATAAAATCATTCTTATAGGAATGTATTACTTCCCAATACAATAGTTGATGCAGCTTAACAAAAAAGAATCTTGAATAGTAAAGCTATTAAATGGATGTTTCAGAGAGGTGTTCATGATTGAATGCTATTCAAACAACTAAATGCTAACAAAAATAAATTCTAAAAGTAGAGGTTTCTGCTAAAAATGTGAAAACACCTCCTTGAAGAGGGAGAAATCTGAAATAAAAAATATTGTTTAGGAATTTGTGTCACAGTAAAAATCCTCAAAAATAGGCTAGTCATTGCCCATATGATTGTTTTATCCTTTGTCATAAAGCAGTAGCAGGCAGAAGACAAGCTTCAGAAAAGATCCTTAAAATATTTATTGAAATCTCTTCTGTGTGCTCAAGAATCACACTGGGCTAGTGACAGTGATTAAATGTTCAGCATCTACATTGAGATATGCTGAAGTTTTAATGTACTGAATATTGATTGCATGAAGAATCGCAGCAGTTTGTTTCCTGCAGTTGCTCACAAGAGGAGAGAGAACCAAAAACACTACAGAAGGTTCATGTAGAGAAAATGGGGTGGTAATGGTTTTGCTGATGGGAGAAACTTCTCTTCAGTCTATTTGTGTTGCTAATAATTTCTAAAAGCCTTTCAGACTTGTTGAATTGGTGTATTCATGAAGGTTAAGAAGACAAGATACTTGAATATTCCACTAATGGTTAATTACAGGATGGGACTTCCAAAGAAAATATATTGATATCTAAAGATGTCTTTTAAGATGAGTTCTTTTGTTTTAAGTCATCATCTTTCAGCATTTATGAAACAAATGTTGTGGATCAGTGAGAATATACTGAACATATTCAGTACACATCTTGGCATGGTCTAAGTCTGGAAACATAATAAAAGCATGGATGATTTATTCAGATATTCCTGGTACCTCAACATATGGCTCATTTGACTGAGAGTTGGGGCTTTTCAGCCTGGAGAGTAGAAGGCTCAAGTGGACGAAATGTTGTCAATGTGGGTAGATACCTAACAGGAGGGTGCAAAGAAGATGGTACCAGATTCTTCACATTAATGCCCAGGGACAGGATAAGAGCTTAACGGGTATAAATGGAAATTTGGGAGATTCCACTTGAACAACAACAGCAGAAAAAAAAACAAAAAAAAAACCAAAATCACAGATTATGCAAATCTCACATTCTCATAAGGCATGTTCCTTGCAGCTCAATAAAGGCAAAATAAGTCTTCAAGACTCAGCATGGCATTCTGGTCACTGTATTTGTCCATAGGGAAAAATATCTAAAAACCTAAAAATACTGATGTGAAGCTAAATACAACCCGAGATGGTTAAAAAAATGTTTCGCACCATCTACAGTTAAAGGACAGAAAGGTTAAAGTGAGATTAGATTAAAAACTATCAGATAATACTCTTGTTTTAAAAATAAATTTTAACATTTTACAAGGGAAATGGGCAATTGAGAAGTCATAGTAACATTACAACCTCAAAACAAGATAGCAATTGACAGTTCGCAATATCACATTTTTATACTCAGATAGATACAATGCAGTCAATTTAAGCCCGGCTCACATTAATGCAATTGTTCTACTTTTGGTTATGAAAATAGATTCAATTTATGACATCCTTGTTTCTCACATGGAAGTAAGTCATTTTTTTTCTGATATTTGTAAGTGAAAACATCGTTTTGACACCTCTAAATGACAAACAGTAGGTTGACACAGAACAGTTCTAATCTCTCAGCTGAGGTTGTTCCGGATACCTGGCACTGTTACAAAAGGAACAAGCTGTTTCTTTTGTGCCTGGACAGCTGTGAATATTGTTGCTGGTGTCCAGACTTTCCATTTCTTTCTCAGAGTCACATATAATTTTAAATATATTATATAAATATGTTTTTAAATGGTCACATTTTCACATAGAATTCTCAAAAATTGTCATTCATATTTTAAATATATCTTATTCTGTATAATATGAAGAAACTATACTAAAGCATATTTTCACTTTGATCAGGTTTTCTTTGGAATGTTTAATTAATGTCCCATTTAGTGTTTTTGCTTTTATTTTGACAAGTCTGCCCTTTGTATATTTGTAGAAATTTGTATCTCCTGGGTACGATGTGATGTGGGAAATATAGTTTTTCTGTCATTTTGTGCAGTTTACCACAGTGCTGATTTATTCATTAGGTAATCAATTTTATGCATTTCTACAAGATGCCACTATTTGGAACTATGTTAGTGCTTTTGAAGTACTAAAAAAATTAGCAGAGAATATACTGATTGAATAGGTGAATGTTTACTGTTTTCTGCATACTTCAGTTGGAAGTCAGTGAGAAGTGATCTAGTCTGTGCTTTATTACTTCTAAACAACATGATTAGTGTTGCTGCTAAACCTTATTTACCAGACCATCTTCCCCCTAGCAATGTAAAAGATTTCCATTGTGCTGAAAAAAGGGTGAATTTTTATCTGTAATAGCTCTCTGTTAGGACATTTTTTTTCTGAAATAAATCTGTCCTATTTTTTTTTTCCTTTCTATTTCTTTTTTTTTTCCTGGTTACTTATCATAAACATTTATTTTTGTAGTGTGTCATAGAGTTCAGTGGGTCTCCATATTCAGAGTCCAAGAGGTCAGACGGCTTAGTGCCCAGTTGCAGGATTGCAATGACCTTCAGTATCAAGGGATCAAATAAATTGGAGTTGTTTTGTTGGAGAAGGAAGACATCAATTCAGTCTCCTGAAAGTAGGAATAACAAGAAGCTTGAAATCCAGCGTTGTTATTGAGTTTTAGGCCTAAATCAATTCTTCAACTTTTTCTGTCTTGTGACATGTCATAATGATGTAAGACAAAAGTATCTGTACACTAGTTTACCAATAAGTTGAAAGATTTTGGACTGTGCGCACTTATCTGTGAATGTAATCGTTCCCTTTTTAAAAAAAAACAAATACTTCTTAACATCAGCTCATTGAAAGTTTAAAACATTATTTATTCAGAGATCCTTGTTCTTTAATTTCCTTACTGCAGATAATTCCAGGTATAATAGAGTTGTAAGCTGAAGCTACCAATAAAGATTAAAAATGTTGACAATATTTTGACTGTGCACTGGAAATGAGACAGTATTAAGGTGAAGACAGCTAGCAAGAGAGAATATGTGAGGTACAGCAGTGTTCTGGTAAAAAAATGATTGTGTAGGTGGACTTCTAAAGACAGCTCTGAATAAAACTTGTGCAGTGGATCTTGATGGGAATGACAGTATTCAGCTCAATGTCTGCCTTGAAAGAGGTAAGAGAAAAATAATGAGAGAGAGAAAAAAATCTTGTTTCATTAATCAACTTGTTAAACAAGAGGCACTGTTATACAATGAGCTGTCCATGAAGGCTAAGGTGAGAAGGGAAAAATAAGTTTTATAAAAGAAGACTGATAGCATAAAGTGAAACACAGCAGAATGAGCACTTTTCAGCTAAGGTATACTGGCCAGATTAAGAGAATACTGGTAAGAAGAGATTTTGTCAGTGCTACAGTGGTATTAAACCAGTATATAAACCAAGATGATTTTGCAAAGCAACTATTAAATTGATCAGTAGATGATAGAGTATATTTCTGTTCTCTATTTAAGTCATGCTTTTGTGAAGCTAGAGAGATGTAAAGGTATATTGTGCAATGTATCTTCCCATTCAGGCCACTGAATCTGCACAAATATTTTGAGATTAACACTGGAATTCTCCTAAGTGTGTTCTGCACAACTTAAAATGTAAAGTAATTACATATGTATATTTATGTGTGTATATATATATATAGATAGATATAGATATATAGATAGTGTGCATTTTTATACATATATATAAATATATATCTATATATACATTATATATATACATATATATAAATGCATATTGACTCAAAATACCATTCTCTTTAAAAAATTACCCACAGGACAAACATTATCTTTTCATTACAATTATTTAATATGGAAGGCACAGCCTTATTTCAGAGACAGTAGAATTACAAATGTCAGTAGATACTGCCAGGCTTCATTCTACTTAAGATAGAATACAGTATGTGAACAAATACTGGCATTTCTTATTATTACAGAAAATTTTCTTGTGAGATGCATTCTTTTGGTCTAGACCACTTTTTCAGCTGTGTTAAGAAAGGAAATGTTTATTTCTATGTTTTCCCAGTTAAAGGCTTCTTTTCTATGCCATACAGGAGCAATGCTTACTGTATCATTTTTATTTGTGAAACAAAACAAAAATATTTCACATACACAGATGAAGTTGTTGACGCAAGATTTAAATGTGCACCCAGAAA
This sequence comes from Nothura maculosa, assembly GCA_032353885.1. Classification (NCBI taxonomy): domain Eukaryota; kingdom Metazoa; phylum Chordata; class Aves; order Tinamiformes; family Tinamidae; genus Nothura; species Nothura maculosa. The sequence goes on along the minus strand of JAUBOD010001033.1, from coordinate 29,870 downwards.
AGAAAGAGCAACAGTTTCAATAAAACCTGTTGTAACATGCTCAGAACATTTGAAAATGCTTTTCACCTCATGAGAAGGAGCTATGAAGATCAAATTTGTTTGAGCAGACACAGCCTTTTTAATTATTAAACACCAGGAGCTGCACTAAAGGAACATCCTTCCCCACCTCAGATGCACTGCTCTATCATCTTGTCCTACTCCCACCTCGCTTTCCACCCAATTCCACTTGCTATTCAGAAACATCTGTTCATCTGACCAATGTCAGTCTCAGCTCGGCTGGTTAAGTTTTACGGCAAAATCATGGAGCATATGGAACCATGTCTCATAAGAAATATTAATTATTTCTCACAGTGAGACACATAACTGTCACTGATTAAAACATAACAAGTTAAGTTCAGGCAAGAGCTCCATTTTTGTATGGAAAAAGAGGATGAGGATATTTTTCTAAAAATTATGTCTGTTTTATGAGACTAGCTCTATAACATAAACTTTAGTAAGTATTTTAAAAATTTTCACCATCTTATGACTGAACACTCTGTGAACTAGAAATTTGTGTCCATTGTTTTATGTGAATTTTGACAGAACTTTAACAAGGTTTTCAATTCCAAAAATTATGTTTAATAAAAAATTATGCATTTTTTCCTATTTTCATATGAATTATAATTGATAGGTAAACACTGGAGAAAAGTATGTAGCTTATCTGGCAGAAATTTATTATTGCATAATTTGGAATATAATAATCTTCATTAGCATGATTCCTTTTAGTTATAGGTATAAACACAAAAAGAATAGGAAAACTGCTACATGTCTCCAACAGATAGGGAAATTGTATGGTGTTCTAAGAGAATGTTGGGTTCAACTATTTCATGTGATTTCTAGTTTATTTATATGAAAAAAATATAACCATATTCTGAAGAAATCCCTGCCATCTCTCTCCTCATAAGTATAAAAATGGGGACATCAGCAGTGGAATGTAATAGTTTATGCTATCACCTTGGTAAACACTAGTACTTAAAGAAATTACTATATACGTGATGCAGGTTTTTAATGTTAATTTAAAAGTGTTTCAGAGCTTGTTCTCTCTTCTGATCCTAAATATAGATGGACTTTTCAGGAATACTGACTCCTATCAAAACAACACAGGGTGATTTGAAGAACTTTTACACTTGGGATAATATGGTTCATCTTTGTAACTGAAATTAATGAAAGAACCTAATTTTAAATTGAATTATTTTTTCTTTTTTAAAATTATAGTCCTTCTTTTGCATACCCATTTGTTTCATTGTAATTTTCAGCCATTATAGATCATGTGATATGGCCATAACATACTGTGCAGTAGAAGTAGCTAAGAAGACCAAGAATACTAAGATCAGCTGTTTACAGAGTGACAAACTCACCCTATAGGAAAAGAAAAGCAGCCACATTCTACAGTATGAAATGTAAATTCTGAAATTCTCATAGCTTAAATTATTGAATTAACAAAATCTTGCCCTAACAGATTTGATCTGATTCTGTGACCAAAACAACCAAAGCACCCAAGAGTGATGAGGGAATGTTGGGCATTACTGATCAGCAACTCTCCATCATCTTCAAGAGATCATGGAGATCAGGAGAGGTGCCAGAAGACTTGAAGAAAGCCAATGTCACTCCAGTCTTCAAAAAGGGCAAGAAGGAGGAGCTGGGCAAACTACAGGCTCGTCAGCCTCACCTCCGTCTCTGGAAAGGTGAAAGAGTAGCTCATCCTAGAGAGCATCTATAGGCATGTCAGGGAAAAGAAGATGATCAGAAGTCAGCCACATGGATTGACCAAGGGGAAGTCATATTTGGTGAATACGACTGTCTTCTACAATGGGATGACGGGCTGGATAGATGATGGGAGAGACGTAGATGTTGTCTACCCCCTGTAAGAGGGATGTGGAAATTCTAGTGAGAGCCCGGTGGAGAGCAACAAAGATAATTAAGGGACTGGAGCATCTATCGTACAAGGAAAGACTAAGTGAGCTGGCCTGGTTAGCCTGGAGAAGAGAAGGCTGAGAGGGGATCTGATTAATGTGTATAAATACCTAAGGAGAGAATATAGGGAGGAAGGGGCAAAACTCTTCTCAGTGATGGCCAATGATAGGACAAGGGACAATAGGCATAAACTGAAATACAGGAAGTTCCACCTCCATGTGGGGAAAAACTTCCTCACTATGAGGGTGACAGAGCCCTGGCAGAGGCTTCCCAGGGAGGCTGTGGAGTCTCCTTCTCTGGAGGTCTTCAAAACCTGCCTGGATGCCACCCTGTGCCATATGTTCTAGGTGTCCTTGCTGGATCAGGGTGAGTTGGACTAGATGAGCTCTAGAGCTCTCTTCCAACCTTAAGTATTCTGTGAATCTGTGATTCTCTGACCACTCTTTTCAGGGGGTAAACAAAAAATGTGACCTTTTAGTCACATTTAGACAGTTTAGGAGGGCAAAGCCCTCCTGCCCACATCCTCAGGCTTGGACTTGCAATAAAAATGTACCATTTGGACAATAAGAAATCTGGAAAAATCTTTTATTATATGTTTTGTTTTTTACCATTTATTCTTTACTCTTCCAAGAAAGTCCTATATTAAATTGGTATTCCCCAATTTCTTGACCAAAAAAAAAAATTTAAAAAATTGCTCAAAATTAATAGAAACAGGTCTTATATTTATTGAAACTGAAACACACCTTTTTTTTGTTCAGTTTTGGCTATGATATGGATTACTTCTATAGAACAAAATACGGTAGTGACAAATACAGCAAAAGTACTCAATTGCTCCACTTACATAGGAAAAAGGACAATGGAGTTCAGCAGAGTATGATATGAGTGTGATAATTTATGTGACCGTGTTTTGAAGTTGGTGCAGCATCCAGAAATGTATAAACATACTGCAGATATTCTCTGTGGCTGACAGTGGAATAAAAACTGAAAAATTGTAATTATCTAAGCAGATGTGTTTTATGAATACAGTATAGCACTTCAATTTTGAAACTGTAATTAAATCTTCAGTAGTTTTCACAATTTCCTAATCTTCTTTTGACAGCAATATGAGAGGAAATGCTAGATTTTATACCACATTTACTAATTACGAATTAGAAAAATAGTAGTACACATATTTAGGCTTTGCAATGTACACCTGCTAGGGAATATAGGATAAACTATAAATATCTTAATAGCCAGTGAGATTGGGATAGTGGTTTCCCAAAAACACAGAACCACAAAATAGTTGAGATTGGAAGGGATCTCTAGAGATCATCCAGTCCAACTTCTCTGCTCAAGCAGGGACACCTAGAACATGTGGCACAGGGTGGCATCCAGGTGAGATTTGCCAGATATCCAGAAGAGACTCCACAACCTCCATGGGCAGCCTGTTCAGGGTTCTGTCACCCTCACAGTGAAGAAGTTCTTCCTCACATGGAGATGGAACTTCCTGTATTTCATCTTATACATATTGCCCCTTGTCCTATCACTGGCCACCAATGAGAAGAATTTTGGCCCTTCTTCCCTACATTCATCCATCAGGTATTTATACATATTGATTAGATCATCCCCTTCAGTCTTCTCCTCTTTAGGGTAAACGGGGCCAACTCGCTCAATCTTTCCTCATACAAAAGATACTTCATTCCCTTAATCATCTTTATCATTCTGCGCTGGACTCTTTCTAGAAGCTCCACGTCCTTCTTGTAAAGAAAGCCCAGAACTGCACACAGTACTCTAGGTTCAGACTCACCAGCACTGACGAGAGAGGCAGGATCCCCTACCTCGACCTGCTGGCAACACTCCTCCCGATGCAGCTAGGATCCCATTGGCCGCCTTGGTCACGAGGGCACACTGCTGACTCATGGTTAACTTGTCAACCAGAACTCCCCTCTCTGTGGAGCTGCTTTCCAGCAGGTCGACCTGCAATCTGTATTGGTGTCTGGGGTTATTCCTCCCCAGGTGCAGGACCCTACACTTGTCCTTGTTGAATCTGATGAGGTTCCTCTCTGTCCAGCCTGTCCAGGTCCTCTGGATGGCAAAACAGCCCTCTGGAGTGTTGGCCACTCCACCCAGCTTGGTATCATCTGCAAACTCGCTCAGGGTCTAACTTCTCCCCTCGTTTAAGTCACTGATATGCAATTGAATAGTACTGGGTCCAATACTGATCCCTGGGGAACAGCATTGGCCACAGACCTCTAACTAGACTTGGCCCCATTTATAACCACCCTAAAGATAACCTGCTTTTATATAAAATGCTGTGTAATATTCAGACTTTACTACAGAAATTTCCTTTTCAGGCTTAAAGACATAGAGGAAATAAAGATAAAACTTTAATAGAAAAGAAATAGGACGGAATAGAGAGGGAGATTTGTTGATCTGTTTTTACAGATGCACTTTGCTGATTTACACTCTTTAGTTTACGTATTTAATTGATATATAAAAACAAACTATGATTAGTAAAATATCAATACACGTATTTTAGTATGAGATATGGGATTTGAAACAACCTTAGTGTTGGTGTTTCCAACAAGTATCTAATTTGGATTTAGGAAAGCAGCTTCTCTGCTAATTAGATACCAATAGATGGTTGAAAGTGTAGCTATCGAACATTAATATAGCACTTACAAACAAGAAACTCGACTGTCATGCAATTAGTGCGAAGTTACATAAGCAGCAAATGCAAGAGATCATGTCCTTGGGGATTTAGTCAAATTTCTTTGTTCTTATGTACTTTTATGTAGTTTTCCATGACAACTGGAAAGCTCAAGGGCCCTGTACTAAACATCCAAAAGCCCCAGAATGCTGGGCCTTTCCTTTTCTTCATTAAGCCAATCATCATGCTGAAAAAGTGCAATATATGACAACTACTGAATGTACAGTAAATACTCATTAGTACCTCCGTGTGTCACTGAGCTCCTTACCCTGGGATCATTAGCTGAGATCTTTTCTTTCTGCCTAGTTAAGATCCATCTTTATTTACTGTCCCTTCCTGCATACACTTTGTTCTTTCATTTACTCACAGTGAGAAATGGCAAAACGACTCCAAGCTTGATCAAATGATACAAAGAACCTAGTGTAATAACGAGGTACTGTAACAGATAAATGGGGAGCATACAGAGATTTGTCCCTAATGGCTCTAGAGGAGCTGGGGCAGCTTCAGCCCTGGGGGGAGTTGGGCATTACTGTTGCACCAAGTGCTAGGGACCTTGAGGCTGTCCATGTTGGGTAATGATGGGGCCATAATTGTGTGGGATGAGCTCAGCAACATATCTGTCTGAATATCTTTAAAAGCTATAAATATATAGACTGATCTTATATTAAATGCATCTTGAATTATATTTTTTATGTTCTGATTCTTCCTTCTTGTTTTTAAATATACTAATAAAAATATTTCTGTGACTGTAAATATCACTGGATTTTTCTTCCAGGGTAATATATTATCTAAATTATTTACTTTCCTTCTCTCTTCCAAAGTGGTCACCAGAAGTATTTGAGTGTACAAAAGGTGAAAGGGATTCAATTTGTACTGAGAAGTTGCCCAAAATTTGTCCAGGTCTTGATTTGACATTGCACATAGTGAAAATATGTATATATTCTTTTGTTTCCCAGTAACAGCATTGATAAAAATTAAAGGAGGATATGCAAGGAGATGAAATGCATGGTCTGTCTGGACTTTTTGAAATAAGGAAGGAAAAGGAATCTCGGTGTCTTTCTCTTTTCCTCATGCTATGGACTGATTGCATCGATGAACTGGTGAATGAGTGGAAATGAGGTGCCCAAGCTTGTTCCATTGCAGAGCAGAAAGAAACAAGGAGTGAAACAAGATTGTTTCTCCCTTGTTCTCCCAAGATAGTGAGTTTATGCTTAATGTGGTAATATGCAAAAATAAGTTTATAATCTGTGTTTTGGAATTTGATTATATGATGATTGAACATAACTTCCTGAGCTCCCCTTTGGACTTGTGATTTTGTGAGTTTGTGATCTCAAAACAAATTATTGACTTTTATTGCTTTTGAGACAGCTAGAAAAGTCATTTGATCTCTTTGGGCTTATGCAACACAAATATCTTAAACAAAACTTTTAGGTGAAGTTGAATACTGTTGGGTCTCTTTATTCGATGACTAATTTATTTTTCTACATGCAGTGTTTAAGGCTGATCTTTTTCTTATATGGTTATGATTTTCATTCAAGTCAAAATACAGATAAATTTTAGCCCTAAAATATTAGAATTAATCACTGCTGTTTTCTTCATGACAACTAGTGAATACAAAAGCAATCAACTTATGTTTTGATACTTCCCATAGGAACACCAAATGGTAGTTTATGAATATCATTAATATAATATGCAAATGTTGTTTGGCTTTTGCTCCCCTATTTGGGGTAGCCTAGTCGATCAGTCAGATGTTACTAATGAGCATACTGATGAAAGTTTATCCAGATGCTGAGAAGGTCACTGAAATGAGAAACCTTTCTCTCTCTTCATTTGCCCTACCTCTGCAATGCTGCATGTATCAATGCTTTGACTGATGTTTGACTGAAGTCACCTGTTTATTAATTAGGTAATATGAAGTGAATTGCTACAACATTTCCTACAATGCAAATATATCGTAATATCAGCTAAAAGAATTAATTTTATCTGAACTGTTAAGGAATTTTCAAAATAAACACCAGATATCAAATTGTGAAGGATTCTTATAATCAGCAAATGTATTTTTTCATAAAAGATATTGCTTTCTAGACAGAAGAAGTCTGTCTAGAATAACATCAGACAGTACATTTAGGGTTGAGTTACTTCTATTTTTTAGATGCTCACAATTTTATCCAAATTCTTTTCCAATCATTTAAAAAAAATCACAGAAGCATAATTTAACCTCATCTCTTTCTAATTAAAACTCCATATTATTGAAGAGATACAGGTTTTAAAAGCAAACAAACAAAAAACCCATCCACCTCCAGTTGATTGGAATATTTGCATAGGATAAGGTCAAACAAGGCATTTAATATCTCAAAGAGGAAAGTTGTTTTTTCTCTAGGTGGTAAGGAAAGTCTTGATTGCAAGGGTCCTTGTAGCACAGTATTTATCAAGAAAATCAAAATAAACTCCCCAGTCTCCACTTCTATGCAGTTCCTATATATTCCAGCTGGCCATGGTCTTTTGTGACCACTCCAGGAACATGTGTAATTCATCAGTGTTGATTATCTTAATCTAGATACAAAACATTCCCTAACTGTCTTACATGTTAATTTTTGCATCTAGAGTACAGTTTCTACTAAGTATTTACAATTATGTACAATTTGGTCAATTCTGTAGCAGGAACCACCTAAGATTCTCTAGGAGAGCCAGATTTTCCATCCAGGATGTTTATTCATAGAATCATAGAATACTTAAGGTTGGAAGGGACCTCAGAGGTCATCTAGTCTAACCTCCCTGCACATGCAGGCTCACCTAGAGCATGTGGCACAGGGCTGCATTCAAGTGGGTTTTAAAGACCTCCAAAGAAGGAGACTCCACAACCTCTCTGGGCAGCCTATTCCAGGGCTCTGTCATCTTCACTGTTAAGTAATGTTTTCTTAAGTTGCTGTGGAACTTCTGGTGCTTCAGCTTGTG
>JAUBOD010001033.1:0-13852 GCA_032353885.1 Nothura maculosa | reverse complement strand
CTTCTCCTGCACGTGTCTGTAGACTGCAGCTAGTCTGAGCTGTTCCATTACTTTTCCAGGGATGGAGATGAGGCTATTCGGCCCATAGTTGCTCCGGTCCTCCTTTTTGCCTTTTTTGAAGGCCGGGGTGACATTGGCTTTCTTCCAGTCCTCTGGCACCTCTCCTGTTCTCCAGGACCTTTCGAAGATGATGGCGAATGTCTTAGCTATGACATCCACCAGTTCCTGCAGCACTATGAGGTGCCCATGGATTTGTGCCACATCAGGGCCCATGGATTTGTGAGTGTCAAGTTTCCTAAGGTTGTTCTCTGACCCACTCTTCCTCTACCCAAGGCAAGTCTTTCTCTCTCCAGCTCTCTTGTGTCCCTAGGGCCTGGGATTCTAAAGGGCTGCCCTTGGCAAACACCGAATCAAAGGTGGCATTCATCAGTTCTGCTTTCTCTGTGTTTTTCATAACCAGGGCACCCACTCCATTCAGCACCAGATATTCTGTAAAAGAATTAAATTAACTATGAAATTCAAACACAGGTTGCAATGAGTTTCTTAATATTTAAATGGACAAAATACATTTAAGCTTTAAAAGTGAGCATTCTTAATACCACATTGTTTGCAGCTTTTTCCGACTTCAGTATCCAAAGTGTGGTGTGGAAGGACTGGCCTATGAAAGATAGGCTAATGGAATTCACCTAAGGATTGCATTGTATCCTAATAAAAGTTACTGCTAATGCTTTTTTTTTGTCTATATACAAAAGTTCTCTGTCATGCTGGCTCAAAATAATGCTTATATCTGAATAGATATTCAGAATAGATATTCAGAAACAGTAAGAGATAAGAATGAGGCGAGAAGGCAATGAGTGCTCAAGTAGACATAAATAATAGTTATTGAGTTATTGAGAACCATCATCAGATATGGACATGTATGAGGCACCAACTGTTAAACAGCATGCTGTGATTAGGCGCTGTCGTCTCTAGTTCGTATGTAAACAGATGCTAGGAAGAGTGGAATTACTTGGCAATCCTGTCCTTGACATTAGCCAGCAATGAAAGAAGTGCTCCAGCTATTGATGCAGGCTGTTTCTTAAAGAGATGCAGCCAGGACTACAGTCCTGGATGGGCTTACCTCTTTAATTTAGGCTTACCAAGACAGTGGATAGGCTTATCTCTTTAATTAGTATGATCCATATATGAGTTTCTTCAGATTTCTCTGCAATAGTGACATCATTTTTTGCTCAGGTTTGGCTTTGTGAGTAAGGCCTAAGCTCAGGAGCAAGAATCCATCCTCCTACCAGGCACCCTGGTGCTGCTACGTGCTAACACTATAGTGCTGCACTAATAATTATTATTAGCAATTATAATAATGAATTATATATTGAATAATAATATAGTGATTTAATTACAATTATAACTCAGCATTAATAATGCTGAACACAGTTGATGTAAGCCCAAACAAACAAAAATTAGGTAGCTTTACTATTTTGAGAAATAGATGAAAACGCACCCAAATTGTGAAGGAATAGAGGCTATGACCTCAAGCAGCTTCAGTGTTCCAGGATCCTTTGTGAAATACAAGCTGGTTTAGTGTCTAGAATTGACTCTTTCTTGGGTTGGAGACAGTCCTGAACTGCTGCAGTAATCAGAGACTCATAATTTTCCCCCTTCATTGTTGCTCACATCCATGTGCCAACTTTGGGGACAAAGTGCAGTCATACTGGAAATTAGTCCGTGAAAGGTTTTGTAACTAATTGAAGTATGTGTGGAGCCACATTTATGTTGACTCCCTCCTATGACAATCTGTGCTCTTTTGAACATTGCAATCTAGGCAATATTGGTACATTTAAACAGTTTTAATGGGTGCTTTTTCATATTCTTTAGAGATGAGAATATCTTCAAAAGAAGAATGTATATCTAATCATTTATCCTCTTCTTTTCAACTGTAATTATATTGTAGTTAGGATTTTATTTTCTTGAGTGATAATGAAACATCCCTTATTGTGTTAAAACAGTGAATTCATATTTTTATACTACAGCAGCTCAGATTAAGAAAGGACTATCATGAATGCTACTTCTGAAATTTTAAATTCAAAATGTTCTTGTAAAATTGCTTCATGTGTTTTCTTTCCTTTTCTTTAATGGAGCAAGGATGATTGTTAGCAGCCAAATTATACATAAACTGATAATGTATCACTGTTATTGCCAGCATCTCACAGCATCACAAAATCTCACTGACTAGATAATTAGCATGTTGGTTATTTTGCTTGCAGCAGTTTTATTGGAGAGAGACAGAGGAAGAGAGATTCACTGTGAAAAATCCGTACACTAGTTTTGAGGAGGCACATTAAACAATTTAAACCAGCACTGCCTTCTATCAATTTAGTTGCTTCCCTGCTGCAGTATCCTCCAGTACTTTCTAAATATTGTATGAGGTACTTAAAGGTGAGGACACAGCTGTTGTGAATATCCATATACATGAATCATTATTAATGGCATTGCATTCTGACAGAGTTCTCTGGGTGCCTATTGTGCCTAACTCAAATGGGACTGACAATCCCTTTAAAAATGCATCAGTTCTTTTCACTCTTTACATTGCATAGGCTTATCAAACATTATTAACCCTGTTATTTTTTGGGCAGACTGTAATAAATGCTCTAGCACTTTTCTGTCTCCTGTGGCTGCTGCAAAATTTGCTTTGGCAAGCAGTGACTGAAACGTATCTTTCAAATTAGAAGAAAGTAAGAAAGATAGTGAGAAATTTAGCTTGTCCTGATCTTCAAAGTAATCACCTTTATAGCACACTTTACAGTTGGTAATGCTCTATAATACCTTTACATTTACTTCGTGATACCCTCATAAGCCACAGTGCTCTCAGGGACTAGATATCTCGTGGAAAGATGTCATAAGATTGACACTAAGAACCTAATATGTCTCATCAGACTTGTGGAAAATAACAGAATCTGGATATTTTCCAGGAAAGGTATCCTGTGTGAATTATACCACCGAAGAAAATAAAAAAAGACAAAACATAAGAAACATTTCCCCTTTGTTATTAAAATTTCATTTCTTTGGAGATTTTTAGATCTACTCTTATTATTCTATAGAATAAAATATCTGGTGGTTTATTGCTTGCTGTCTAAACTAATTTTATGGCTGTCATATGTCACAACACATTCATTTTGCTCACTGCCATTTGTTGTTTGATTTAGGTTACTGACTGTGTGTGTATACATATACAGGTATCCTTTTCTTCTCTCTTTTTTTCAGGAAATTAAGCTGATTTCTAATGAACCAAATTAAGCTCTTGTTTCAATTTCTATTTCAAGCTTCAACTTAGTTTTTAAAATATTACTCTTAATTCTTTTTACAAGGAGAATGATTGTCTATAATACTAGGGAGTACACAGAATTGGTGTAGCTAGATTTGACCCTAGGTTAAAAAAAAAAAAAGAAAAAAAAAGAAAAAGGGATATGGATATGTGTTGAATTAAACAGAAAATGAAAGGCATATAGGTTGAGGAGATCTGCCACCATATTCAGTTCCTCCTCAACTGCTATCTTGTAAATAACATTTAGCATGTTTAGAAACTAGTTCATACTGTTAATTAGTTTAATGATTATGTATGGTTCACTTTTATGTGTCAGATTCACAGTGCTGAATTTGAAATACGATTTTTTATAGTCAAAGATTTGCTTTGAGTGGCTTAGTATCCTGCAATTTTACAAAGAGGAATTGGATTCCTTTCACAGAGCTAGTCATTTCTGCTCATTTCTCTTCTATGGAAGAATAAAAGCTCTTAATGCAATTAGCTAATTGTTCACATCATTACAAAATGCAGTCCCAGGGTTTATTTACTGAGCAAGAACAGTCTATCTCTCAGTCTCAAGCAGCTGCTTTGTAATGGAAATTTTAAGCTACCCAAAGGAACATACTTCTTGTAGGGAAGGATTTGAAAGAGTCAGTACTGATGACCTCAGTGTCAAAATCTTGTAGGGAAATATAGCATGATCTAATGAATAACTAGGACCTCCAATTGCATACAAACCAAAAAAAAAAAAAAAAAGGTTGAAATAGACGAATCTTACTGTATTATATATTAAATATACTTGATACCTGTTCAAAGGTGAAAGATTGAGCTGAAAATATACAAATATACTGACTATAATATAGATAGTGGAATTTGAGGTTAATAGAAGGCACTTCAGCAGGGAACAGAGACAGAAAATATAATGATCTGAGCAGTTGCATGAGCATGAGCATTTATGTGTACTTCAAGTCCCTTGTAGTACCAGAAAAAAAATGTTTTTTCGTATTCCAAATAACTGCTTTCACAATCAGAGTTAGATTCTTTGGTATGTTATTTCCTTCTGTTCAGAAATTTCCCAGACTACTTCTTTTTACAAGTTTTCATCCTGGTGGAAAATCACAGAAGAGAGGATAGTGCAGCAAAATTTAAATTTTACTTTTCAGGGACTGTTTTTTACAATTAATCAGAACTTCTTAGAAGATCAGCTGCTGAAAATATAATGAACCAAGTTCAAGTGCCTGGCATTTAACAGCACCTACCAAAAATAGCTCAATTTGACTAGAAAAGGGACTCATATTTTGTTTTATATATATATTTCTTAAAGGTATAGATTTTTTAAACGAAAAGATCCGGGTATTATATTTTGGACAGAAGGAAAAGAACTTGACTGTTTCTCTTGACAATATATATATGTGGAAGAAAAGACCTACTTTGCCATTCATGCAATCTTAACATTTATAATAATTTGATATTTTACAAAAGTTGCCACCACCTTTTTTATTCTCTTCACATGTGTTTGTACCTCTCTCTTATCTTCAAATGTGCACCAGATGTCACCACTGAAAATTATGACAGGCATTTTTTTACTACTATATTTCACTATCCAGACCAAGAACCGTGTTATGTCCAAGCAGACTCTATCTAACCAAAGTTCTAATTGGTTTTATTGGTTTGGGAATATAGTAGAAATTTAGAGGTTGGAGCTGCTTTTTGGTTTTTGATTTTTAATCCTTTGCAGATGAAGGGGATATAAATCAATGTTAGAGAGCAAGGTTTCTTGAGAGCTGTAACGTATAATTAAACCCTGATTTATGTACGATCTTCCCAAATAGCTAATGTATGCATGATTGCTTAATGATTGGAAGAAATTCATATTTAATGCTTTAACCTTTTACCTATAGGAAAATGTAAAACAGTTCATGAATTGCTATGGAAGAGAGCACCATTAACTTTCAAAAGCATTTCTTTGGGGTATTTCTGTTCAGTTGAATCTGTGCTGGTATTTCTTTCCACATTTATATCATCTGCATGAAATTTAAGAAAGTAGCATTATAGACGTCCAAAGCCCATCTGGTGAAAGAATGAAACTGTATGAAGGTAGGAGGGAGGTATTCAGGGAAACGGAGATGGCTATTGCCTGTGGTGCAGAAGGAGAAAAGTAGTTTCCCAATCTCTCATTGTCATTTCTGCATTCCATATTTTCAAGTGGCAAAAATTCTTCTTGTCTCAAATTCTTACTTTTAAAAGCAAATTCCGCAGAAAAGCCACACTGTAACAAAGTTGCTATCTTATTATTTGTGTTTTCCTGTGTCTATTAGGATGTGTTTCTCTAACTGTTGATGTCAGCCAGTGCAGGGCACCAGCTGTTCCAGAAATCTGGAAATCCTCACATCCATGACCTGAACTGTACAAGTGACAATTCTCTCCAGATTTGTGGTTGCTCAAAGCACCAGGTTCCTGTCTCCAGGGCTGCAAAAATGCGGGGCCAAGTTCAGATCAGCAGACCTTAGAAGACTAGGCTACCACGTAGGCTTGAGAAAAACTGGCACGAGCTCATCAGATCTTTTCCTTTTTACCTAGAGAGATGGCAGTGATGGAACGATCAAATGCAGTTGAATCAGCATTTCCTGGTGGAAACCTGTTTGTTCCAAAATTCCCAATAAACTTTACCTTCAGCATTGTTAATGCACTTAGCCTAGCTAATGCTAATGTTTTGACCTACTAATGTAGCGTTGTTTCTATTTGGTCCAGAAACTGCAAAAGTAAATCAGGTTGCAGTCTGACAGTATGTTTTATTGTGGACTGGAAATAAAATAATAAACTTTTAAAATCCATTTATTGTCCTTGTTTTATTTTAATCCAGGTAACCGATATTCCTTCTTCCAACTTGTATATTATATTCTCAAATATTTTTGTTTCTCAAAAACACAACCACCTAAGATTATAAGTCTTGACAGTCACTCTTCTCCCTTTCTAGTGTATTATCTAGTGAAAACGAAAATTTTAAGCAACATGATTTTAGGGAAGCAAAGAGAAGAGGAAAAAAGGTACGATTTCCATCTCACTATCACAACTCATTCTTAAGTTTCACCGCTTGTAATGACTGTCAGTATTTTCCTGCTTGGTAAATTGTTCACATATTCCAAATCATATTTTTTATCATTCAGCCTGAGATCACTGGCTGATTAATTTACCTCTTTTTCCAAGAGGGGACATGTCAGAGCTTGCACATTCATCACATCAGTGTTTCAACAATAACATCTGAATAACATAAAACCATATTTCCTCATCTGTTTTTGTTATGGCTCTATCATTTTCCTTATGCTTTGTCTGATTCAGGATTGTGGCTTCTTTTTCAAAGACGGAAAATAAATCTGCACTGGTGCTGTGTGTATGTGGAAATGTTAACAGGCCCCACTACATTTGTCTATGATATTTAGGATATCAATTTAAAGCATTCAATAACAGGCTTACCTTTTTTTACGTTACTCAGAAATATTTAGAAGAGTCCACTTAAAAGGAACAACTGTGTGGAACACAGAACTGCCAGGATAGATATAAGGCAAACAGATGAATCCCTCTAAATGACTTTTCTTCCCTGGAATTCTGTAGAGGACAGTGAGCTCTTTGGGTCCCCAATCTGGTCATAGGTGAAAGAAAGAATCCAGTAAAAGTGAAAGTTGTTTAGGAAAGTGAGACAGAAGAGAACAGTAAGGGCTATGGAGTGCAATGAAAAAATCAAATTTGTAATGTTACAGAGATGAAGACAAATTATTTGATAAGAAGTAAGTTGGCAGAAGAAGGGAGAGTTATCAACTGGTTTGAATTCAACATTGTGATTGAGTGATTTATGAGGTTTTCGTGGGGAAAAAAATGTAAACTCCAAAAGGCTCAAACATAAGAGGAGAACCAATATTTTAATATCTCAAAGCTCTCAGCTCATACCTAGATATCAATTACAAATTATAAATTCTGCTGCATTTTGTTCTTTTTTTCCATATTAGGTTCAATATTTCATTGGAAAACAGTGGCTCTTAAAAACTAGCTTCTAACTATGTCAGTTTATTTCAAATGATCCAGAATCATTTTAAAGTGACAATTCATTTTTTCTTGGTTATACTGTCATAAATGGATAGCTATAAATGAAGTTTATGGCAGAATTTGAACAGGTTCTCCTTATGAGTAAGTGATAATAGCCTTCAGCATAATCACTTTAGAGACTTCCAAATACAGTTTTATAGAACATTCATTACAAATCCGAATTACAGTATAATTTACTATTGATAAATGTACTATAAATTCATTCATTCAATGTGAAACCAAGAATAGAATTTGGCCCAGAATGTCAAAATTGTCTCACTGTGAATGAAATTTTTAAAGATAAAACAACCTCTGAATAAGTAAAAAAGGTCACCTGCACTTAAACTTAAAAAGAAACAATGCAATATCCCACTAAGAATTTCCCAATTATTAGTCTGAGTATTGAACCTTATTATTAGCTTAATTTCCTTACCTTTAGAAAGGAGAACATTCCAAACACAATTTATGAAGTTAATGCTCTTGCAGAGAAAGCTATGCCTCTCATACAGAGGCTTTGCTATGACATTTTCTTTGAAGTCACAAACTCCTCAGTACACTATGAGGACTCATTTATAGCTGGAGTGCCTAGGAGGTTACTTCGATAGACCTAATTTTCATGTTAGAGATCAGCCCTTACAGAGTTAATGAATTTTTAGCTTTGGAAAGTAAATGCAAGATCCTTAAACATTTTGATTCTATAATTTCTCATCTTTAGTATGTGCAGGTTGTACATCTGCAGCCAGGATGACTGTTAGGTGTGCCCTAAGGCTGACTAGTCAATCTAGTTAAGAACCTGTTTGAAAAGATGTGTCTGAATCTTGGTACATGCAGGAAGAAAATACTTCTTTTTTATTGAGCTACTCTTGAGTAAATTACCTTGGGAAGACTTTGGGGTGATATGTTAAGACTAGTGTTCAATGAATTGTAAAATCTGGGCTGAAATGCCTTTGAAAAATGGTGCATTCAGTATATTTTATCTCTTTTTATAACTCATACACTATCTTCAGGGATATTTCCACATTAAACTAACATTTAATCGCCATGGAAACAAAAGTCCTGATTTGTTTCAGTAAATAACTGTTTTAATATATCTGACAGCTAATCTCTGCATTCTTTTGTCCTCTTCTCCTCTCTTTCAACCTCTTGCTGCAGTGGGCATTTGAAGTAAAAGGACCCTTGTTCAGTAGCTTTGTTAATTTGGTCAATATGCCCTGCTCAGTGCAAATCAGTGCATGGCAGTTTCACAAAATTTATTACCTCACGGAGAGAGGCAGCTCTACTCTCATTAATTTAAATATAATCCTTAGATTAAAACTTCTGACTTTATAAAGATTAAGTTCAGTTTTTATCTGTTTTGTCATACAGTAGACAATTTAATACTCTCTACCAGTGAGTGTGTTTGAATGATATTCTCTGGACTAAGAAGGCATGAACTGAATTTCTGACTGCTGTTCATGTTAAACTCAGTTTTCAGCCCTTGATTTCATTCTAAATCTTTTCAGTAAAGTAAGGTGACATGGTCTCATGTGGGTTATATGTGCAGGAGCTTTAGAAATATTCATTTAGTTGTATTTCTGTTAAATAAAATAAAACCCATCAGTCCAGGACAGTGCCGTCCTGGACTATTACAATTATTATAAAAGTATTAATGTCTGAATGCTACTTTTCACCTTCTATTCCTTAGCAATTTATACCAAGCATATCTCTGAGGTTTGGGTAGTCAAATACTAGTTTTTAGGATCTCATATCAAGGACTATTTACATTTTTGAATGGTAAAATGAGACCTCAGAAGACATGAAAATCTTGACACTTTTCCAAGGGTAAAATAGAGATAATGCTGTCATCTTTCAAAAGTGGTTTTAAATTGCTTATATACAAACATAAAGACAAAGGGTTATCACTGTTCTGACTATTTTACAAGCTGATGATTACAGAAAATTATTCAACAATTGTATCTTTTTAGAGTTAAAAAAAATCCCAAATTATTTATTACTGACAGAGAAAGTAATTTGAGCATGTTATTTTGTACAGTTACAGTTAAATGCAACTTTAATGTTATTCTTCACATTAATATTAAGGAAAAATAAACTTTATGTTATTCTTTTTATGTATATATTTAATGATCTGGTTATATGCATGTCTTAAATGCTAATTTGCAATAGGTTTTCCTAGTTCATTACTGTTTTATTTTTAATTTTTTTTTAAAAATTGTGATAAAATTGAAAATCAGAAATCAAGATAAAAATAAATTCATGCAAAACAGATTTAACTCCCAGATCCATTTGCAGTCCAAACAGTTCACATCTCTGTCAGAGGGGTCTAGTATCATTTTGAGACCCACTTTCAAGGCAGAAGTTCAAGCGCTGATGAGTAGAAACATTAGTATATAATATTAAAATTATTCCAAAAGATGGAATAGATGGAATATTCCAAAAGGTGGACTTACAAGTTCACATTTGTGGCACTAAGATTCAATTTTGTTATATTCTGTACACTGAAATTTCATTAAATTGATCATACAAGCTATCTAGACATTTTGTTTAAGAGATGTTAGAAATTTCCTATGGAATCTTAAAGATTCACATCTCTTAAGGCGTGAAAGAACTACTATGGCAAAATAATTTTTTTTTATGCGATTACTGTGTGTATGTAAATTATTTAGAATATACAAATACAGTTATTTAGAATTGAACTGGAATATGGTTTTATAAAGACATACAATCTCTAACTTGTATTTTATATTACATATTACATATTACATCTTTGAGTAGGCATTTTCCAATATCTATTCATAGATTAGTACATTCATCCTTACCAAACCAAGCCAAATCACTGATACATACTAATTACACTTGTATACACATTTCCTAACCTCAAATACTTAACTTTTATAATTTTCCCCCAAAGAATGAAAGTTCACAAGGTCTACATCAATTTTTTGCTTGATCCATGTCCAAAGATATATTAGTGAGCTAAATGAAATAAGTAAATTAAATAAATGAAATAATAATAAAAAAATCTCAATGAAGTACTTCAGTAAACAATCTAATTCTTTTCTATATATTACATTTCATCCTAGAAGAACAATTTAGACTTTAATAGACTTTAATAGTGAAAGTTAAATAGGATTAAACTAAATCATAACTTTTTCTGTCACAGTAAACATGTCATTCAAATTGAAGAAGGAAATACAATTTGCTTTATATAAAACAAAGACTATCAGGGCACATTATAGAATGAATACTTACACTAATGTCAGAGGAATTTGAAAGGAATTATTAAATGCTTAATGCTAAGGCTATTATTGGAAATTTAGCACTTCTCTCCAGAAGACAATATTTAACAGGATCATTTTAAGAAGGTCTTTTTGGATCACTATTTTCTAGCACTTACCTTTCAGTTTAGTTATTTACTCCTATCTGTAAGCAGTGTATTACTGACAAAGGGCTTACTGCATGTGAAATTTTCATGAGTCGAGAGATACATGCTTTAATTTTTGTATATAACCATCCAGTTTATTACTGAACTCCTTTTTCACTGTGATAATGTTACACCTTTTGTTACCAGCGATATAAACATAAACATTTAAATTAAATACTTTAACAAGATATTTTCAAGTGAAATACTTAAAATACATAAAGAAAATATAATTGTCATAAGTCAAACATTCAAATGGCAGAATTAAAGGTGGTACACACAGTTCTAATTCTGAGATCTAGTCCATGACACATATGGGAATAATATTCTACAGGTTTAATACTACTTCTGCTGTAGTCAGAGCTAGGAAGGAATATGGCTTATCAAATGAAATGTATAGCTCAGTTACTTTTAACTACAATGCAGTCTAATGGTGCAGAGAATTGTAAACCTATTAATATTTCCTGTCCTTTTTGTGATATGTGTAGCAATTTTTGTTATCTTTAAAGACCACTATCACAAAGTAAATTAATAAAATTTTATCTTGTGGAATAATTGCTTTAAAATGAGGAACTTAGAGAAAAAATAGGGCCAAACAGAAGTTACAACATTACAGAAGCTTGCTTGAGGTGATAATACATGGTACCACTTACATGATAGTGTATTATGCACTGACTTGTTTCCTTGGCAGCACAATCTGGGCCTATAGTTGATCATACTATTCATGAACTTAATTTGCTCCTAGGAAGGTGAACGATCTACAGTTGGCAGACTGTGAATCCAATACTGCCAGAGAT
Source organism: Nothura maculosa (assembly GCA_032353885.1). NCBI lineage: Eukaryota > Metazoa > Chordata > Aves > Tinamiformes > Tinamidae > Nothura > Nothura maculosa. The sequence continues at coordinate 2,259 of JAUBOD010001033.1, read as the reverse complement.
GGCCCTATAGCTAAGGCAATATTTGACATCTTCTCTCCACTCTGCTTCGAATGGCAACACATCCCTCTTTTGCTTTTAAAGAAGCAGAAACAACTAGGACACATTTGGCAAAATCTGTTATGTCTGAGACAACGCAACTCTTGGTTTGCAAATTTTTTTTCAAGTACTTTATACACATATTTCTATGCTGACACATAGAAAATATCTTAAACGTTTCATAGCTTTCTGTACGCTCTTTTTTAACCAAATTTTCAGATAAGACGTCAAATAGAATCCAGAGGGTTCAAAGACATCCCAAATTAAGCACAAAGAAAGGCATTCTGTCTAAAGTCAGACTATACCAACAAGATATTTTCTTGTTACAATTGTTACTCATTCAGGCATCCAAATAAACTTTTCTAATGCTTCATTCTCACAGTTCCTTAAGACCAAAATAAAGAAAAATGAAAATAGTAGGGAGAAATCATGTCTATTACTAGCATTTTGGGTACAAAGCTGGAGGGATATTTATAATTAAAATGTTTCTGAATTTGAGAAAAAACATTGAGGGAACTTATTTTATATACCATCTATATGTCAAATTTATATATATTAGTTCTGATTATTAAAAAGTGAATGCACAGTACCATCTGAAATAATTCCTCAAACCTTTTTAATCATCTTTTTTACTTTCAATGTTTTGAAATTATTAAGTATATTTTGGAACTACTTCAAATGTGTTTCCTGTTTTAAAAGGGTGTATTCTAGCTCCACTTTAGTCTCTTTCCTTATTACAATATCTAGACATATCAAAATAAATGAAGAATAACCACAGCATAAACTCTTGGTAAGGCAACTTTTCCAGTCCATTTTGTCTGACTGTATTGTCAGTTTTCTTGTAGACATTGAAAGTCATAAAAAATACATATTTTTTTCTTACAAACAGAATTTGTTAAGTGAGGTAGTTATAGAAGAGTTATAGAATCACATGAATTTTCAAAAATTCTTTGTTATTAAATACAAATTTAAGATATAATTGCGAGATTAGCTAAAATCCAAGAACAGAGGGCTTTAAAGATGAGAAAATAACAGGTCATTAAATATATTCAATATATATGCTACATTTTAATCATTTTCTGAAGGGAATTTTTGGGAAAAGCTTTTGTAAAAGAGTCTCCAGTCTCTGATTTTAACTCAATAAAAACACTATTATTTAATGAAAATTCTTGTATTGCAAAAATGAGAAACAAAAATTAGAAGAAACCAAATATTTTTGTTGGTGTTGATACGAATGATACTATGCTATGTGTCAGATACTTCGAGAAAGAAAGGCACAACAAATGCTAAGCATGGACCTTAACTTCCCATGAACATTAATAATATATGAAGAGGAGTGCTTAGCCAGACATTCAGGGAAAATTGCAGTCATGGCCTCGTGCTGCTCTTACAGACTAATGTATCAGAATGACAGCTGCTACCTATTCCCAACAGCACAGTCTTTATTCATGTTGTAACCATGCAACAAGGGCAAGAACCTTGCTTATCAGCATAACTTAGAGGAATGAGGAATTCATTCTTGGAGAATATTTACATATTTTTAGATTCTGTTTTTCATTAAAAAGCCCAGAGATTTTGAGGACAATTAAAAAATATGCACACATATTACTTTAATAATTCCTTCTGTGCTTTAAGAAGTGTTTATATATTCTTTTTGTATTGATGAAAAACAAATTACGAGCTACAGTTGTATATCATGAAAACTTTATGTGAAATACAGTTATTTTTTAAAAACCCTCAATTTTTTTTTTGATTTTAAGGCATAAAGCTTATTCTCTTGGCTTCTAATAATTTGTACTATTACTAATATTAGGTTAATCATAGCTACTTAACTTTAAAGGACTAATATGTACTTGTGAACATGCTGGTATGAACTTGTATATATGTATGCAACCTTCTTTTTGGAAAGAGGTAGGATTCACATTGCAAGCTATTCCCTACTCTGATGGCCCAAACTCTGAAATATTGCAAGTACTTCTATTTAGGCAATAGTATTGACAATTTCAGGACCCCAAAAATGAATGTCATAAAAAAAATCTCATAGAATCATAGAATGCGTAAGGTTGGAAGGGACCTCAGAGGTCATCTAGTCTAACCCCCCCTGCACATGCAGGCTCACCTAGAGCACATGGCACAGGGCTGCATTCAAGTGGGTTTTAAAGATCTCCAAAGAAGGAGACTCCACAACCTCTCTGGGCAGCCTGTTCCAGTGCTCTGTCACTC
>JAUBOD010001030.1:1777700-1801213 GCA_032353885.1 Nothura maculosa | reverse complement strand
CTTGCTGCCGCACGGCCGTGCCCAGCTGGTTCCTGGGCTCCTCTTGCAGCAGCACCTGGAGAGCAGAGGCAGGAAGGGTGGCAGGGAGCTGCCAGGGCCCTGCAAGGGGGCTGTGGCCTCCAGGCAGCACCCCAAAGCTCCCGTGCTCACGGGAGCCCGTGCTGCCTGCAGAGCTGGGCCAGTGCCCCCCAAGCAGTTCCCCCAGGAGCCCCTGTGCCCTCACCTGCAGCGTCTCTGCCAGCTGGGATTTGCACTGCCACAGCTCCTGGCGCAGCAGCAGAGCGGGCAGTGTAGACAGGCAGGACGCCGGGCAGAGGGTGCAGATGCAGGCCAGAAACTGCAGCTTCTTGGCCTGGTCCTGCTGCCAGGAGCAGAGGGACAAAGGGAGAGCGTAAGAGAGGTAGGGGCAGCGTTAAGAGAGGCAGCACCAGAGCACGGCAGGGGCTGCAGCTGCGGGGAGGCGCCTGTGAGGTGCGAGCGGGATGGCACCACTCACCTGCCCTCCATGCCCGAGAAAGGCACGGATGTGCTCCAGGGCTTCTTCTGCCTCCTGCGTGGGCAGATCTGCACCAGGAGCTGGTGGGGAAAGAGAATGGGCAGAGCTGCAGGGCTGGCACCAAGAGGGCAGGAGGCCGCCGAGCGCCCTGCGCGAGCACCCGCTGCTGCCGGCCGCACATGGGAGCTGGCAGCGCGCAGGGCAGCGCCCGCACTCACCCAATGGCGCCTCCGCGGGCGCCCAGCACGAGTAGGGCTCCAGCTCGCACAAGCTCGCTGCCACCGCCCTGTCCTCGTCCTCCTCCTCCACAGCCGTCAGCAAGGGGCGGCCGGGGGGTCGCTCCGCCATCGTGGCCGCGTGGCCAAACTGCGCGGAGCTGCTCGGGGGCAACGGGTGAAATCCTGGGTTCGCTCAGGGGGCTCTATGGCCAGCACCTTCGCTCCCGTCCTCTCCCGTTGCCGTCGTCCCGAGCACTGCGGGCCGAGCCCGCCTGGCCAGGAGGTAACAACGGCAGCGTCACAGAGGGCCCCGCTGTCACCCCTTGTGACTCACGTGTGGAGGGGCAGCGCATCACCCGGGAGGTGTGCAGGCCTGTTGGGTGGCTGCAGCCAGCTGGCATCCACCTTGTGCAGGCATACGATGGTGCGCAGGAGCAAGGCCCATGCCCAGCCGTGCAGACGTGTCTGTGGGGCGGCCTGCACCTTTCTGCACACGTGTTTCACCAGCCTGGCCCCTAGAGCCAGCGTGGCTGAATGTGGGGCTGCTACCAAGCGGCCCCCGAGTGTCCACCTCACACAGTAAATAAATTAACTCGCTAAATAAATAATAAATAAATAAATAAATAAATAAATAAAATGGATTTTCAACTCGGGCAAAATAAATAGTAAGTTTTCCAAGAAGATTATGACCCAACACCTGTCCTTCCAATGCAGAGGTCAAGAACTTTACTTAGATCTCCACAAGAAGTGCTTTGCACTAAGCCCTCTGGTACAGTGACGTCTGCACTCTATGACACTGATGTATGGACCCTGATGAAGTGTCTTGGAGGCCTGATGCCTCCTGGATGGCTGACACAATATATTTTAGGCATGGCCGTGTAAGGATTTGCACTTGAATTCTGACTGGTCAATCTTGCTCTGGGAGGGGGATAACAGCAAGGATCATCCAGTGTGATTTTGACATCTTGCAAGGCCCTGAAGAAGTAGGGCCTTGCAAGATAGAAATGCCCAGGTGTCAAACTCTGTTAAATCTCTGTGCAAATAACAGACCATCACCCTGAAGGGAGGGCTCCAGCATCTTCCTGCTGGCACCTTTCCATTTTGCAGGCTGTGACGGGGTATAGCTTGCTGGAGCCTCCAGGACCTGGGCAGAGCTCTGGGCTCTGATGCACGAGTGCCTGCAAATTCTGGGTAAATTCTGTACTGCGGAGCCACAGACACTTACAGCCCTGGGTGTGCAGAGCAGCCCTTGGTGCATAAAGGGGAACCCAGCAGTTTCTGTGCTTGGAGCATGGTAGAGGAGACTGCAGGGGAGAGCAGGGCTCCCAGCCTTGCCTCCTGACACAGGAAAGTCTCTCAGCACGTGTGATCTGTAGCCCTCTCTGCTACTGAGGTCCAGCAAAGTCCAAGATAGCCTCTTCCCGAGCACCCTACAACATTTCTTCTTGTGTATGAATCTAGAGGGGTAATAAAACAAGACTCCTGTCATGGTAGCAGAAAGCCAAAGAGAATATTTCTAAGAGGCCAAATTGGTCAACATAAATTTTTTTTTTTTTTTTAATCTCATCCTGCCTTTAATCTGAGATACATTGTAGCCAATTAGACACTTAGTGATCTAATTCTGGTAGAACAAATACATATTGCCCTCCAGACTCAAAGACTTTGTTGAAGGTTGGTAGACCTCATACTCTCAAGGAGATATATTTAGAGTCATCAAAACAAATCTTTTAGTGTTTTATCAGACACAAACACTAAATTATCTAAGTTATATAGAAGATTTCGTTACTGGAAAGGAAAAGACTCCCTAATTTGAGGTTTTAAATGGTTCTCTGCATCCAGGTGTTAGATAGTATTTAAACCAGGTTAATATTATTCATATATGTCAAACTGCAGTTGCTGTTTTCTGCGTATAATGTATTTATGCTATTCTTGTGTAAGTGTTACACCCAGTGTATGTGATCGTACCATTGTCTTGCATGCACTACCAAAGACAAAATAAACAAGTATTCAGTATTCTAAGATGCTAGAAATAATCGTTGTATAGATAAAACACATGAAGAATATAAATATTTTAAATATCTATGTTTGATAAGCAATCTACATGTATAATCACACATATAATCACAGTGAAAAGTTCTTGAAGCCCTTGAGAAGAAAGGAGTCAGCCATTTCTCATTAGCACTCTGCTTGAATCATTTTAGGCTCTCTGTCATAGATTTTGCCACATTTCACAGTAATAAGAGTGATTCCTTGTTTCTGAGATAAATAGTTGCAAATATATTGCACTTCAATATTTCTGTACTGAAAACTTTCTAACTGCTGTGGGTTTCAAAAAAAAAAAAAAGTTTTTCCCTGCTTCCCAGATGAAACAAGTGAATCAAACCTCAGCTAGCTGCAAAAATTGCTGCTTCAGTTTTCCAGCTGTGGAGAGCTCATTGCAGACTCAGCAGCCAAGTGTGACACCATGCTTATTCTTCTTTGGGCAAGTAATTAAAATACTCAGATTTCTTGCATTTCCAGTTCACAGTTTATCAAAGTTAACAGGGAAAAAGTGCCCAAACAATTCAAATAGCTGTAACAATCATGAATAACAAACAATAATGCATACCGTGCGATATGAATAGCTGTGTTCTTTTCACATGCAAAAAAGCGTCCCTCCTCTACCAGAGTTACTAAAAAATCACAGAGAATTTCTCTATAAGAGAAGATACAGTGAATCATTGAACATGCATTCAACATTTGAACAAGTATACAAAATGCCACCTTTCTAAAGTCTGCAGTGGACACACTCTATATTTAAAAAGAAGCATACACTCAGTAGAATGACATAGTCTCTTGCAAGTGGAATAGGTTCATGCACTGAATAATCCTTCACCTCCCTCCCTCTTTGTATAGGAACATCGTAAGTCAAAATTACTATGTTTCTACTGTAACATACTGGTCTCTCTAAATGTTTTCCATATGCAGAATGTGTGAGATTGTATAGTATACAGAGCATGCAATGTAAATAAGAAATGTGGTGAAATAACAAGCATGGTATAATAACTTATGATAAAGTACCTGATAACCAGATGGACAAGCCATTAGAGATGACACATAAATAGTGGTAGGTACAAAGCTGTGTAAGATTGTACCTCTGTAACGTTAAAGAAGCTTTGCTAAAATGTGTATTGACTTTGGGAATATAAAAGCTCCCTTTTCATTTCCTCTGCTGTTGTAAACATGAATTGACTTTAATAGATGGCATTTTCTAGGAGATAGTCAGGAACTGTTTTAATAATTTTTGTTCATAAGAGTTGCTAGATACCTACCCCTTGTATCCCATGAGAGGAACCACTTCAGCTTTACAAATGCAATTTTGCTAGGCAGTACACTGGTAACATGGGCTATAGACTGACAGCAGCAGTGATAAAAGAAATAGCAGTAGAGATAATATCAGCAATCATATGTCCCTCTGATACAGCTTTGATTGATATTCCAGAAGTTGCAAGGCCGGTGGGATAAACGCACAGTAGAGGCTGGCCAAGTTTACATTATTATCTCTTGCTGTTTCATATGCATTTTGCGTATTGTCTATGCGAACACACATAGAAAGTGTTTTATGTAGTGCTTTACATCTAGGAGCACCCTAGAGAACAAACAATCCTAACGAAACAGAAAGTCCTAAAAAACCCTGTGGTTAGTCTTTAGACTATCCCTGCTTATGTAACAAGCTTGAAAGCATCAGATCTCGCTGCCCAGCTGCCTACGGCCTTTCGGAATCTGTATCGTTTTCACTCTGGCTGTGGAAACTAAGGCTGTCTTCTTTGCCATTCTGCTTTTTAGAGCGGTTAATAACTTTACTGGAAAATACTGATGGAGATGCCAAAATATCTTTCCTTGGGCTGAGTAAAACCTGTCATAGTGGCAGAGTAAGGGTTAGTTTTCAAAGGCTGCAGCACATGGCTTCATCTAAATGGACTCCAAGAACTTCCCAGGGCCCCTCCAGGTTAGGGTTAGGGCTAAGACTAAATTCTAGGGTCAGGAGCTAGACTTGGGAGGAAATCAGCTTGTTATCCCTTCTGCTCACATTGGACTTTGTGCAAAGTGGCACATTCATGTGCTCACTTTCATTCGAGCTCTGTTGCCAAAATCATTTCTTTTCACAAAGAAACAGTAATGTACAGAATTTTTGAAAATCTCACCCACAACACCTTAGTTACTATTCCTGTGTAGTTAGAAAAAAAATCAAGAACAGAAGATGCAAAGGAGACAGGTATCTTCTACCATTTACCCTCACCTATAAAGAAAAACTTGTTTCATAAGGGAAAAAAAGACAATCATTTAAGATGCTTGATAAACTCTTTTTAGGGTCATTTGATATTTTAAACATAGGAAAAATAAAAGGGTTAAAATCAAATTTAAAATATCTCCCGTACCATGGGCTCTAAGTGTCACTACTTGAGCAAGAGGGTTGGACCAGGTGATCTCTAGAGGTGTCTTCCAACCTCAATCATTCTGTGATTCTCTAAAAATTGTTTTTTCAAGTAAAGATGTTATGTTTCAAGTATCTTCAAGGAAGATACTTCCAAACCAATTAAAGTTTCCATGCAAGGTTTTAGCAAAGCCTCCAGCAAGAATCTCCCAGCAAACCTGCACGTGATGCTTATGGCTTCTTGTGATCTTACAGTCTATATATTATGTGGTCTTATCATGTATATATTCAATGATGCAAAACTGTGTTTTTGAAAAAACTATGTGTTTTGCAATATAGAAAAGAAAGGAAGTTTACAAAGACAGGGAGGATGAATGACTCCAGACACACAATTTTCCCACATGGAAAATTTCCAATTGGTGGAAAACAGGAAGATGGAGGCCAACATCCCTGTTATGAAACACAGCAGAAAACTGAATGTTAGGCTGAAACTCCACAAAGCTTTTCTTTACCTCATCCTAAAATAGTCTTTCATTTTCATGCCCCAAAAACAGTTTGACAACTCTTCTATTATTTTTTGGTACTGGTTGGTACAAGTTTGTGGAGAAACGTTCCATAAAAATGTTCAGAAATGGAGACAGCCAACAAAATGATTTCCTAAAGCTGAGTTTAAGGACAGGACTTGGACTTCTTTTTCCAGACTGATTGGGCAGCAGGCAAGAGCTTAATCCATCTTCTCTCTCTCTCTCTCTCACACACACACATACACACACACACACACAAAGATAAAAAATTGCTCTCCTATTCAGACTTTACTTAAATCCATATTTAACTCTTGACTATTTGCTGTCTTGCTTTAGAAGGAAGGTTTTGATGTCTCCTTGCATCTTTGTCTGAACTGTAACAATTTTTCCTATGAAGATTGTTCCTGGAAAACTGGGAAACAAAAGATTTTGCTCAGTACTTGTGGACTATGTTGCAGGCTCACACTAAGTAGCATCACAAGGTTACAGTTATCTGTTTTCATTAGGAGTTGTTAAAGCTGCTTATTTTTTCTCAGCTGGAAAGGGTCACATAATAGAGATGGTTTTCACCAAAACAAAATCAAGGAAGCACAAAAGCAAACAGCTAATGTACTGTATGCTGGGTAACTGCTTCTTCCTTCATTATAGAGTTTCCTTTCTCAAGCTCTGGGAGACACTTTGTTTAACCCCTTAAGCTTTCAGAACCCCTGATGAAAATTAGCCCTCTGTTTTCCTGCATAGATGATAGTATAGTGTGATCTCTTTTTCTAGAAGAAGCACAAGAACTTGAACAATAAAGAAGATAAATGCACAGGCAAACAGGAAACAAGATAGAACCTTGTCTTTCCCACCCTGTTCACATTTCATATAATATGCCTTTTTTCAAGCAATAGGCTAGTCATTGGTGTAGCATATTGGCATAGTTCTACTTACTGCAATAATATATGTGGCAAGAATTGTGACGATAAGCCAGAGAGGAAGTCACATAGACCCAAATATGTAATAGAAAACGTAGCAGAAATTACAGAGCTAGAGATTTTCAACAGCCCATCTTAAAGGTATTGGAACCTGGCAACAAAGAACTCCTTTCCCAGGAGGAGGACTATTATCATAGGCTTAACAGCTGTTAACTAAGAAGAAAACAGATGCTTAACTAATTTTTAAACATTCTTCAGAAGTAGGAGAAAAATAAATGCATAAAAATAAGTTTCCTTTAAATACCCAGAGAGTTAAATAACCTAAGCTGAAAAACAAGCAAACAACAATTTCTATAGCATCCTCTCTTTTTGAAAAACCTAGGTATCCTAACTTGCTGTCCTTAGGCATCTATAGCAAAGCTTTCTACATCTCAGGAATCCCCATGCTACTGCTGGTTTAGCTCAGAGTTGCCCCATTTGGGGATTTCAAATGCCCACAGCTGGTAATGTGTTGCTAGGGCATTACTGGCTTCAGTTACAGGGGGCAAGTCCTTGTTTCAGGGAAGAGAGGAAGAAATGAAAAAAAAAAACATCTCCACAAATATTTTTACTTTCTGTAATACCTTCTTTCTAAGTGATGAATGCTAATCATTCTTCCCAACTTCAGGTGACCTGTGGCTATGTTATACCAATCATTACCTCCCTGTAAAAAGCACAATTGGATTTTAGGAGATATGGACTGTGGGAGTCTAGGCACAGGTTTAGGCACACAAGTCCAGCCAACTACATAAATTTCCTATACAATAGATAATCTCAAATTCTAAATGCAGCAACTGAAATGCATGCTATTTGATGTATATGGATAAATCCTTCATCAGGACTTTTCAACAGGAAACAAAGACAGATAAGTATTTGTTTGAATGAAATAGTCATGGAGAAGATTCTTAGCTCTACTGAAATAGCTGCATATACCCTTTGAGGGCAGAGAATCATAATTTTGTCCTGTCACAATATAATAAAGTTAGTTTCCACTTTTGACTAGGCTTATGGTATTAGTAGGTAATTATTTTAATGGAATAGAAATCTGACATCATTAACTTTTTCCTTATTCAAGAGTGAAGTTTGCTCCTACCAAATTCCTAAGGAATGTGTGAAATGGCTATTTAGAAGTAGATAAGTCCTCTTGATGCATCTTTTTTTTTCTTTTTTTTTTTTTGTGAGTAATAATAATTGTCTGTAATCTGCTCTTTGAAAAGTGCTTCTAAAAGCTGCCCATTTTATCCAGGTGCTGAGCAAGATTCCAGTTGGGAGTTTCAATGTTTCTGAAAACCTGGCCCATTAACAATGTACACACAAATAGCCGTCCTGGGCAACAGAGCTAAAGTATTATCCAAAGGTGTGGTCCTCTGCCAACTAAGCAGTAGCTTGGATGCTTCAGTTTGCCTTAACAACAAAAATTTAGTTTTCCAAGCAATCTCTTCATTACTAAATTTGGTGTAATCCTCTGTTCCTGCAAAAGATCTCATTATAGAAATAAGGCAGGGAGGAAATTGTAGAGGTTGCGTGTTTACCTTTCCCTAAGTCATAGCAGATCACAGTTCTTAAAAACATTTGTCTATTCTCTAATGCTTGCAATGCTAACCACTGTATGCAATCTATTTTAGGACTCAACAGTTCTTGCTGCTAGACAGATAGCATTCAACAGTTTATAATGAATTAATATGCTAACATTTTCTTTTATTTAAACAGCTTTCCTCCTGCTTTCTTTTCAGTATAGTTTCTGCTTTGATAAATAACTCTTCATTTATTTCACCTAAAACATCTTTCTCTTCCTTCATCTTGCTAATAATCTGTTCATTCTCTTATCCAGTCTGATAAGAGGTTCAAGTAGGGGGATTGAAATGATACTTGTTATTCTAGATGAACTCATTTTGTAGCTGATTTTCTTATAAGTTGCATGAAGAATTATATCTGAATTTTGAGGAGTCAAAGTCTAGTTTGCAGAGGACAATGGCACAAAACAAACAAGTTAGACACGTATATCAATTGCTCTAGTAAAAAAAAATCTAGAATATGAAAAATTGTGAATTCACTAAAAGAAAAAAGCATCATTTTTTGCAAAAAATTATTTTAAAATAAAAATGTGTGGAAAAGAGGTTGAATGCAGTAAAATATTCTGCTTTGACAATGGAAATATTCTGAAATTCTAAAATACTTTTACTTTTCAGTGTTGAACAAGTATTTTTATAGCTAATGCATTATTAAACTGGAATTCAAAATTATTAAGACAACATTTTGATCAACAAGTTTGTCTTGTTTCAACTGCTTCTCCAACTCATCAGTTTTTCAGTATGCAGGAAATGTATTTTATTTTCTCCTTTGGATCAACTCACTTTTTCTTTTTTCTCCGACAGAGCACTATAGTGGAAAAAAATCTAGTGAAAATTTAAAATTAGATTTTTACAGATCTTCATGTTTCAGCAATAAACAAAAATCTGTTTTTGAAAGATGGCTTTCACAATGCCTAAGATATTTCCATTTTAGAGCTTCCTATTTTGACTGTTATGCATAGTCGCTATTATAAGACGAGCCATCATATCAACTGTTTCAAGTTCCCTACAAGTTTACTCCTCTCCTCAATCCTCTTCTCATTTTCTGCCTTCTTTCTTTTTCCTCCCACTTCTCCTCCCTTGAACAGAGTGTTAAAAGACTGTGACTGAGAGTTGTTGTTGAGCCAACTAGCAGAACTAATCTGCTGAATATAGCTGAATAGAATATTACAGAAATGGAATTTAACAGTGACTCATAGTAATAATAATTAGGTAGGAGAACAAGCTGATTTCAAAAGGCCATTGTCATTCATGCCAACAGATGTGGTCAACTTTACATTTCTCCATCAAAAGCCTGGGTATTTCAGTGTGTCAGGCAATAAAGAAGTGAAATATTCACATCCTGGGTTGCACTTCTGTATCTTCTGCAGTAGAACCAGATTTTCTAATGAAATATAGGTTGGGATTCAAGTCTGTTAAAGGGAGGGAGATTGCAAGCGCATGAAGAAAAATTTTGTTCAGTTCAGAAAACACACAGAACTTTCCACAGTAGCTCAACTGTCTTTGTGCTTCAAAGCTATGGCAGACATTTCCCTGAAGCCAGCTATACTGCAGGGAAATGAAGAATACTGGAGGCTTTGCAACTCTGAATGCTGTAACTGCTGAGAAGCTCAGCATTTTGGTGATGGCCATGGTAGGAGATCAAAACTTGGAAGTATGTGCTGGGCCTCTGAAAATCTCATGAATTTCTAAGATAAATTGTCTGGAGGAATTTTCTGAAGCTTCTCTGAAGGGAACCAATGCCAACGTAGCTTGCTCAGAGTAACATGAGATGAGATGCTCGTCATGATTTAAGGTTAAAGATAATTTCCTCTGGGATATTTTCACGGCTTGACTTTTTTAGGTGCCTTTCCACTTCATGGCTTTTATAGGTGTCTTTCCCAGATGCTTGCTATATATTTCCTTCCTTGAGAGAAATCATGACTGACAGTTCACAAGTTAACTTTAGAATCCATCCTACTTTTGGATTTCATGTTTATGGCTTACAAGCAAAGATTTGAAATCAGAGGGAATGAAGGTGAACACTAAAGTTGGGTAAGATAATATTGAGATATTTCTGCCTGTTTTGAGTTCTTACAGGTTCAGGGAATTCAAACAATAATATGCAGTGCTGAGAAGACATAATTCTGAGCTGACATGCTGTTGGAAATATCACTGAAGAATAACATCATATTTATAATTATTTTTGCAACTCTTCTTTCAAGACATATTGATGTTTCGAATATTAGGGTTTTTTTTTTTGTTTAGTCTTTAGAGCCCTTGGAAGTGGGAATGGGTAGAGTTTTCATGCTGATCTGCTTAGAGAATATAAACTCTTTAAAAAATATAGATTTTGAGATTTCAGTATACAAATAATTTAGAGCTATAACTCACAAACTCCTTTTTAAACATTTTTTTAGGATAAAATTATTTTATGATGATATATATTGTGATATTTATGTGCCTCACACCTTGCTTAGATTTATTTAAAAAAATATTTTCAGTCTGGACTGAAAATAAGCTGATGCTAAAAACTCCTAATTACAACTTGCATGAATATGCAGCTGCTAACCTGATAACTCATTCAAACAACAGCATTTGAGACCTATAGAAGTCCTATTAAGTATTTGCTGTATGAGAAAGGCAAAAATTCAACCTTGGGTAGGAGGTCAAATTTGAATAATTCAGCAATGTATGTAGATATCCAGCTGAGTCAAATCTTAGAATTGCTGTCCTTATTTTGAGTGGTCTGTAGTTTACTTCTGCTTCCCTCTGCTTTTTTAGCGCTATGAATACTGTAAGTACTTAGAGGATTTCTTTGTTCTGTACAGGGAGATAAGCTGTGAAATTAAGCCTCATCAGCATAGCAACTTAGTTTATTTAACACATTTTCCTGAGTAAAGAGTGCAAAACATAAAGAGACGAGGCGAATAATTTTCTAGTGAATTGCTATTGCATTTCAGAAATGTGTCAGTCTACAAAACTTCCCATAAAACAGTTATTATTTTTTTATATTTACATAACACAGCTAATTGCAGATAGTTATGTATTCCTTCCTTGCATTGCTTAAAATATTGGCACAGAAATTACACTAGATCTATCTTGTGGCAAAATGCCATAGCGTCGTCCAATTTCCGAGGAGCCATATGGCAGTGGTACAGCCATCTGTTTATCTTGATATTCCTTTCCTGGCAAACCTTGCACCCATATGGGTTATTGGTGCCCTCATCTGTGTATATCATGAAGAGGTTCAAAATTGAAATCTATAATTTTCCCTGGTATAACTTTTAACAATTACACCGAACATAAAGATCACACTATTCTCATGTTTAGCCTCATCCATTCCTGTTTTGTGCACACCTGCCTTCTTCTCTTAGATGCAGGAACAATTTGATTCCCAGAATTTGTGAAAGCTGTCATCGCAAGCTGTCAGGTTCGAGGCATCATAATCATCTCAAAGGACTGATAGCTTGTGCTTTGTGGATTTGAAACTTCATCACTAAAGAGATGAAATGATCGGTCCTTTTACGTGCTGACAGGGTAGCAATTTTGTGTCAGCGAAGAGATTCGCGCATTCAGACAATAAGGCCACACCGAATATATGCAGAGTCCTTTTACATTTTCCATGACAGCCGTTTTCAATAATGTCCAAAATATCTGACATGCCCTGTTTAGAATAATTTTAAGTAAGGGAGACTGTCGGCTTTCAGCTTGATATATTATCAAGTCTGAGTGAAATCATGTTTATATCCCATTTAGCAATCTGCTCTTTAATTTCCTCTTTATGTGAAAGAGTTGTTTCAAATTGGATACAATCAGTGTACAAAACAGACATTTTAAGTGTATATATGTTTCACCTCACATCAGAATAGATGAACGTGTTCCTTTGTTCATGTGGGGATTTTTCTTCCTTTTTTTGAACACTTCAAGCATCCTCATTTCAGATACCAAGCAATTGCAAAGATGAACTGAATTTAAACTACAGAATTTATGGGGACTATATTGAATTATGCACATAATGAATTGTTTTGCATCTCTTAGGTGTTTGTTGATTAATGAAATATATTGATTTGTTGCATTCCACAAATTCATAATGCAGATTATTTATGAAATTCATTGGTTTATGTGGCAACTCTATTGCTTTTTGTTTGAAAGATAATGTTTGTGTGCATTATACTGGCTACAATTCACATAATGCACTTTTATGAAAATTTAATTGGATTATCTCTCTCGTTTTATGATAGGTACTTTTTATAAGTATATCAGCATATTTGTTTGCATTTTAAGTAATCTGTGTCTGCTTCTGATCTTAATTTAGTGAAATCTAAGACAAAATTCCCACTAATTCCTAAGGATCACTTGTCTCTCTAAATTCCTTCATAATAAACCTTTGGAAAATCACACATCCTGTTCTTTTGTCTTCTAAACAAATTCGATCCCCATTCATTTTACATCCAAGATTCTTTTTCAACCTTTCACAGACTCTTACTCTCCAAATCAGCAGTAAATGTACCCCTGGCTTTGATAATAGCAGACATTTCCAGTATAAGCAAAAAGCAATGGTGACACGTGATTTAACCTTGTATATCATAACAAATGACATACATGGATGCACATTTTCCTCCTCATGTTCAGGGTATTTATGCATGTGTGTGTGTGTATCTCTGCTACTTATCTGCACCACATGCAAAGGAATAGAGGTTGTTCTCACACCTCCCTCTGTTATCACTGTGGGAATGTATTCGCTAGAGATAGGAGCTCAAATATTTGGCAGTAGCCTGGATGTGTCTGTGTATAAAAGCTTTGGGTGGAGCAGAGGAAAAGGTATTCACAAAGCTGTTGGTCCAAGACTGTGCAAAGAGGAGTAGAATTCTAATAACTTAGAGTTAAAAAAACCCTTTGATTTTCTCAGGAAGGCATCCCAAATTTAATCTGTGAACTTTGCTGTGGTGTTGAGTTTTCTGTAACAGGTGCTGATATGCTCTACTTTCTGAGCCAGATGCTTTGTCACACTCTTTACACCTGAGTGGTGCTCATCCATCCCATGTGCAAACCTAATACCCTGAACAAAGTCCAGGTATTTCTGCTTTGTCTTGCCTCCTTTAAACTTTCTGCAATCTGAGGGCGTTTGCATTTGAAAAGCTGCTTGCCTTTTCACAGGGTGAATGTTTCTATTTTAGGACCCTTGGAACTTATACTATTGGTCCCTATTTATTAAATACATCTCTTTCCAGTCACTTACATTCTGCCTTAAAGGTCTTGCTGTAAGTCAGAGGCATCTGTGAATTTCCTCCCTTCTTTTAACAACACACCAGGAGCTCGAGACTACAGGAATGACATTGCCAGGAAACATATGGAGGGCAGAATGAATGAATGAACAGGACCAAAGATTGCATCTGAACAGTGGAGCAAGATGTTCTGCAGTTCCCCTCCAAAATCATAATCCCTAACACTTCAGGTGAAGATGTGGCCAGGTCACGTCACAACTTGTGGCACATCTGCCTTGCTTGTGTATGAAGAGAAGACACAGGTATGTGGAGGCAGGAATGAGTGAATAGTAAATGCTTAAAATTCAGACTGAAATGGGAGTGGTAGAACAGGCCAAACACCAGACCTGTTCTTGAGACTGCAGTGTAGGCACCTTATCTATTGATTTGAAAGTGGAATATGTTGGAGTATGTGGATAGTGTGAAGTTTTATCGACTTACCTAATAGCTTGTGAATCACCCTCTCCAAACTAATGGTGTGATGCGCAACAATAAGAAAACAATGGTCTAAAAGGACAGACAGCATTAGAATAGAGGCTGTGAAGTCTCTAGGAAACTTTGGCACTGAACAATCCCAACTAGCATTTTTTTTAAAATCATGAAGGGCCAGAGAAAATGCTGATAGATAAGTAATAGACTTATAATGAAATCACTGTAAAGTCAGCTTATAATTGCATTAATCAATGTCTCAATACAGACAGCAATAATCAAATTAAATGGTCACAGCGTATAACGTACAGCATATAAAGAAATGGGCTTAGTGAAGGCTTTAGTGGTTTTTTACTCTCACTGACAGTAAGCTGCGTAAATCTTCAGCTAATTAACTCATCAAGCATATCCCTGACTTTACTAGAAAATACCAACTTACCTCTTCAGTTACGATATTTGACATACAAATACCATTAATTCAGAGTGTTGTTAATTCAAAGTGTTTGGTTTGTTGTCAGGAATAGTTCCTGTAAGTAGAGTACCTTCTTCTTCAGTCTTTGGAAGAGCCTCTGCTTCTGGACTGATTTCACAAAGGGCTGCACTTTTCCAGGGCTGGCATTAGGTGAATGTGTGTCTGGAAGGCTCCTGGCATAGTAGCTATTATTGTGTCCATGGACATGCTGTTTGGCATTAAAACTGTTGACAAAACTCTTAATTCCCCAAAATCCATTCAGGACTTGGACACAATTTCTACGACCACCATTTTCTTAGGGCAAAAATTTAAAAAATCCTCTAAAGAAACACACCACTGTTGCAAGTAAACATAGAGGGAAAAAATATATGTGTATGTATATTATATTTTTATATATATATATATATACATATATATATATATATATATATATAAAGGAATTTATATGCATGGATTGTGAAGACTTGTAAAATATCAATGTTGTTTGTTTTTAAATAGCATCAGATTGAGTGGAAATCGCAAAGCTTGAGGTTTCAGGAGAGGAAGGGAAAAAAGACAGTGCTGCTCTGTATAAACAACAAGCAGAACTCCTTCTGGCTCAAGACATTCTCTGGTGTCTGGAGAATGTCACAGGTCCACTTGAGGTGGATTCTTGCTCTATAGCCTAAAAGTCTATTGCTTTTTCAATTTAATTAAAGCAAAGAAAATCACCATTGCTAATAAGCGTTTTCTAGCTTTTTTTATGTATAAAACTTAACCTGTTCAGAGACTCTTTTGCTAAATCACTCCAGCAGCCTAGCTAGAGAAGATTAACAAGAAAATACTTCATTTTTTTACCTATTTTTTAAAAGTGATTGCTCTTGTAAGCAAGGAACAGTTTACTTCTGATATATAATAAATAGTATACATGGGACATTCAGAATTTTTAGGAAATACATCAGCAAGCCAAGGAAGCTTGACCACCATCTTCTGTTTTCAATAAATACTACCAAGCAAGCAAGCAAACAAGCAAACAAACAAAACAACAACAACCAAAAAGGCCATGTCAATTAGAGCAGGTGGCTGGGCAATACAAGTTTTCTAAACTGAAAATGAGGTTTATTAGAGTATTTTGTTACCTTTATTCAGTTAATAGTGTGAAGTCAGTGAAAGCAAAGTATATTCTAGCTATAATAAAACCTCTGCCCAGGTGTAGACTGCTAACTTCAGCTTGGCTTTCCTCCCCTATATCCACAAGTGATCAAAAAGAAATGCTGTAGCAGCACCTACTTCAGAGATAAAAAATGAGGTGAGGAGTAGCACTGGGAATTTTGGACTTCGTGCTCAGCAGCTGAACTCCATTTTGTGTCTTTATTGAACAGTACTGCTTACTGTAAAAATCATCATATTAATATATTTGCCCTTTTTATTCCAAGCGATAATGTTATATTTCAATTCAGAAGACCATCTGCATAACCATATGACAATTCTTCTTCAAGGAATCTTAAAGATTCACAATGAGATCCATCTCACTTAATTATCTTAATAATAAATAAAACTGATCTCATTCACCTTACTGTTTTCTCCTCATCTGAAAAGTGGGGCATAGGAACTGCATTTTGAGCTTGAGGAATACAGTATTTTTTTTTCCAGTTTAGCGTGACAGAATTTAAAATAAAGAAAAGAAATTATTCTTATTTATTTATTCATTTTCTTAAATTTCTTAAATTGAAATTTTCTGAAAAAAAAACCTTTATTCTGAAATTTCCTACAGTTGATTGTCAAATGACTTCTCCAAGTTTGAGGTTCAGTGGAAAAATATGCCCCATGATGATCTCGTTACCTCTTATATTGATAGCAAATTTTAGACATTTGAAAAAATCTAGACTTACTTTCCTTTTTCCTTTGGGTAACATTTTGGCACATGCTGGGGCTTTTTTTACATATTGTACTTTAAAAAGTCACACAGAGCTAATGTTTTTAAGCTATAAACAAGTGAAAAGAAGTGGCAGAACATAAAAAAGATTAAAAAAAAAGTCCTATAATATGTCCCTGTTCAAAATAGCATCAGTTAGAACAGGTTATTCAAGACTGATCTAAGATTGCTCACACCAAAGTCTTAATAACATAATAGACACCTCAAACACATCCCTGCTATTTTGCAGTGTTCCTCAAAATAACTCATATAAAATACAACAGAAGCATAAGCTTTCATATTTTAGTGTCCCTACAGCACAGGTAATCTCTCATAGATTACTATGTTACTATCATAGATTTTTCAAAAAAAAGATGATGAGAACTATTCCCTCCTCTCTTTTTTTTTCTTTTTTTTTTTTTTAAAGAACAATAAAAGGATCAAGACATGTGAAATCTGTAATTCATTTATATTGAATTGTGGAATCCAAGTTAAAATCTTGGAGTTTTGGGGGTCTATTTTAGAAACTGTATTGCACTTGAACCATTGTTTTAGCGTGTTTGTTGAAAGCGCTTCCTTTTTGTTCATCCTCCCCATCATCACCTTTCTATTGAAGCCTTTGTGCCACCAAAGCGTATAGGACAGCAGATCTCTAGCCTTCTGCCCAACCTCCCCCAACCTCATTTTCCAAATCAAAGGAGAATACTTGGAGAAAAGCCTTGACAGTGGGCTGAGACTGAAAAAGAGGTAAAAATGAGAGCCAAAAACGATGCCTAGAGAAAAATCTTTCCACTGTTATTGAATCCATTCTGGTCTTTAAAGTTGTATTTTGTAACATGGACCAGATAATAAATTATTATGAACCTGAATTGAAGAAAAAATGATACAACTACAACCGGAGATGGGTTGCAAGTGAAAAAAAAAATATACTGGTTTGTACCTATAGGAAAAGGGATGCAGAGAAGTGCCACTTATACCTTATTTTAACACACAGAGGTGGAATTACGCCTTGTCAGGAGATATCTAATGCAATATCCTGTTTCCATTTCTAGTTAATTCCAAATTATTTGAAAGAGATTGCAGAGAAATTCCAATGTAGACAGGCATAACTTGCTGTTTGTTAATTTCTTATGCTTATCTACATTATCTGAGTGCATTGGAAGCAGTCTGAATCAATAAATAAACAGGGGTTTGCATGCAGAAAGAACACCCGAAAAAAAATTCACGGGGCAATAAATATTACATTCTGAATGTGCAGAGTGTATCAGCATTGCTGGACTTCCTTCTAGCTTTCTGCCAAAACATAATTCCATGCAATTGACCTGATTCTTTAAACATGTTGGTTTTGGCAAGATTTCATATTTCAGTTAAAACTCATGGTGTCAAAACTGTTGAAACCAACTGTGTTTTTGGGCTTATTGACTGACATATTCTAAAGCACAGGAATCTCTGCACTGTAGCTTGGAACAGCAGTATTAGGCTGTAAGGTTTTGGCAGTGTAGAGGACCTGGAGGGAATCATGGCCTGCTTACTTTGCTGGGAGGAAATAGCTTTTTGATAATGTTATATATATAACATTTTTCTTCTATATCCACACTACACCAATATTCCCATATCAGTTGGAGAGCACCTTGTCTTTGAAATATAAAAACAGATCCTGATTGGTACAGTATTAAAATTGGTGTTAAAATCTCTTAGTTTAAGATGTAGATAATTAAAAATACAATATCTTGTTACAAATCTATGGGGGACTCTTTAACTTTATGGTATCCTTTTGCCCAGCAGTTCGGTAGTGAACTGTATTCACTGCTTTTCTTTTTTCAAAGCTGTTGTTTCAAACTTTTGTTTGGATTTATGAACTATGAATGCAATTATTTAAGACTGGGTCTACAAAACTTGCTGCTGTTTTGTTTTTAAAATTGGTGCAGTATGATAGAGGTGAGAAGCTTGTACTGAAATATCTTATGGAGACTTCATTTTCATTGTCATTTTTTCCGTATTGTAATTTAAAATAGGATTCTTAGAATAGGAATTTGCTATTCTTGTTTGCAGACAGAATTCACAAGATAGGTTTGGTTAAAAAGATACAATAAGAACCCTGCTCACTCTGATTATGCATTCAGTTAGAATAAAAGATACCTCAAAAATGTACTATACGGAGTAGTCCAAAAGCGTTAGTGCTCTGAGAGGTCAAAATTCACAGAAATGCAATTGGATATTGTACTTGGAAAATGTTCAACCATAGAAATGAAAATAGGTTGATTTTTATTCTCTTGTGCAGTTAAATATAAGAGAGAATGGAAAAGAAAAAAAAAAGAAAGATAAGTAGCAATTATAATGATTCGTGAAAATAGAAGTACACTTAGCTAGACAGATTTCTGTTTAATTAAAATTACAAGTTAAAGGAGAGTTTGATAGTTAAATAGCTTGTTGAGGGGTTTTATTATTATTATTCTTTTCTTGTGAAGTAGTAAATAGAAAACACATTTTTCTACTTATTGTGGTAGTGGTAGACAAATGTCATAAAATTTCCCATCACTATTCAGATTCCTGGGGATTATTTCATAAGGACTAAAGAGTACCTGAGTATGGAAATGAAACTATTCTTCTGACATCTAATTCTTCCAGGTCAGCAGGGTAGTATCAGCCGTTGTCTAAGCTTTACAGGTTAAACAGTCTTTAAATGGTAAGTATGTGACACCCTTCACAAAGAGAAAGTCACACTAGAAACTGAAGATAATAAGGAAAAAGTTAGACAAATACAGCTGTGAAGTATGAGTGGCTGAAAT
The DNA here is from genome assembly GCA_032353885.1 of Nothura maculosa. NCBI lineage: Eukaryota > Metazoa > Chordata > Aves > Tinamiformes > Tinamidae > Nothura > Nothura maculosa. Next base: position 1,782,204 of record JAUBOD010001030.1, on the reverse strand, counting down.
CAGAACAGAGGAAGAAAACATAAATTGCCATATAGAAGTGCTTGCAAATGCCATGACAACACAGAAACAGGCAGGCTTAGGCTATTTCATATCATTCCATTTGACTTATTCTTGCCCCTCTGCCTCTCAACATTCAGTCCAGGAGAACAAATTCTTTGTGTGATATTTCATGAACTCTTTGCATATTTACTGGCAGGTAAAAATATTTCCTTACTGTTAATTATAATACTTCTCCTGATAGTAAATAAATAAATAAATGGCATCCTAATGGTGTCCAACTCTTGATTTTTCCCTGTGGATAAAAAAAAAAAGAAAAAAAGAACAAAAACCAAAGAAATAATATTGTAATATTGTTACAGCATCATGTTTAGGATGCTCTGCTTAGGATTCTGTCAATACTTTCATTAACTTGTAGTTTCAGGGGTTTCTAAGCTTACAAAAAGTATTCTGTGCACAACTGGACAGAGCCTGACAGAACCTAGGACCTGAGCCTGAGGCCAAAGTCAATATACCTCTCTGAGAAGCAGGAGTGAGCTAGAAATTTCTTATATATACAAAGAATTTCTGTTAAGTGATATAGATTGATCTGTAATACACAGATATATCTAGCACAGAATCATAGATTTTTCTTCTTTGAAGGTAGAACTGTATGTTATTGTGTCATGTTACATGTTTTCTTTGTAAATCAGTGGCTGACAGATAAACACTGATTGCTCTGAGATAATCTGATTGCTTTTCTGACACAGTGCTGTATGCCACACATGGTAGACATATCACTTTTATTTATATAGGAAAAAAATCCCAAGTGTCTGTCATTCTATTTGTAGTAATTTATATTTTTTCTGAGGAAGATGAGTCTTCCTACAGCAGTAGCAATTTTCAGTAGTATCATAAATCACATAATATAGGAACTGTTATAGCATTACATGAGTATACTACAGAGCTCCACTTCTTCTTTGTCTTTAACCTTTAAAAATTAAAGAAAACACACCACTCTAACTGGATTAAATCTATGAGGCTAAGTGAGCAAATCTGTTGCTAATAAAAAGCTTCACTGAAAAATGATTGCTGAGTGAAGAGTCTTAAAAATTGAGATAAATTTAAAAATCATGGCCATTTTTTACTAGAAAGAGCCCAGCTGAAGAACTAGCAAAGAACGCTGGTTATTGGGGCATTTGAAATATTTCTTGCTGTAAGAAAAGCACATCTCAAGCAGAGAAGCATCCTGCTGCCCAGTTATGTGCTGAAGACCACCACTCACTGCACAGAAGCAGCAAGATTCCTAAGCTGTGAAATGTCAGTTCTATGAGAAAGAGATATCCCATCACAGAGACAGTCACAACACTTGATTTTTCCTGTGCTTGCCTCTTCCAAGCTACTAAAGTCACTTCTGCTGTTTTCGAAATGAGCACTCCCTACATAGCTCTTATCCATGTTTCTCATTGGAATTTCTTAGACAGATACTGACAGAAAGACAAATTATGTGGGAAGAAATGTAGGCTGAGGTTTGACTGGCATTTTGAAGGTATGGGCAGAGTGTTTTCCCAAGAAGCTTTCCCTTGTTTTTGGAGGTGAACCCAAATAATCCTTACTGGGAACTTTGTGACCATATAGTCTCCTGTGGGACTCATGCACAAAAGGTACTTGCTGTGTGTGTGAAATTTTGAAATGAAGAACTCACAAGACATTATCAGTTTGTTTTTTGACATTTTAGCAGAAGATCATTAGCAGGAATTATTGTGTAACACTGGTTTTTAAATTCTGAATATTGTTATACTAAATTTGTAAGGTTTATCTACGCATTTTTTCACTGAAGAAAAATTACAACATTATTGTGAAAACTAACATTTTCTTCAATTCATAGTTCCTATTGACATATTTGTGTATAAAAGTAGATTTTAACCAGCATATCTTATATTTTTAGCAGTGTTCTTATACACTGAGGACGTAGGAGTACTATTTTGGACTGGGCAGCTCTGTGACGGTGGCAAAGGTGGAATTACTGTAGCTTTCTATCAAGAGTTAGGAAAATCAGTTCATTGACTCTTGCTCAGAAGTATATAAGAATTCTTAAGAGAATTTGACATTTAGAAGATAAACTATAGCAGTTCACCCTGGAAGTAGAGAGTGACTGTGAAACAGATGTTCTTATTTAGAAAATACGCTACTAAAAAAGCTAAGCACTAAATATGCTCCTGTCAGTAAACCTGTCATTTTATCATAAAGAAATTTCAAACTGAAAATTCTCCTACCCCAAAATGTGTTGCAATTGGACATAGTAAGAAAGGTGTCACTAGAAGAAAGAAAGTTAATCTCAGTATCTATGATATAGTCCAAGATAGGATGGAAATAAGATTAAAACTTACTCCATATCTGATGATCTAAAAGCACATAAATATTATATGAAATTTGATTTATAATGAAATGGTACCTGCATATTTCTATGCTCTTAGTGTGTGAATTCAGTGATGTAAAATATGCTGCATTCTAAAGGAAAGTAATTAAAGATGAATAATAACAATTAATGTAGAATGAAAGATGCTTCTTTATTTTTGTATTTCATTATTGTAATAAAAAGTTATTGTTTATTTTCCTGACAGATAACTGAATAATGCAATTTCTTTTTTCCTCTTTTCTTTTTTCTCTTTTCTCTTTACTTATTTCTAGATTATAATTTAGGTTACTGAGAGTTAATCTTATAGCTGATCTGGAGCTGCCTGTGACTTAAGATCAAGCTCAACAAAGTATATTGGTTTGAAATCAATGCTGAGTTTCTGATCCATGAGTGGGCAGGAAGAGCTGCTTTCCAAGACTAGAGTATTTGTTCAGGTTAAAGTCTGTCCTTGATCAGAGGCATTTGAAACTGTATTTCTCGCTGGAAAGGATGTGATTGCAAGATAATAGCATATTTTGAAGAAAAGGATTATCAGTTTCTTGTTGCTATTGTTCAACTTTATATAAATTATTGTATTATTTGAATATGGATGATCTTCGTTCTTTATATGGTAAGCTTTTCAACTGCCTATAAATTATTTAAATAGTCACTGAGGCGGAAAAAGCATGCATGTGACCCTGTAATCTTTGACAAAACCATTTGCTTGGTTTCTGGTTCCTGTTTCAGAATATATTTAAATATGAAGACTGTCATATGAAGACAGTCAGTCAAAATAAGATGTCCTGAGCATCTTATTCCAGCACACCTGATAGAGCAGATTAGAACATTCCTGTTGGAGATGTGAATATCCTTTAGAGCAGCCGAGAGAACACAAACTGTCATTTCCTTATTCTAGGTGGATGCATTGGACTGTTGTATTAAAAACGCTGATGCCTTCTAATTAGTGTTATGTATGAGTCTGTCTTCATTTTATTTTTTGTGCACCTGGACTCAAATATTTCACATAAATCTGAACAAAATTCCATATAACCTCAGAGTTAAAAAAAAAAAAAAACAGAATGAAGAGCAAAACAAGAACAATTGCTTAAGTCTGCAATTTAGTTTAGTGGAAAAATGCATAAGTCAAAAAGAAATTTCTAATAAGTTACATTGCCTGAATGATGGAGGAGTCATTATTTAAGTGTCTCTCTTCCTCAGTTTTTGAATGGGTGGTAAACAGGTCCACTGCAAAATGCTCTACAGAGGACACAAAAAATCAGGTGTGCATGAAACCACAAAACTCTCATTACCCCAAGAAAGTTGATTTGGATGCTGTTCATATGGAAATTCTTAAGCATTAGTTCACATTCTTCTGGATATTTAATGAGTCAGAAGAAAAAAATCACTGATTTCCACATTGTTTTGCAAAGAAATAGTTAATGATCTCAGACCATAGTAGAGATAATTAAAAATAAACAGACCAAGAGTTAGCCAATAAATTTAGGTCTGAGAAATGACTATTTTCTGTGGATCAAAAAAATATTTATTTTCTATATAATATTAAAGAAAATGTTCTAATATTGCTTAAATTGTTTTATACTATTTTGAGAAGATGTAGCTGGAATATCATGCAGCATATCAAAAAGGAAAAAAAAAGGAATGTTTTTTAGTGTCAGTCTCTACTTCTTCTATGCAAAAAATGATTGTCCACACAAAATTTAAAGAGAGTTCTTTTGGATCAGATCAATACTTAGTGAAAGCTGGCTTGAGTGTAGATTACCTGTGTATGTACGAGGAAATTTCCTTTGGAGAGAAGCGTTTTTAGATTTCTAAACAAACAAAAAAGAGCTCTTGTTTCCTTAGTGATATGTGCCCTGAATATTCCTAGTTGCACATTTCAAACATATTCCTCCTGTCTACAGTACTCCTATGTACAGCTGCAGAGCATCTTACAAGAAACATAAGGTCTGTGGCATGGGGGTACAGTAGTAGTAAAAATCCAGGATGGATTCAGTCATGGGATGATGCATTGTAAAATAGAAAGACTAGGTCTGCATTAATATAGACTGCTACTCATGAGGACTAGATCTATGGTATGGAATAGTAGAGGTACGTCTGCTCCAGACCAGT
>JAUBOD010001030.1:1754263-1777600 GCA_032353885.1 Nothura maculosa | reverse complement strand
GCATTAATATAGACTGCTACTCATGAGGACTAGATCTATGGTATGGAATAGTAGAGGTACGTCTGCTCCAGACCAGTACCTTCCTGGAGCACGTGTGAGCATCCAGAAGGAAATCTCTACCAGGCTTATTCTTATAAAGTCCTAGTCTAAACTATATTTTGATATATGAAAACAGGAAGACAAAATTCTAGCTTCAGCTGTAAACATAACTTAGGTCATTTGAACTATCACAGGACAAGATTTACACATGCAGGCAAGCAGATCTTTAGATGTTATTGTGATCTTAGTAGAACAGAGCCACAAAACTGATAAAAATTATCCTCTGTATTTAAATTTCTCTTACAGTAGGAGAACATGGGAGGTTTAGAAAGGAAAGAAATAGGATCCAAATCCTACTGAGAAAAAGTATAAAATTCTCAGCACAATGGATATTCTTAGCAAGTTGAAACTTCATCAAGGTGTACAAAATAACTTTTCAGGAAAAAAACAGATATATGGACTTGTTCTATTATAAGAACGTGTTCCACCTCTCTAGCTTTGTCAAGCTTCCCACAAAACACAAGTGCATATTCTATGTACTGGCAATGATGTTAAAAGCCCATAGATTACCAAAATAAGGAAATTATTTCCATTAAAAGGAATAAAATAGGTTGAATCTACAGGGCTTGTTCCGATAAAATCTGCTTTTGTCCATTCCAATTGTCTGTGACAAACACATAGTGTGAATGAAATACACAATAATGGATTTCAGAAGGGATGGAGAGCTGCATCAAACCTATAATTTATCTTGTTAAAAATGTATGATTCATATGCTTCTATGTAAAAGCATTTCAGACTTTTGATGCTTCTACATTGGTAGAAACATAAATGCTATTAATATTAGCCAAAGTTGTAAACTGACAGATATTTGATGGTTTGAGACTTATTCATTTCATCTGAATATTATGTCAGAAACCATATAAGCTAGAGGTGAGAGTAGCATCTTCTGTTAACGAAACAGGAAACAGTGCCTGAAAGCAAACTAGTCTCTGATTGAGTTTTCTAATAACCTGTGCATTATTTTAGCATCTCTTCTACCGTAGCTAAAATTGCCCATTAAAACATTTTACTTGAGTACTTTCATATAAGTATTTAAAGTATGAGCTTTTAGCCACATTTTGTTAAACCACATGCTTCATTTTTCTGTCATACCATTATTGTTTTTCTTCTTTTTCTAGGATCATTTGCCTTAAACCTCTTCCCCTTTCCAGAAGCCCTGTACCTCTAACATTGCATTTTAATTTGATTATGTTCTTTGAGGTTACCAAAAGTATTTCTTCTTTTTCCATGTTGGCACTGCAATAGCTATAAGATCCAATTGCTCCAATGTGAGAACTAGGAATGGTTAGTGTTGGCAAAGCTGTTGGGTGCCATAACTGGAGCTGGATGTAACCTCCTTCACCCATACTGAATAACTTGTTTGGCATCCCATATTGTCTGCATCTCTGGTGTCTAGTTCTTTTACCTGGACCATAAGACAGCTCCAGATTCCTCTGGTCTGCTTCCTCAGCCATAGAAAAAGGATTCAGACCATGGAGCAGATAGCTCGTAGGATCTTCTTTTTTGTATAAAAACAGCAGTGGAAAATGTCTGTTTTATAGGCTTTTCTTTTGAATCTATTTTCTCCTGTTTTTCAGGATAAACCCACTTTCCCTTCTATGTGATAGAAAGTGTCAGCACCCTCTCTCATCTTTCATTCTGGCAGTTTTAGCCCAGAATCTCATTGATAGTTCTCCCAGCTTATCCATTGACCCCATCCAGGCTTCATTTAAACCCCAGCCCGTGTCTTATATCTTCACTTTTCAAACCTCACTGACTCCTCCCATTTTTGTAGATAACATCTCCTCTTTGCTATGTCTGAGTTGTGTCCTTCTCCAAAGGGTGATAAAATTCAATATCACTTATTCTACTTGGAAGTATTGTGCTATCCTGCATAGGCATAGAGCTGTTTTTAGTTAGTGAAAAAAAAAAGAACAAATATTACTGCCACAGATAATTTATCATTGTTAAAGCAGCAGCTCCAGTGAAGATTATCTTAGAACTGTCAGTTTTCCATAGAGCCTAATCTGAAGACAGAGAAACTCTCAATGTTACAAAAAAATAAAATTTTCTTTTTTAATGTGAGAAATAAGTATGTTTATGTTTTCAAAAGAACTTGGAGAGAAGAGATGGAGCCAGATTTTTCAAATAATTCTTGTTCCAGAAACTGTTTCAGATACTGTTACCTCCAAAAAAGCAGGAGTAAGGAGGTTTGAGAATATCAATTATTTAGAACAGTGTGGGAAACACTATTCTTAGAGATATGCATTATCATTCTAATACAGCACTCATCACAGGCTGCGGTTACAGCAAAATAGGTCTTATCCTTCCCTGAAGATATCTGATGATGTCATATGACCAAGAACCAATTGAATTTCACTTTGACCAGGTTCTTTCAGCTGTATCGCACTTGGCTTCTCCTTCCATTTCCAAACTTCTAGGGTAGTATTATTTTTTTGATTGTATCAAAATGCATTTATCTTTGAGAATGAGTTTAAAGAAATTTAGCTGAAACTGAGTTTTATCTGTTAGTCTTTCTGCTATCTTCCTCGCAGGTGTTGTGACCAGCAGCTGAGCTTCCTGCAGTCACAGCTGGCTGTCACACCTTATCTGAATTATTTTTTCTTCCTAGCATAAATTGGTAATATTCTGGGTGAACTTGCAAAATCTAGTACTAAGGCTATAGGATGGGAGAGCAGATAGGGTTGCTCAAAAGTACAGGGCATATATATGCGTTGGAGAAAGAACAGGTTGTTTTTAAGATTCTGTTCAACCAAATCAACAAGTAATTTTGCTTTGTTATGTACAGTTCATTTAAGTAGTGATTATACCCTTTATCATAGGTGCAAAATAGTAGTATTCAAAGTAAAAGAAGTGGTTAGAATAAATCAAGAGAATCTCTTTTGGAATAAAAAAATAAAAAGGAAAAATGGTGGCTATTTTAAGGAATGTTTGCCTGCATACCACTGAATTAAAACAAGTAGAGAGCCAAAACAGGAGTCTTCAAAGTCACATGTACAGAAGTCAAGCCACACCAATTGATGCAGGGTAGCTCTCCAGAAGATTATTCCAAGCTAGGACATCTAGCTTTTCCCCTCCACCAGCTCATGCAAGCTGTGTGAAGCAAAGTGCTGCATTACTGCTGAACGTAGAGCCATGGTAGTTCCATCCTACCCAGCTACCCGAGCTTAGAGCCAGGGCACTTGCCATCATGAGCACTGAGGCTGGAAGTGAGAGCAGAGCCTCAGTAATTTGACTTGTTCTCTGGAGATACTTTGAGATAGTGGAGGGAGTCTGGACTCCTAATGCAGGAAATTAAATGATTAAAATGATCTGAATAAATTGGCTACTTCAGCCTCCAAGGTCTTCCATCTTCTTGATTCTGAGAGCCGAGAAAATGATTGAAGAGCCAATGTTTATCCTCTGTTATTTGTGTAATTTTCCTTGGTCATCAGATGAAATAGTAGAAGTACAGATTAATTCTTATTGCAGTGTTGTTCATTGGTCTTAAGCCGAGTAAACCTTTAGGACAGGAAATTGTTTACCGCTGCAGGTTTTCTAAAAGCTGAGTGGTGATGTGTTACCTATCAGCAAATATATTGCATGATTTGTTAGACATACGTCTTCTAATATTCCAATGTTGGTCCCATCAACTATGTAATTATTGCAAAATCAATACAATATTGGAAAAGAATATTGTTGAAAAGTCCTTAGGCAGCTGGCTTCTGGTGGTCTATAATAAACGAGCATGAGTGGCAGTTTTAAACCTTGCATTTCAGAAGTGTAAGTATATATCAATTAAGAGGCTAAAGATGCTGAACAAGCTGATGTGCTTGTCACCATTGCAGATCCATGTTCAGCTGTGTTGACATTTTCCTTAATAACACTTGTCCAAGGAGTCAACAAGAGTAGTCTGTAGTCCAGTAAGTTGGTGAAAAAGAAGATAAGTTAATAAAATGGAGGCGTGTGAAACCTCCTTGAGGTATCTTTCACATTTGAGCAATCCACTTGCAAATGGACCTTGCATAAAATCTCTCATGCATCAAAGGGCCTGACAGTTACAGGCGTTATTTACAAACAAGGTTGCTGTTCTGCATCCCACAGTGAGGCAAGCAAGCTGGAAAGATGTGAGGTTCAAATGGACACAAGCCACACCAAAAAAGTAAAGATTAATTGTGCATTAGCATGAAAAAAATGATACTGTGGAAGAACTTGCAATTAGTCCAAATTCTAGTAAATTAAACTGTTTTTTCCCCTGTTCAATACTCTTAAACTTATCTCTTGCGTTTAAAAGAAAACACAATTTAAAAGAAAAATTGTAAAAGAAGAGCAATTAATCAAGCACAGACTCATAGACTTTTAAATTCATTGTAATTCAATGGCAAAACTTTTGCCATGCAAATACATCTTTTTCTCCTTGAATATGTAAAGGGAAGAATTGATTGTAAGTGTACTGCATAGTTCTCTGCCTCTCTTTTTTACATATATCATTGTCTGTACACCCAGGAAATTTCAGTAAGGTAGTTACCTTCAGTGTCCAGGAATAACAATCAAATTATATGAAATTGGTGTCTTGCCAGCATCAGTGAGAACTGGGATATTGAAGGCAATGGGAATGCCAGCTATACACTCTTTATCACGGCACAATAGAAGCCGAACACTCAGGTTTTTCTCCTACTTCCCAGACTACTGCTTTCTTTTGGAACAATTGATTTTCAATAAAATATTACTAATCACAATTACGTTTTGCACGCCTCCAGCACAGCCACTTACCCTACTTAAACATTCAAGCTGAGTCTATTATGAGCACCCTCTGGTTCCGAAATTGTGAGGTTTTCATCTTTAGAAAGGCACACAATGCTCGGGGAGGGTTTTGTGTTCTCCGTGTAAATATTTGTGTAATATGCTTGGTGTGGCCACGTATGATTGCTAAAGATAAAGCATATTCTTCAGGCACAAGTGTACTTTGACTAATGGGAATGAATAACAAGCTGGTCTCTGTGGGGGATGGCAGGGAGGAGAGGTGCATGAGATGCACTAAGGACTTGATGCAGAGTCCCAAAAGCTTATGAATATGCAGGGATATCAGTACGAATGCAGAACTGTGGGAACATTTTCAGATGATAATTCCAGAGTTTTCTCAACAATCTGTACTAGGGGTTGCCATCTGTAAAGCCTCTTAAAGGAGTATGAATATGAAGCAAGTACAAAACAGAGCCAAGGCCTATTTACAAAATGAATCGGCAGATTTCATTTCATTTGCTCTGGATAACTACTACAAATATGTTCATTCAAAAATTCATTTAATTTATGCTAATAAAATAAGACAGATCAGTAATAGGGAAGATAAAAAGCCTAGTAAAACACTAATATGTGAAATCTGAAAGCCTCACATTTTTATGATTTTGGTAAAATACTGTTTTATGATTTTTTCTTCTATGTGATGCTATGGCCAGCTTAGAGGCACTAGGAAAGCAGATGAAGTCATAGTAATTGCTTGGTAGTTGCCCAAAACCACCATTTATCTGCCAGAAGCACTATATAAAGGCTGACATATTTTCAAAACCTTATCATTTGACTAGCAATGTAAGTAAAATCTAAAAGGCCAAATCCATTTTATATGAATGCTAAAATAAAACTGAAGGTTCGCTGTCACTATGTGGGAAGCCTCTTCAATACTTTGTTGTAATAATCTTTCATCAAAATAAATTTTATTTTTTCTCAGCGATGAAGGCTTAGAAACACTGTAAACATTGCTCAGGGTAGAAGTTATCTGTAAGCCACGAAGACTGACAGGAATCTTGTTTTTCTATAGATAAGATGACTCCTTGGTGAAATACTGGGTGAAATACTAAAGACAGTGCTCTGAAATTATGATATGACGTCATCAGCACACTGCTGTCCGGTCACTGGGCACTACACCAGTGACCTGTTCCTGAACTGGGAGTAATGACAGAAATGCAGCACATCCCATCAGGATTTCTGTATGTTTCTCCGTCTCTCAGACTTACATTAGAGTTATATGAAGCATATTTTTCAATGCAGAGACTTGATTTCTAGCATTCTGCTTGTGCTAAGCTGTGTGTGTGGCAGAGCAAATGGGTAAGACAAGAAGGGGAAAAACAAAATCTAAAAACGACCAGAAAATCTCATACATGTATAATTTGTTTTTCAGGACCCAATGACAGACTCTGAACTAATCACCTCTTACTAATTAGTTTTAATGTTAATGCACTTGCATTTTCAGAGGGAGCTCACTATGTCTATTAATAATTAATAATCATTACAGTAGTTAATAATATAATCTAATTATTCCTTGGTCACTTGACATCAGTTACTTGACTGGAGGAAGTGTTGCGAGATTCCAGATGCTTTTGTTGTATAAATAGGAAAAACTACCTAGAAATCAGGAACTGCCCTAGTCCTTCATTTCTTCACCCATTTCTATCTAATCTGCACAGACAACTTCAGATGAGTTTTGGAACGTAACTAAAGCCTCACTTTGCTAAAAAAATGTGCAGTCTTTCTTGCTTTTCCAGGCTGCCAGCTGTATCATGCAAGACTCTCTCTTTGTAAAACCCTAATTATTTCTAGACACTATGTATTCTGATTCATCTAATTAATGCATCAGACATTCATCCCTTTTTATTTTTTATTTCTCATAAGTCACTGAGTTGCAAAAGCTCAAAGGTGAGTTTGGCAAAAATCAGAGGAATACAAGACAGGTTGGGAAAGCACAAGTCACTGGAGGAATATACTCGTCTTTCAGCAGTGGTGGCTGTTTGACTAACTCTTCTCTTGAAGTTGTTGCCACAGCTTCCCAGGTGAAAAAATTAGATTTGAGCTCCAGGTCCTGGTTTGATGAAGCATTTCAGGCAAGCCTGTGAAGTAGAATAAAAAGAATCTTATTAATTTTGTCCTTGATTACTTAATGGTATATTTCCCCTTCAATATATGAGGGAAATTTAAATCCTTAAATCATTGTTGATTATTGTGCTTCTACAAAGAGCCTCATTGAACCACTGTACCTGAACCCCTTTTCAGATGAAACCTCTAGGGCCTCTGCTCACCACCTTGCACATCTGTACCCATATGTGCCAATATGCACAGTTGGAATGTGTGCAGCACTGGAAAATGGTACGACTGACAAGAGCAGGAGAAATATTATAGTTGTACAGAAAGGAGTAAAGGCTCAATAACGCAGTCTTCACTCTCCATGCTGGCTTTGGGCTGAGCAACGTTGTGAAAGATATACAATATACAATGCTCCTTGTGAAGAGTTATGGCTGTGACTGCTAAACTGAATATTTCCCCAAGGATTTCTGAGACTATTTCAGTGGTGATGTTATTTTCTGGGCATTAATGGTAATAGCTAAAATCTAAAATAACTCTAATAGTAACAGGATAAGGGTCAGGAACCTCCATGAATGTGTAAGATATATATGCCATTTGTATCTTAAAAAAAAAAAAAGAAAAAAAGAAGAGTTAATGTCAATTTCAAATTTTAAGTGACATGCAAGTGAACAAAATATGATTCTGAAGACATTATCTGATTTCATATTTAGTATTTAACATAAGGAGGAATTTTGCTGGCTCTCTCATGGGCACAGAGCCAGAGAGCCGTGCACAAGAATCTCCTCAACGAAATATGATTCTAGTATTTGCTTTTGTTTTCCTATGAAACTAAGTCTGGATGCATTTATACATGTGTGTGTCCGTATGTGCACGTGTGCATGTATGTGTGTATTCACATATTCTATTTGGATATAAATATATAACATATGTGATACCTATAAATCTATCCATATGTGTTATATGCCACATTCTTGTGTATCGTCTGCAGTTTATAATGCTAAAGCTTGCTGAATGGAGATAGATTCCACAGCTAAATTTAAAAAAACAAAAGGAGGTATCTCTGAAATAGATAAGCTGTTTATCCTGATAAAACAAAGAATGTTGTCAGAATAAGGTGTCAAGATGCTAAAACACAGCCACAAAGTCAATGCATTTTATTCACATGCTTTGATCCATCTCCAGTGCTGCTTGATGCTTGGCTAGAAAGCCTTTATAAACCAGAAGTGCTATTTCTCTGGAGCTGATGGCTTTCTTTTATTCCTATTAGTCCTCAGATACTATAGTGAAATACACAGATTTGTCACATAGAGACATATTAAGAATGCATGGTACCTATATTTCACTTTGAAGATGTACTAGTCTGTCTTGGACTTTGATTGAAGAGACAAGGAGTTCCCCTCAAAAGCATACACTACAAATACATTTTATTACTGGATTTGAATTAATTTATTTCAGATTAACTACACTATGTTAGAGATCTTGAAGAAAAATGTGCCTTTCATTCCTTCTAACAACAGTTCATCGAGGACTTTTCTTTCATGAAGTCTTCAGAACCGAAATGCTAAACAGAAAATAGTACTTTCAGTTTTTGTACCTTCGTTTTTGACAGGAAAGATGCAAAATGAGCTGAGAGGTGTGTAATTCTGAAATTAATGTAGAAACAAAATGAAAGAAAAGTCTACTCTTTGATGAACTGAAAATCAAGCTGTAATGTTTGACTTCTTTTACCAAACAGACTTGTTCTCTGCTCAATATAGTCTATATACATTAAAGACAGAAAGGACACGAATTAGCCAGCTATAGATGTTTTGTGACTAGGAAAGATACACTCCTTGGTGAACCCTAGAGTCCTCCTACCTTGTCATCCTGATGAGAAGTTGACATCCAGCATCCTGCAAACACATGAACCCAGGTTTTTCTTCTATAGGGCGGATGCAGATTGATACCTTGTGCTTGTGTGAGTTTCTCAGGATGCTGTCAGAGTGCGATCAGCAGCAATCTATGTAACGGTACATTCATTTGCTACAGGTCAGGTTCCAATTTAATCCAGACTATTTATACAATTTAACAATTTTTACACAATTGCTTTGAGTTTGTGCTATAAACTGGAGGGCAACTGCATGTTTGTTGCATCAGCACTGATTTTTCTTTTTCAGTTTAGACATAAAGCTAATGTGGCTGCAAACTGAATGTTCAATTGCCATCAAAATAACAGTCAAGTGCTGCTCAGTTTGAAACCTACCCATCCAAAGCAGGTGCCTTTAAAATCCTCTTTGAACACTGTCACTGGTCAAAGAGGCATTAGAGAATTGAAATGACATTTTTAGAGACTCCCACATAGCTACTAGGAATCCCTTTGCATAAGAAAGAAGAGTTGTTTCTCTAGGGATGGTGCTGCAGAGTTTTCTGAGTAGTGAGTATGTCAAATTTGAATCTCAAGTGTGCAGTACTGTTGTTTAAAAATATGAATAAAAGCAGAAAAGTATAGCTGTTCCTGAGTAATATAATATTGTCCTTCCTTTTTTAGATAGAAAGCAGTTTAAACTTATTTTAATCTTTTAAATTATGTATTTTTAAATTTTACACCAGTTTTCAGAAAGGGTTTTATACTTGGAGGAACAAACTTGGTACTTTCAAGATTTCTTTATGTCCTCAAATGTTTCTACAAACATTTATTTGAACACAAACTCACAGAACAACTGCAAATGATGAAGATCCAAATATGTCTTCTAAAAAAATAGAAGATGTTCTCTTGCTAAAAAAATGCCTTATAGCAGTGCACTGAAGGGCAATATAAAGCAGCTTTTTGTTGCCTTTCTGTATAGTGGAGTTCAAAATGGAAGTGGAAATGTAGTAGCCAGAGTAAAAGAAGAGCTTTCTTTCGGTTGATAATTGTTTCATTTTATTTGCAACATGGGCTCTCAAAGGATAGGTAATCAATAGATTCAATAGGTTTATATACTCAGTACGTTTAGAGAATAAATGAAAGAATGTTAATATGAATAGATGAAATACCATATGCATATTTCTTCATATTAAACCTTTAGCATTCTTATTAGCATTCAAATTTCAAAAATTATTCAGCTAGAAATATTTATTTCTTCACACTATCATCAAATTGCTAAAAGCAAAAGACAGTCATCAGAAACAAAGTTACTTGATGCAGGCAGTGAAAGACAGATATGGGTAAATCGTGTAGTGTAACATTCTTTACACTAAGTTTGGATATCAAAATTTATCTAGTTCAATGCAATTATTAATACTTTATGGAAAATTTTGTTCAAAATAGCTTTATATTTATAATTGTTCAGTAAATAATATGTCATCACATTTAGCTTTCCCACTAGCCAAAAGAGCAAGAGCTAGTTGAAAATCTGGCCTTAGCTAATAATAATGGATCTCTATATGACAGCATTTTCCTAGTGGAAAAAATAATTGAAGATTCATGCACACTGCTTAGAAATACAAACTTGATAAGGTTCACTTTGATAAAACTATTGAAGACAAAGCTAATCAAGGAAGAACAGCTTGCAGACAGGAAAAGTGAAAGACAACTGTAGATCTGTGGTTAGCTTCCCTTCAGAGCATTATTAGCTGCTGTCCACCAGAGTTTTCTCTAAAGACAATCAAAGACTGCTATGTTAACACTTCTAGGGTAATATTGCAATTCACTCTACTTCTTTCCAAAAAGATATTTTCCCCTGTGGAGATGGGGCACAAGATGCTTGTCAATCTCTTTAGGATAGCTGCAAAATGTTTGACTGACCAACTCTGACAACTCCGTGTTCTATGAGCTTTATATGTACCAAAACTTGTTCAAAAGAGCAGAAAACACTTATTTCATGAGGTGTAGTTGAAATCTGTTCTCTTCTTTTACTATAAACCAAACCAGAACAGGAGCTTATCTCACTTTCTATTTTATCTTTTTTTAAGTGAATAAATTATATTATTTAAACTCTTCTGGGATTACAGGTGACATAACATACTATACAAAAAATTGAGTACACAGTGATCTTTTCATGATAAAGTGGAAATATTGGAAACATCCAAATACTTTTATTGAAAATTGATTTAAAAAAACATAGATAAGAAAACCATTTTCAGCACACGTATCAAAATTGCTTATTATGTAAATCTTCATTTAAAGACAGGGTGGTAAGCCTTCTGCTATTCTGTCCTTGGATGACACATACAGTTCTCACTGAAGTCTGTCCTTGGATGACACATGTATTTCTCACTGAAGTCAGGAAGAAACACATGCACACGAATACAAGGGCAGATTTGTATCACCTTCCTACAGCTGAGATTCAATTTACAAATAAACTTGATCATGACTTCTTGATAATAGTTTATCTAAACATCTACATGCACTAGACCTGCAAAAAAAATCCAATCCAGTTTTTAAAAAAATACTGAGACATGAAATAATGTAATTTTTAATTGCATAAAGAATAAGGATTTGTTTATAAGTACAAGCAGAAAGATTCCTACCTAAACAGCAGTGATTGACAAGACATTGTTCCCATTATCTTCCCCTACCCACAGATGACATACAAGGGTCAGTGAAACCATAGACCCTTGGACAAGGTAAATCACTGAACATGCTATGAAAAGCCAACCCATAATTCCCTGGATATAAACATTTCCCCTTTAGACTGTTACCTTCAGAAATTGAATGCAGCAAAACAAAATAGTCTCTATTCAATTTTAGTTGAATTCTCTTTAGAACCTTGTAAATAATATCTCATCATAATAAATAAACACTGTTATATTTTATCTGTATATTTTAGCTGTCACCTGAAGAAAAGGTAAACATCCTAGTATCTATTTACGAAACCCACCCTCAATCTGCCAAAATTATATGCTGCTTGGAAAACAAGCTACCAGCTACCAAGAGGAAGCAGATATTGACAAACCTCTCTGAACTTGACCCAGCTATGACCATTTATACCTCTTAAGGATAATACAGAAGTGTATAATAGCCTAGGATGACATTTTAAATGTAAATGTACATTATCATTAAGGAATAATTCCATACAAAAACTGCAGAATTAGTAATACAACTCTTTTAAGAATATGAAAGCTAAATGTGTCCAGATGCTGAAAAGTATGAATATCAGAAAGCTGTAAAGTGTTTTCATGATGTATGCACAATAACCAACATGTGTATGTCATTCTACAGAAAATATTTACTTTTAATTAAATGGAATAAAAATATATGAAATTAGAAGGCTCTGTACAGCAATGCCATAATGTATCTTACTCTGTCTTATAGAAGCTTTATTCAAAAATACTCAAGTTATGCTTCAGAACCACCTTTCTGAAGTAAACAAGATAATTGATCTGCCTTAAAAAATCAGAATATTGAGGTTCTATGATTTGCCAGGAGATGGTAGAACTATTTTCTGTCAGCACTAGGGTGCTAATTCAGACTTGCAGTCCTAAATGGTAAACCTCTGATGAGGATTCATAATCACAAATTCTATCATTTTAACATGTGCACCTTATTCCAAAGTCATTTTACATCACTAGTAGTATAAGAATTTTTGCAGATCTGTAGCACATGTATGATTGTGGAGTCCGAATATCTTTTATCATCCTGATGCTAAAGCTTGAACTGCACTGACTTTCCTCTCAAGCAGTCCATTGCCTCTTTCTATTTGCAATATCCCTGGCGAGAAACATGCTGTTTCGTGAAGGAAAAAAAAAATGGTATTATCACCATGATCATTTGCATATCTTAAAAGCTTGTTTATCTTGAATAACTGATCTGGCTTATAAAATGTAGAACAGTGCCATTTCTTTCATCAGTAGGAAAACCTGTTTTTATGAAACAGTGAGAGAACGTCAGTATGAAAACTAGCTTGATGCTAGCAGGACCAGGATTTCATATTAGCGTTTCTGAAAATGTCTTTTATTCATTCTGGGATGGGCATTTTAAACTGACACTGCTAAATTCAGGGTCTATCCAGTTCAAGAAGCTATGATCCCATAATCATCCTGAAGCTTAATGCTTTAATGCTTGAACTTAGACAGTATGCTAAAGCTAAGGGTAAAAATAAGACCCTTATCTGACAAATGTACATGTATGCTTCATGACTGGTCTGGATTCAGATCTGAACTGAAAAATTCTCGCAGATTTTGGCTATGTTCTAAAACTTTTAGATACTAAGTTAATTTGAGTGTTTTTTTTTTCTCTCAGTCCAAGGCTACTACACTGCATTATCAGAGAATCGCAGAAAATGGATTTGGAAGGAACCTCAAGAGATTATCTTGTCCATCTCTCCTGCCTCAGGCAGGATCAACTTGCCAGATGACATTTCTGACAGATGTTAGTCTAATTTGTTTCTAAAACTTTCCAAAAATAGATATCTCAACATCCATAAGAAATATACTGTAATTCTTAATTTTTTTAAAAGTTAAACCATTTTTTTTACAAACTTTCAAATATTCACTGTATTGAAAAAAAAAAACAGAAAGCTTTTGGCTTTAGGATTCTCATTTATTCCTTTTTAACAATTCTGATAGAAAAATAAATGACATTGCTGATTGTCAGTGCTACTTTTGATAGGACATTCTACTTTATTATCTTGCAGTTGCAAAAGAAGTACAGCTCTAATAGGAGCTCATGTGAGATTGTTTTGCCTTGGTGAAAGCCAGTGCTCACATAGACCAATCCTGCAGGTATTTGTGCTCCTAGGTACCACAGCAGCTGTGTGGCTAGAGCACATGTCTAGGTCAGGTTGCATATACAAATGTACTTGGGGATGTATGGATGGTCAAATGCCACCTCCATCTATCTGAAATTTTACTCCATGTGGTGCTTTGCACACCATAAATACCCTTGAAGGATTTTTCTTCTTGCTGATTCTTTGTTCTGTTTCTCATTGTGTGCAGATAATTATTGTGATAATTTGGCTACAACATTCTGAACTTGCGTGATTTTTAGTAAGGACTACATGGATTTGAATCTGTCAGCTAGTCATAATGCTTCCTCAATATTACCCATTTAATGTCAATTATAGACAAAAAATAGCCCACTTATTGTCTCATATTAGCATCCACATCAATAACTGTGCAGAACAAAAGGCATAAACTGAGACCATCTGCTCTCACTACAATAATCTACCTAAAAAAGCTTAGCCAGTAACTCACACAGTAAAAGATTCTGATGCATTTGTCTGGGATCATGCTGTTTAAGTATCTTGTGTGATTAAAATTACTACTGCATTGACCTATCACCTATTAAGGCATATATTTCCTCATTTCAAGGAAAATATTGCCATTTCATTCTTTATTGCTACTTTAAATTAAGATGATGTTTGCTGGATAACTATAAGGAAAATTATAATTTTTTTGCTTCATTGTCACTCTTTCCTGTTGACACTAACAATGCTTAGATTTCTTTTTAAATGATATATAGTGCAGATTTTCATTGTTTTGACAAGTGCACAACTCTTGAGCTGTGTTAAATGCCAGAATAAAGCCATATCAAAATGTAAAATGTTAACCAGAAGTGCCATCATGACCTGAAAAGTAAAAAAGAAAAGAAAGAATATTTAAAAGCCTAGAATCATAAAAGATTGCTGATATTTAAAGGGAATATACTGTGACTTTTATAAGTATTGGATGTGGAATTTTTCCTATCAGCTTGCAAGAATAGATAGGAGTTAAAGAAACATTCATGTGAAACTCTAAAATATAGACAAATCCTTGCTGTTTTAAAAGTGTCCCTAATCTCTTCTCTAGTACATCAGGACTGTCAAGACGGTTCAGTATTCTCCTCCTAACAGCAAGCATATGTAAATGTCAATAATGCATCACAAATGCCTGATGCATTTAGTGTAATATCTTAAATGCTATGTTCTATACAATCAAAGATTCAGTAAATGGTTAAAATTAGATATTCTCTAACTGTTGGTGACAATATTTGATACTTGACTATTAATTTGGCTAATGAGAGAGGTTTTTTTTTCCCCTAGATTGAAATATAATGCTAGACTTTCTATGTTTGATTTTCTATTTTTGTTTTCTATGTTTGATTTTCTAATGAGCTGAATGCCAATCTTTGACCTTGAATTAACAAAGTTTTTTAGTTTCATAGCACAAGATTCATACATTTCAGTAATTTCTTTTTATCCTGTCCATGCTATGACTTCAATAACATTCACATTAAAATATTCAAAATACCACTTGAAAAGAAAATCAAGGACAAATTATTCCCTTAGGAAACTTGCATTTAACTACATTATCAGTAGTTCATGAGTCCACAACACGCTATCTGAAAACTGGATGTCTATTTCAAGATTTTCAAGATTAGGTAATACAGACAATTTCTGGGATAAAAAATATTTTTAGCATTTAGACTAAGAAAAAGTTGCCTGTGGTTTGTACAATGTGGTTGTGATACTGTTTTTTAATGTGTGTCATGAAAAGCAGTTGAACTGACTGCTCATTTTTAGCCAAATTTAGCCAGATATTGGAAGTTTCTCTTTTGCAAATATAAGACATATTCACTTTCATAATATCCTTGTGTACAATCCTTTAAGGTATTAGATAATAACAATAGTAGAAAAAAGGACAAAAAGAGTATATGAAACATGCATCAAAAATTTTGCAAAAATCATGCAGAAAGCTAAGAAAGAAGAAGGAGCACCTTGCTAAGAATTACAACTTCAGGGTAGATTTTCAGACACTTTCAATATGTATTTATATCTGTTGCTAATAAAATTTCCATTGACATGGGGCTCAACCAATGGTCTAACAATTTTAAATTATAAAAGTGTTGGGTCACAATTCTTCCATAGAAAATACAACAATGTATAGCGAAGTATAATACTACTTATAAGGAAAAAATGGAGGCAGTCTTGTCCTCAACAGTAAAGGCAATTCTGAAAGGCATTTTCTTCTCCATGCATTTGTCTATGCATTTAATTATTGATTAATATTTAATTTTCCCACTGGAATGCTATTTTAATATTTTGAAGAAGAAGAGTTTTTATACCTATTTCTGCTGGTTTCAGTGCTGGCAGGCTCTTTCAAGCTATTTTGGATCATACAACTTATTTTTCCCAAAGTCAGTATGCACATGCCTGCAGGACTACAATATGGGATAATGTGGAGTTTCGGAGCTATGGCTAGCAGCGTGGCAGGTGTTCAGCAGTTTGGCAAGGCTTTATTTTAGTCTTCATCTGCCTAACAATGCAGAAATGTAGATGAGACCAGAGCTAAAATTTACTGTGAGCTGCACCTGTTCCAAAAGTAACAAGGAGCAGATAGCAATAAGGGGAGTAGAGGGTTGCAATTTTGAATAGGTGCATAAGGTAAGCATTTAAGGCTCCTACTTTATGATTAATAATGTCTCATATTGGTCCTGTTTTTGAAAGTGAAACCCTATAAACAATGTAGGAATAATCAAAAGTAAGCAAAAAAGCCCAACAATTCCTGTTACGTATCTGGTAGAGGAAAATATACCTATTGATATGGAATTCTCTCTATTACTTTCCATTAGGAATGCTTCTGGAATAAGAACAGTTTTTATGTGCATGTTAACATTGCATGGAAATAGAAGGGGCATTCCTTTCCATGATAGATGAGTGTCAAATCCAAATTCTTTAAAACTATATATAAATCCCTGAAACTCATCCTATTTTTGAAGATCTTCTTTACTGTGGGGGTAACAGAGCCCTGGCATGGGCTGCCCAGGAAAGTTGTGGAGTCTCCTTCTCTGGAGATCTTCAAAATCCTCCTGGATGCCGCGCTGTGCCACCTGCTCTAGGTGTCGCTTCATGAGCAGGGGAGTGGGACTAGACGATCTTTAAAAAGTAAATAAATGCATAGTGCTCAAGATCACTAATTATTCAAATTAATTTAAACTCAAATTATTTTCTTGCATTTATTTTATTTAAGTGAAAGTATTTATTTGCATCCAATTCTATTAGAAAATTGTGAAGTTCGTATTATCTCTTCTCAGTCAAATAATACTTTTACTGCATTATTTTCTTGTGAACTCTCCACTATCTTTTAGAAATTATCTAAAGTGTTCTTAATAAGCCCAAATTGTTTACACTGGAATCTGAACATATTTTGATGAAATGTAGAAGAGACAGGAGCATCATCGTATTGCCTACTCTTGTAAAATGAAGTTTTCAAGATTTCTTGATGAGGATGGTTTGCTTGAATTCCCTCAGCCCGAGCTAAATACTTTGTTAGGCAGCAGAAGCTACTATATCTAAGCTAGACCTAGAAGAAATGAAAAGAATGATAATTTAATAATAATAAATTTAATTATAAATTTAAAGCAATTTCATTAAACTAGTCTTTTTTGGTTATTTCTGAAAGGTTGAGGGACTGCTGAACTCTATAATATGATAAACTTGACAGATATTCAAAACAAAAATTAGATAACAAATCAATTAGGTTGATTTGGTCAAGGCTTGGTTAAGAATGTATTGATAATAAACAGAACATTAATTTTTCACTGATTCTGGCTTCAAAGCTTAGGAGTGATTTCTTGATTGCTAATTGCATCACCTGTGTTTTGCACAGTGATCTTTTGATATTTAGATAAAAATTACAATTAAAAGCAGAGTATTATCTAAATGCCTTTCATTATAATATGCAGTCATTATTTTCCAAGCATTTTCCAAGCATTTTATTGTGTCATTGCTGCCAGAAAATTCAGTAGAGAAGATGTTAGTGAGTTATTCCTCATCCAAAGAGAAGTGGAAAATCTGATGTAGTCATAGTTATAGAACAACTGACAAAAGATGCATTATATAATGCTCACACAAATATATTGCATATTGGAAGGTTTTGTGATATGGATAAATCATAACACTAATTTTAATATGAGACATCAAAATGACTGAAGTGCTATTTAGAAAGGTTGCAACCCATAAAGAAAGCATTTCTAATGGGAATTACATCTTCACTCTGATCTGATACTTTGCTCTGAGCACCAGTATGCAGCTCTTTTCTTTGCTTCAGGCCTTGTTAGAATTAAAAATAACCATACTTAAAAAAGAGGTGCTCAAATCTACAAGAAAAAACTTGCTGTACCACTCATCCAAGTGTCAATATCAGCCTGGACTGGATTTCTGGTCCTCCTACCACAATAAAATTGACTGATTATCGTATGAGCAGTGCTGCCTGTGTGCAGAGACATCATGATATAATCCAGCATAACCAACCAGTTTCCCGGACATGAAGAGCTTCTATGAAGTACTTGATGCAGAAACATGGATCAAAAAAAACAGTGAATTCAATTTATCTCCAATATTGGAATATTTAAAAAGATAGAGACATCCTAGTATGTATGGGCATAACTGGGGAGTAAACTATAAATTGTCCTTAAAAACAAATTCTGGAATTGGCTGGGTTAAAATAGTTTCTCACACATTACCCAGAACAGTGAGACTATTTTGCTAATTGAAAATGTACAAGAAACAAAGCAAATTTTCACCTTAGGTTTTTCTAAAGAGAAGGGATCATTTTCCCATGACCAAGGTAGGTCCTTTGCTACATGATGGTCATTGTTAGCTCTTTCCCCTAAAATTATGTTTTTGATATTTTCACCTTCAAATAGCAAGTCATCTAGAAAGTTAAGGAAGGCAAATTCAGTTTTTGGCTAAGGATCTTCTTTGTGAAGAGACACATCCATCCCAAAATAGTCCCTTCTTTTTACGCTGCTAATTCCTAAGTCTAATTCTTTTAACTAGTCACTGTTTCTTGCATCCTAACATTTTAACACCAGCCAATTCACTTTACTGGGGCAGAAGGTTTTCTCGTTTTCTTCCATTAGGCACTTGCAGCATTACTTTTTCTATTTCTTACTATTTTTTTTCCTTTTTTCCTTTATATATACATATACACACACATATATATATAGCTCACATCCTGCTGTGCTTCAGGTAATGAGAGTACTTCGCATTCCAGAACTTCTCCACAAAGCTGAATATAGAGAGAATTATGGCTAAAATATTGTATTGCAAATCCCTGCATGCCTGGGCTTTATAGCCTAAATTCTACTTTTCAAAGTTTTTTTTAAAAAAATCCCTCTATTTTTTTTTACTGTGAATACAAGCTCACCTTAGTAAATTATAATTCTTCTGAAGCCAACTAGATGTCTCATTATGGGGTTGTATTTCAGGACTGTCAGATACCTAATCCCCTACACTGTTTACTTGTTCACAAGTGTACTTTGCAGGAATTTTCTTCATTTTGTAAAATGTACCTTAGAAATTATATATATGCAGCCCAAATAAAACCAGGACTTACCAAGTGCACTGTTTACTGTAGGCAAATATTATCATTAAAAGTCCATGTGTTGCTTGCTGTGTTCTGAAATTCACTGAGTTAAGAATGGAAAGCTTTTTCGTCCTTTCAAGTGCTTCCCCAACATCTGCTACCAGGATATGTAAGCATGCAAAAGATAAGTAGACTCAAATTCTCAGATTAGAATGAGCATTTATTTAAACATGAATAAACCTACAAGGCGATTTCATAAAGTAGTAACAGACATGAATTCTGCTGCTTGTTCTCCAAGTCTGTGAGGTAAGATGTTTCCAGACTATTTTTTGTCGGTACTGCAATAGTTTTTATGGCAACTCTGTCAGTTATAGGCAAAGCTTTGTCACAAGTGCAGGCCCAGCATCACTGCTGCAATGAAACAGAGAGCAGATAGAGAGTATAAGGTCAGAGAAGGCATAAGAGTAAATAAAAAAGAATTTTAGAATGACTATTAAGAAATCTCACTCATACATATATATTTTAAAATGCATAATGAAGTATATTTTTTCGATTAACGGGACCCATTTTCTTGTTGAAGCATTCACATACTAGTTTGTAAAATTAGCACTCCTAGGATGATCAATAGTTGAGCTGATGTTAAGCTAAGTATACTATAAACAGACGTTATCATATTATAAATCCTATTTTTCCTTCAATGTCCATTTTCAGATACATCCAATTGTACAAGATAGCGTCTGAAGAATGAGATATCTTACTCACATTAGTTTTGAAACCTCCAAGGAAATCCTCACACATCCCCTTAGAATATGACTCAAGTAGCTATAAAATTACATAGATTTGTCTCTAAGCCACATGAACCTCTGAAGACATAAATATTACTAAGTAAAATGTCAAAGTTGCTGTTTGTCTGTTTATATATATATAAATATATATATAATAAATATATATATATAAATATATATATATATATAGAGACAGTTAGTCTTTACAGCTTACATACTCTCATCGTACATCTATTATTTATTATTTTTTAATTTCTAATCTGTTGGCTAGGTAAATAACTAGCTACTTATAACTGACTTGATCTTTCTCTTGCTTGTTTTCTTTTTTCTTCCCTTTTCTCCTTAATTTATCCTCTCAAATTTCTATATTTCCTGATTGTAACAATCTGCTCTTTCTCAATTTTTTAAACTTTCTTCTTTTTATCTCTCAAAGACAAATTTTATGTTTCTTGTTCACTTTTTCACTTCAGCTGTTCACTTTTTGTTTCCTTTGTCTTGTATGTTCTACTGTCTGCTCTTCTTTAAATTCGCAAATTTTCCATATACTTTATGGTGTTGGAAGTCCCCTTGAAACTAGGGACAAAGTAGGACTATCAAAATACTTGCTTTCTATGATGGAATCCATTTCGAAGAGAACAGGATTCACCTATTCAGTTCAGCTCATATTCCATGTATCTCTTTCTCTTACCTATTTTTTTACGTAAATTAGTTCCCAATAGTACCATGAAATCATTGAAAAATCCTCTACAGGCAAAATCCCTGCAATCTGCCTACATCTATATTCCAAATAATCCCTAGCACAGACAGTGTGGGAATAGCGAGAGAGAGATCAGTTAAAGTAAATGGAGAAATTGCCAAGGCTACCAAAAAAAAAATCTGTTAAAATAGTCTATTTTTTCCTCTGGCTTTATAAATGATTTCTTAACTGGTCGC
Organism: Nothura maculosa; assembly: GCA_032353885.1. Taxonomy (NCBI): domain Eukaryota; kingdom Metazoa; phylum Chordata; class Aves; order Tinamiformes; family Tinamidae; genus Nothura; species Nothura maculosa. The sequence goes on along the minus strand of JAUBOD010001030.1, from coordinate 1,756,700 downwards.
ACTCCAAGAGAAAACAAGCACATCAGTTACATAAATACTTAATTGGCATGTTTCAGACTTCATTTTCATGCTGTATCTGGCCCAAAATGGTAATGAACTTGCAAGGTTTTATCAGAGTGCCTGAGGAGGTTTGTATGGGCATCTCGGCGGACCAACCTGATGCATTTGCCATTCCTAATGGCACAGAAATATTTGCTGTGTCCTTACAGGTTATTCATCTCTCTATCACTCAAATCATTTGTAATCTTGTTTTCTCTGTGGAATAATCCACAAATCTTTCCATGCTACGTAAATCCAAGCTGTGACATTCTTACTCCTTGCTTGAGAGTGTACTGAAGGTTACGCATTCTAAATTTTAATTGCAATAAATCTGTGGGAAAAATCTTATCTTCTTGTTATTAATCATACAGTATTAATGTCTTACAGAGATGTGAGCTTGTACTCAGTTTTTAAATGGAAATACCTTGCATAATATTACACTTATTTTTAACAGAAGTATTTTATGAATTCTTTTCTTTGTATGGTATATTTTTAAATTTAAGATTCAAAATACATGGTGCATCATTTAAACCACTTTGAGCATTTTGCCATATCTCTAAGCACATTCTCATTTCCAATTAGAGCTGACCTAGTAATACTCATTGACAAATGATCCTAACAATTTTACAATATCCTTCTAACAAAATATTTAGCAACTTTTCCCGTGTAGCTCACTTTGGCTCACTTAACATTTTATGCATCAAAATTTCACTTGCAGCCACTTATGGAATTCCGTGACGCAGCAGAGGCAAAATGAGTTACCTTTTCCAAATGATACATGCTGTCCTGCATCAATAATTGATTTGTTTATGGCTCTTACTAATTTTCTATATTGTGCCACTTTTCTAACAATAACAAGTAGAAGCATGAATGGAGAAGGTTATTATTTACTAGCCACAGCTCAGTGCACCATATAATCAAATCCTTTGTCAGAGCATCCTGCCACATAATCAGATCTTGTGAATTGTCAAAGGCAATTTTATAAATATATATATTCATTTAAAGCCCGAGCAAGCTTGTCATGCCATGGGATAAGTACATTTTTCTTTTATTTTTGTGCTTTTCCAGTTCTTTATATATGTAGTAATTACATTGTCCTCAAAAACAGTTCTACAGTGAAAAGTAGCACTCTTCATATCTACAGCATGCTTATTTTTACAAAACCACAGCTTTTAACCTAGATAACTGTTTTACATTTATTTTTCCCTATATAATGTTTTAAAGATTTTAATGCTACTTCCATCATTGTTAAATACCTACTGTGACACACAGCATAAAATTAGAAGCAGATGACCCCCCCAATAGTGCATGGTCTTTCCCAGCTTTGTGTGACTTATGATGCTTGTTTCACTTCTGGCTTTGGAAGACCGCTGAACACCTTTTATTTACTGCAAGGAACAGGTTGGAAGATTTTTTTTTCATACAGTCCATTGTATTGATTAGAATGACTAAGTCCAAAATCAATTTGAAACTCTATGAAGAGGCTGGTTGATTCACCAATAGAAGAATTAAAAAATATATATTTGGACAAATGTTCTTAGAGGAAAAATGGCCTAAAAATTGTTCTAGGTATTTCAATAGATGCTGTTAGATGTTAGAGATTTTAGAAAACACAGATATTTTAGGCAAAAGAAAAAAAAATATATCCTCTATATACTCAAAGCATCATTACACTCAAAGCATTGTTTTAAACTTGGTGAAAACTCAGTAGCTTTGGAATCTTTCATAAGTACTTAAAACTTTTAGAGCTCTGCCGTGTCTATATATGAGGTTTTAATATTTGCAGCAATACAGCCTAAAAGACATAAACGCAATACAAAACATTGTACTCTCCTTATATAATACTGACTATTTAGTGTCTACTTTCTATACATGTTCATTGATCTCTTTTAATTAGATGATGATGCTGAAGACATCCGTCAGATTAAAAAGAAACAGTCATGTAACATGTCAACCAGAACAATAGGAAGAAAAAAAAGAAATGCAAAAGAAAAAGACAATAACAATATCCCTATTAAAATGAACAAAACAGCCAAAACAGCTGAAGTGCAAATGAGTGGCAGCTTTCTTCAGACTGCACAATGAGAGCTGTGCAAGAGATATGTTTGGAAAGAGGTAGCTCTATGATGAAAAAATAATCCTGAAATGACAAACTGAATAATAATAATAATAATGATTTACCTATAACAGATGAAATAGCATATTTTCTCAGCCATATATCCTGGCTGAGGATTTGGCAAAGTCAGGGTGAGTGAAGGATTAGATAAACAGTAACCAATTCCTGAGCATGATTACTTAAGCTCTATTTCCCCTTACATTTCCTATTATTCCTTATTATTGTTATTCCTACATTATTGGATGTTGTGGTATGCTCATTTCCTTTAAATAAATAAGAAAG
>JAUBOD010001030.1:1734782-1754163 GCA_032353885.1 Nothura maculosa | reverse complement strand
CTATTATTCCTTATTATTGTTATTCCTACATTATTGGATGTTGTGGTATGCTCATTTCCTTTAAATAAATAAGAAAGTTCTACTTATATTAAGTGCAATATCATATATATATTAAAAAAGCAGTTCTATTTGCATTATGAAATCACAAGCAGCTTTAACCTGGCCTCCATTTCAGTGACTTTCAGTGACTCAACAATGTGAATGGCAGAAATGTGCAGTCTTCTTTGAGAGCATAGACAAAACTTGCATTTGGATCTTGAATAGGTTGAATCATGTACTGGAATTCACTTAAGAGAACCCAGGGTCCAAAGTACTTTGTAGTTATATCCCACAAGACATTCACAGCCAGTGAGAGTAATGTGATCTGGAAGGATATTTCCATCCTTTGAAGAAGGAGGTGGCTCTAAGAAATGTGAAAGCAACCTAGTCTGTGGCATTGTGCTAGGGACTGATGCCTACCTTTCTTTTATTCACTAGTGCAGACATATTTGGCAGGAATACTGCAAAGTAAAGGCAAAATTAGCTAGGATATACTATTGGAGGTGTACTTAACAAATTGGTCCCTCAGAGCTGAATTCTGTCAAATTGAGTGGGTTTATTGCATGACATTATACAAGTCTTTTTTCCTGTTTTGACACAGTTTGATATTTCCATAGTTGCCTGAGTGATAGTGTACAGTATGCCTACTAAGTTTGCACAGGACACTATGTTGGGAAGGATACCCATCTGACGAGCAACATTAGAAGGATCTTCACAGATTAGGACATCTCTCTCTAACAAACAAGATAATGCCGTTCAGGACAGACAAGTTCAAAGTGCTACACAGAGGAATAAACAGTTGCAAAAATATTAGTTGAGAAACGACTGTCTGTCAGCAATTCTACAGGTATGACCTGAGCTTACAATGGACCTTGAGAGATCCCAGCATCATGAAGTTGTAGAAGTGCTGGGTATAGGGACTTCTGGAGGTTATCATGTCCAATCACAAAGTCAGACTATCACCAGCACTAGATCAGGTCAGTGATGGCATTTTTTAAAGCAGTACAAGTCAACAATATCTAGAAATCTATAATGTCCTTCTGATCTGCTCCAAGGTGATTTCTGCCTGCCTGGGCAATTGATTTACTGTTACTGTCCGTGGCTAGTCCCTCCTTGAGCAAACTGGAGTGCAGCACATTGAGCACTTTCAGTCGAGCACCTCTCATAAGACATGTGAACATCTTCAACTTCTCACTGCAAAGGCATTTCTGGAGCAGAACTGTGTGCTCTACACAGTAGTTCTCTGACACATGATTGTTATGAAACTATTTCTTATCATGGAACTTAATGTAGTTCAGTATTAGTTTTCTTAGTACCATCACAAAAGTGTTCACTGCACAGTATGCCATAATAGCATGCTAGAAAGTAAGGCCTGCTGGAATATTGTTGGACTCTCAGAAGTATAGAAACAGTCCCATCCATAAATTTTACTGGAAGAGTCCCTAGTTCAATCTAACCTCAACCTAACCATTGAGTTTATTGGAAATGGAGAAAGATTAGGATGATTTAAAGCAAAAGGGTTCCTGAGAGTAAACCCAAAGGAGTATATAGGAGTTAGGGGAACAGGAAACCATAAGAATAAGAGTTTAGAAATTTGAGCAAATCCTATGGAGCGGCCCAGTGCAACACTTGCAGAAGTCAAAGCCATTGGAACTGCATGGTAGACACATGAAGTCTGCCCTCTATTTTGCTCTACCTTGATAAAACTTCCAGTAGAGTTCCACATCCCACTGCAAGCACTTTTCTTCAGGAAAGATATAATGGAATAACTACCCAGAGGTTCTTGCAGAAGGATAATAATTCGATTTACAGAGATCAAAATATTTGGAGCTAAATAGTTTAGAGAAAAGAATGCTGGGTGTAGCAGGATCATATTTTTAAAATACATATATGCCAGATTTGTGAAAATGAGAAGAGAGTAAACAGACTTTCAGGAGAAGGCATAAACTAATGAGTAAAATTGAACCAAGGAAGGTATATTATTAGACAGCAGAAAATATTTGCCAGTAGTAAGAATAGTTAAGTTTTAATTCAAGTGAGGAGGTTGTAAACTCTCCATAAAATGAGATTTTCAAAAAAAAAGCTTGAAAAATACTTGTTTGGAATGATTCAGATACAACTGATCTTGCCCTGGGACAGTGAAATGGATTATACAACCTCTCAAGGCTTTTTCACATCTTATTTTCTGTGAATAAACAGCAGTATAGCATTTCCAGGCAGCAACACTGATGCTGTAAATTCTGCTTCTAGGCAAACCTAGTGGGGAACAATATTTGCATTGCAAGATGCTTGGAAGTTACAGTATAAACTAAATGTATTATTAGCTTTAGAAGACAGGCAGCACAGCTAGTAGAGCCATCTTTTTTTCCTTTGAAATCATAGGAAAACTTTTAGTTATTTTTGTTAAAGCTGGATTTGGCAATGGCATTCTGTATGTATTTTGACCTTATTCAGACGTAATTTCTCACAATGATAGACACTGAGAATATCTTGAGGTCTGGTTTCTTAATCTGCTTGTCTAATAAGGAATATGGCAGAGGATTACAATTAAATTTTCTCATTCTTGGCCTACAGTGTGTCATTGTATGTGTCTACGATGATAAAGAATTATACCATCTCAGGATGGAAGAACAAGAAGCAATTACTTATTTTCTTATCCACAGCCACTATTGTGCTTTGATAAAAATAAAACTTGCAAGAAATGAAATTGATAAAAAACATATATGGACTGGTTTCTGGACTAAAATTGCTCATCTTGCAGAAGGGGGCTGTTGTCATCATGACCTTCTACTAATCAACATTAAAATACAGAGCTATTTAACTTAATTTTGGTAGCTATTCCTGCAGTGCATGCAAATGAAATTTAATTAAGGATGAAAAAAGTTACATTAGATAATGTTTTTGACCTCCTGCCCAATTACAAGCTATGAAAGTATTGACCTCTCTTTCTGGCAAGCATATTGCAAATGAAACCAAAAACACATTTTAAAAATATATTTTTAAGTAGAATTTATTAGTACTAAAACTGGCAGGTGCTCTCTGAACACACAAGGGAACTTTTTTCTCCCTCACAAACAAACTGCAATCTAAAGCAGCAAAGGTGAAAAATGCAAAAAAGAACACAAGAAGCAACATGATCAGAGTGAAACTAGGCTTATCCTAGTTTGGCTGCTGCTTTCTGCTCTTTTCAAAATCAAACATATGGAGCTCTCACTTCTTTTTCTTTTTTTTCAACCCTATTCTGCTGTTTTTGTCAACCTAAAGTATTATTTTCAATCCCTACGCTTTTATGTGTCTCCAGTTCAGAAACCCAGCTATATCACCGTATCTATTTTGAAATGGAAATGGTTGCCACTCTTTGCTAAGCTGATCTGTTAAATTCCCATAAGTGAACTTTGCCACTGAATTGTTTGCTTTGAGGGATATTTGTAAAAGGTAATGTGGATATTTGGGGAAAAAAAAGAAAGCCTCATAATACTAACTGTGTAGCTTTCTATACTACTTAACTTCCTAATTTGCAATCTTTCTGGTGGTATTTGAGATACAGATTGTCTGTATTCAAATGACCATACCAAGTATTAATTATGGTAAACTTTTGATCCTTTTAACCATAAGGGAATGAAGAATTTTCCTGCTTAGCAGTAATTTTGAAGTACTCTTCAAAGATCTCAGTCACTATGCGGCAGAAAGAGTTGCCTAGAAATTGTGGCCTTGATTCTATAAAAAGTGTCTAACTGGAGTGCAGATGAAGGAATGATTTTTTTTCTTGGAATTTAAATTTCTCAGGAATTGCTTATGTTTGTTTTCTCAATAAAGGATTTTTTTTTGCACTGGCTGCACTAAATTAGGCCTTAATGTCTGCATAGATTAAATGATATCTTGGCAATCATAAATCAATCTTTCAGCTTTCATAATATAAATGATGGCAAAATTACTCTTATGTATAAAATAAATATTTGATGGCATCTGCTAAGGTCTGACCACTAGTTTCAGTAAATGTGAAATTGCCACTTAAGGCAACAGGAAATCTACAGTTACCAAAGTTATCATCAGTGTGATGGTAGTTAAATGCATTCAAATCATGTGAATAACTTGTCTCATGAGTCTGCTCATGATGTAAATCAATGATAATTTCTTACTTAGTTAGTATGAATGCAGTATCAGAAATAGGTAGCAGATAAATCCATTTATTAGAATTTTGCAAACTGATTTTAAAATAGATATGAGAATATGCTAAGTGCTAAAAATATAAGGGATTCCTAAATATTATGTCAAAGGATATTGTCAAGATGTTTTTACATGACTGGCACTTTCCCCTTTTACATAACAATTTTAATATTGCTTCATACAAAGAACTTAAATAACATGCCTTTGATAGCTATCCAAAACTGGAAACAGAAGAGCAGATAAACCAGTTCTGTGAGTTTAGTCTGTTTTGGTACAGGCAGGTAAAATGAAACTATGAATCATAAATAGCTGACAATTTACCTATTCAAGCTGAGTTACACCCTCCCATTCACTTCTAGAGATGAATTTACACCAAATCTTTTTTTTTTTTCCCTCAAGATTCTGCAATGTTTGGATTAGTTAGGTCTCTACTATAGTTTCATGAAAAAGGACTGAAATGAATGAAAAGTCATCATATCTTCCAAACAGATCAAAAGCTCTCTGGATCTTAAATCTTTTTATCAACAGTATATACAGATATACATATATATCCACAGATAAGGCAGTTTATTTTAAAACTTGGAGTGTTCTGAAAAATACTTGTATGTTAAAGTAAAGGAATAAAGCACTCTTATCTCGGAACAACCTCAGTCCTGAAGGTAGAAAATAAGAGGAATTTAGGTGTTTCTTCCTCTAAAATTTAGCAATTTTAAAAAAAAACCTATTTAATGTACACATTGTATTGATAGACACAAAATGATAGCAGTAATTCTCAGACAACAACAGAAATGTAGGTAAAAACACAAAAAAAAATTTTGTAGAGATGAGTCCAAACTATTCTAAAAATTACCAGTATGGATTTAGCCATTTAAATTTTACGATAGGATCATGTTAGTTTTGTAACATCCACTTACAAAAACTATTTATAGGAATAATATTCTCCAGACAGATTTATTTATTTATATTGCTCAGCTGTCCTGCCTGAATCATGTACATTTACAGCTACAATCCATATAGAATTCCATGAAGTTTTATGCTGCAAAAAGTATTTTTATTCTTAATGCATTTTCATCCTATTACTCTTCACAAGGAATAAGAAGTCATTTGAAAAGATTTGGATAGTCACCAAGAGCATTTTATGCCTTGTCCTAATTTGAAATGCAACATGCATATTGATAAGAAAATTGTACTGTAAGAAAAAAATATACATCAATTATGTTCATCAGAATGTCAGAAGAAGACAAGACATATTCCAAAGACCACTAGCAATGCAATTAGAAGCAATTTATGTCTGTATACTGCGAAGTATCTGCCATTTGGATCAGTTACAATAATCATTTTATAGAACATACGTTTTATGAGTCAATACTATCTTTTGGAGTATGGGAGTGGGTCCTTTGCCTCATCTTTATCTATGTGGTTAATAATAAAGTGCAGAATTTTACTTCTGATAGGGAAACATCTAAAATAGCTCTAGAAAATTTAGATTTTAAGAATATTGAGAAAAAAGTTTGATATTTCATTTCATAAGGTATGTTAAACAGCAGCCATATATTATATAATTAATATGCTAACAGAGATGCTTTTAAAAATAGGCAAAATACAGATTCTTGAACAAAATATTACTCTATTTATTCTTTCCTTTCTCCTTGTTTTCCATATTCTTTTTGTTATTTTTTTTTCTTAGTTTCTATAGGCCTGGCTGTTTATAATAAGCAATGTACGTTCGTGACAGATAGGCCATGAAGAACTTAAAATGTTGCTGAGAATGTTTAACTCTGAAGAAAGAACTTTAATAGGTTTCATCTGGATTCTTAAAGTTATTGTTCTGTAAATTAATCACTAAGATACAATGATTCTGGTAGGATCTGAGTTCTGTCTGGTCACTGTGACCGGACTTTGTAGAGTATTCTTTAAGATATGATTAACAGCTGTAATATTATTCTCTGAGAGTAATATTCTTGTGAAGAATATCTGTCATTTTCTATATATTTAAGCATATTATGAGGTAATATCCACTCCTTTATCTAGTCCTGCCAAAGAGCGCAGTACCATGGTTTCCACATACCAACATGACTGTCTGTTTTCTTCTGCACCTACGTGCATCCAGGAGGGACCAAGTTCAGTGAGGCATATGTAGTCTGTGTTCGGAATTCCAAAAGTGTTGCTGAAAACCTCTAATCTGAGTAGATTTTAAGAATTTAATTAAATGAATTATACATCAAAATAGCTTCTTTTATAATAGAATATACTGATTCTTATGTTTTGAGGGTTCAAAAGTCCCAGTAACTAATGGCTTTAGTTTCAAAACTGACAATACATCATAGAACAGTGAGCTGCTGACTGGCCATTAGCATGCACAAAATACAGATATAGGCAATAGATATTTTTATCCCCTACTGTGGTTGGAAAGAAGGGTAAAGAAATGCATGATACAATTATATTTCACAATGATGAGGAATTCCCTTGTAAATGTTCAAAAGTGTTATCTAAGTTATTGAATGATTTTCTTATTCTAGTAGCCAAACTTCAAACTTCAGAAAAGACGGTAACTACAGTTACTACACCCACCTCATTTTTTCTCTTCAAGATGAATAATTGCAAACATGGTCCATTTTTATACAATCATCTTCAAACTTCTGTTGTGCTAACAATGAAGTGGTTCTGTTTTCACATTTTAAGAGGGACATAAAAAACTTTAATAGATGTTTTAGAGAAGAAAATGAAAGTGATTGCAAGATTGAACAACATGTTTTATCCATGTTTTATAATGAGAAGTCTGAGTTTAAATTAATTAACTTATAGAAGAACAAGTTTAGCTTGATCACATTAAATACTTGCATTTTTGTAAATAATAATAATAATAATAATGGGATCTTTAGCCTGACAGGGATGTGAGAAAGTGCAATGGTAAACGTAAATGTAATAGAGATATACAGAATAAATTTTAAAAGTAAGGGTATAATTTATAAAGGGTTATAAAAGGTTTTGTGTCATTTTCCAATCCTGAAAATATGAAAATATTAAGGTAATTTTTAGATATATTCTATAAGACATGCAAGTTAATTCCTACTGCTATTGCTTTATGCAAGATTTTTAAAACACACACACAATTTTAGACTCTCCTGTAGTCATCTGCATTCAATAGGGAATGAATACTAAAGAAAAACAAAGTGATAACTATTAATTATGACAATTTCTTTATTAGAGAAAGGGTCAGTAAAAGATACAACTTAAAAAGATAAAAACTGACAATCATAATTAAAATATTTACAAATAGGTTTAAAAGTTTTTTTGGCCAGATTGCCAGTCTTGGCTGAGATATTATAGATTGCTTAAATCATCTATAAAAAAATGCCAACTTTCATAATCCTAAAGTAAGCAAGACAGTCCTTAAAAGAAACCATTCACTGCATTCATTTTCTTGAGAATGAAAAATGAATGTGAGACGTGAATTTAATTCCTCTGTTTATTTTGGCTTACCAAAGCTTATCTTATATATCCTCTCCAGAAATAAGTGGTCTAAATGATATAGTGTTTAAAGAAGCTGTTAGTGCTTAACTTATAAATAATCTATTCACAAGACAACCATTCAGATCACCCATTACAAATCCTTTAAATAAAATTAATATTAAGTAGCCTTTCACAACTCTGGTTCATCTTTTTAGTTTATAAAATCAGACATCTATGAAATCTCATGAAATCATCTGCAGATTCAGACAGGGCAGTTGCAGGGAGGAAGTGGGCAGTGGATGTCCTTAGCTTTTGCTTTGTGACAGCAATGGAAAGGTTGGTCTGGGAAGAGTGATCTAGGGTTGACAAGAAAGTCAGAGAGAAGAGCTGGATCAATTCCAAGTGCTTTTAAAATGTTCTTTATCTATAAGTCCATAGAAGAGGGAGATCATAACTCATTCATGATTTTCTGGGTTCAAAATGAGGTGTTGCCATTTTTCAGCTAGCTCCATTTCTTCTTGAGATCTTTTGTTATACATTTTAGCTCATGAATAGGCAATCTGCTACATTATATGTAGTAGGATAATACTCTTCCATCAACTTGATAGGGAGATAGTCTTTGTCTTTGTGGTAGAAATTCTTAAAAAAAAAATCATCCAGTTCTTTTTTTGATAGATTCTTTTACTTTCATCAGTTTTAATAGAACCTAAAATGTTTCTTCTAATAAATCAAGGCATTCAACTGCATATAAAAGCTTTTCAGCTCTGAATTTTTTTACTTAAATGGGATTATTAAAAGTATCTGTTGTTTTAATAGTGATTGGTCACATTGGCTTATTGAGAATAATTACATTGTTTCTTCCTCAATATTTGTGAGGACCCCACTGACTACATGAAGGAATCTACTTATCCCTTGTTAGAGGACGAATCACCCAGTTAATACAACTCTTTTTGTACTTACACGGCTTTTTTAATTGTTATTATTTTGTAGCTTAGATGGTCAGACAGTAGGAGTACCAGGAAATTACAACCTATCCTTTCAAGAAGTTCTTCTCAGCTATGTAAGGAACAACCTGCATATTTGAAAGGATTCTGGAAGGCCTGCTACAGCTAGAGCAATTCTCCCCCAAAAGTGTAGTAATCCTCTTTCACCGTGGAGACTATATTTATACTGGGCAGAACTGAAAATAGTACTGAGTCCTGTGTTTCCCTTTGCTTTACGACATCCCTGAAACAAACAAATCTTACCGGGAACATTGCTATTTTTCTTTACATTCTGAAGATTTTAGGAAGTTGGAATTAGTAAAAATGCAAGAGAGTTACTTTTCAGATTTTTTTTCCACAGCTCTCTTTTCTTTCAAAGAGTATCAAAAGTAAAAAAAAAGATTATTTCAATTGCATAGTCTATAGCTTTGGTGACCATCTTGGTTCTTCTTTCTCTATCTTAATTCTGTATCTTTCTCTCTGAATATCTATATAAAAACATAGTATGAACTTTACAAACTCACAAACCATTTTTTTACATAAATAATTAATCATATGTTAGTCCATGTCTCATGCTAAGTCTGCTCTTTAAAAAGACATGTTTAATGTTTGCTTATGTGTTGACCAGATGGTTTCTAACTTTGAAATCTGCTATGCAGAACATACTTAAAACTTGTCAGAGGCTCAGAGGAAGCATAAAACTTACTAATAAATATTAATTCATTTGAAAAAATGCATTAAGCAGAGTTTGAATTTGATGAAAAATAGTTAAAGAAGACAAAAGTTAGAAAATCAGTTTTCTCTTGCCAGTGGTATTATCACCAGTCATAATGCAGGTTATTTCTTTGGTTATAGGCTGGAGAAATCTTTTTTTTTTTTTTTTTTTTTTTTAACCATAAAGCTTATTTAGTGAAACAAAATATAAAACTCAACCTGTATGTATGGATTTTTCTATACTTTAATCATGGATATAAATCACAGTGAGCACATTTAAAGTTCTGCAATTAAATGTTAAAAGAATGAATCATAATGATATTATTATAAATAATGCTGGATTAATATTGAAGCTACTTCCCATTTATCTACTTGCCAAGTTTTAACTTGTGGTATGGATACCTAGGGCTCATTTCTTCAGATTTAATAGCGGTGTTTTTCATCATTATTTTGTCATGACTTACTTTCTTTGTCTAATTATTTTGCACTTTCTTCTATTTGAAACAGTTCTATACTTAAGAGGAAGGGATAATTTCTTTGTTGATTGTCTTATGATTTGTCAGTTCAAAATGAAGAATTCAACAAATACACAACTTACAATATTTCCTGCTCTTTGTTGAGTATATTTCATTCAGAAAACTTTCCCCCTCTTTGAAAAGGCATATGACAAGAGAAATACTTAAAAGTCTAATGCACTAATTAGATCTTTTCTGCATATAACTGTTCCTTCAAAGAGTGGAATATTTACCATAGGGAAAAGTAAGATTTAGCACCAGAAACATATCTTCAATCATAAACAAGGAAAGCTCCACACATATAAAGAAGAATCAGTGACATTGAAGTAGAAACTGACCACAAGAACCCTTCTTTATACATATGGTGGCTAAGGATTACATTGGCTAAGTATCTCACTGACATCACTTACTGATTTCTATATTATAACTATAGGTCAATTAACATTTCTTAGGGAATGACAAAAGAACAAGTGGAGGAATTTTAGGTTCTATTTTAGGCATCTAGGAATTTTAGATATCTATTCTGCTTCCGTTCATTTATAAATATGTTTCCATAAAAAAACAGAGCTACAAATGAACACCCTGGTCCCCAGTACATCACAGAACTGAGCAATGTGGCCACACTAGAAGACAATAGTTAAATAAAAGTTTGGGTTTAAGAACATGAGCGACATGAGCAATCCTTTTAAATCATGTCATTCACCAAAGTGCTGAATTTCTACAGAATTACATCTTTTCACAATAGCCTACAATTCAGAAAAGTAATGATGTAACCTGTGCTCCTGTGTCTGGCACATCCAAAACAGGAACAATATTATGTTAACCACAGGAAATTCCTTTTATTTTGTTTCACAAGTTAGGCAGGAAAAAATCATTTTGTCATCTTTAATTTGCAGTTGTGCATGGATAGTATTTTTTTCTGCAGAAGTGCTTCATTCAGTGCTGATCCCAGAGAACTACTAAGGTATCATTCAGAGGGAGAATGAAGGAACTTAATGAATTTATTTAAATATCTCTTTTGTTCCCTTGTGCCTCACTAATTCATGCTCTGCTAGGGAAAAGAAGTATTTACTAGTAAAATCCAAGAAAATAGTAAGAGATAAACAGTGATATTTTCCTTTATTCCTCCACAAAACTATTATTGAAAAAAATGTACACAAAGAAGGAATTTGGAGTATGTGTGAATGTTGCTTCTCCATGCATAGTATGTGACATAAAATCATGTTGGACAGGCCCTTGATTGGCTGCCTGAGAAGCAAGGCCCTGACTTGCATTGAGAGACTATTTTCTTCAGACGTTCTAAGAGGGAAAACTTGTGAATTATGACATTTTTCCCTTTTACATGGAGAATTAAATTATTCACTAAGCTCTCAAGGCAACACTGAGGTGAAATTCCTGAAGTTAAAAGAAAATATGAAGTGCTGTGGTATGTTGTTCCTTACCTCTTGAATATATTAACAGACTTCGGGATCTGAAGTTAAGGTATATAAAAAAAATTGTCTAAAAGCCCTTTTTTTTCTAAGTTTTATATTATTCAGTAATGTTAAAAATAATATTAGTGTAACAATATTTTTTGAATGACTTCCATCCAACATTGTAGGTCTCATACTTCACAGCTTTCTTATTCCTATGCTTTGTGCCAAATGCTTCATAAGAAAAAGACAGATTGTTTTTATTTAAAGAGGTACTTTTGGTTTATATTCAATGCGCAAAATCCTTTATAGAAAGTTTCTTAAAGTATAATCCTAAACCATAAAAGCTGTGTTGTTCGGACTAAACGAAGGTGTGAGATTCTGGCAATCAAATAATTCTAATTCATGCTCACTGCATCTATATTCAGGGAGAATATTTCACTTTCCTGACATGCTCTGATCCACTGTTGCTAGGGAGAGAGGATATCATGGTAAAATGACTTTATGACTAAAATTGATTTAAATTGCAACAGTCATTCTCACAATAATCCTTTTAATTGCTCTTAGGAATTACAAAATTAATTAAGAAATATCTCGTGGCATCCCTTCAATTTAAAAATAAAATATTGATTTAACTCATTGAATGGTTAGTACCTTGTGAAATGTAATCATCTTGGCTTTTTATTGCTAAGAAAAAAAGAATAAAAAAAGAGTAACTTGAATAGGCCTAATAAAGAAATATTTCGCTTTTGAATCCATTTCGCCATCTTGTGCCTTCCTCTATCAGCTAAACCAGATGAGATTATTGGTATCTTGAGTCCCATTAGGAGGAAGAAAGCTTTTGTTTTTTCCTTGGTAGCACTCACTTTCCTGTCATTTTGTCTCTTTCTAAGCTTGCATTCAGCTTAAATGGCTGTGGAAATACATTAACCTTTAAAGGGAAGTGGCAAAATAATATATTATATGAAGGGTAAAAAATAATTCCTTCATCTGTGGTACTTACTTTCCTTCTGTACTCATAGAATGTTTATGCAGTGTTTACAGTGGCGCACTATTAGCTAGATTTAATTTCTATCCCATATGGTATGGCATAGAAATACAAATGCAGAGCCCTACCACAGTTAAAGGCACAAGCCCTGAGTCAGAAGCCATGACAGAAAATCCAACGAAGACCTTAAATATATGTCTTCATTGCCAGAACGTGGGTCCATTAATTTTGGAGTCTTGCCTATAAGGAATATTGTACAGCATCCTTAGCCTAAAATTCCAAATCATACTTTTCATCAAGGATTCTGAGAGGTACAAGAATTGGAACAAGAAAATTCATGTCATTGCACCCCCTTCTTTATTTGCCTCTTTCAGAGCAATACAGTTCAGAGTTGGAATAATGACCGTAATAAGAGCACTGGAAAAATCGCTGAATCTTGAGACTTTCATGGCAAATAATGGCGGTTAGATTCCACCAGATGTATAGCACAAAACCAGCTGTGCTGTACCTAGACTCTAGATAAATGGTTGTTTTCAGTTTAAAGCGTCCATTTTTCTGCAATTCTCCTATTAAACACAACACACTCTGCATTTATATTAAATGCACTTCATTAATGAATAGAAATGAAGGAAGGAACAATTATATTAAAAACATAAAAGTAGAGACAGCTGGGATGGGGGAGAAATTCAGTCTCTTCAATCTGTGCAGGATTCTGTGTAAGGGTCATGAATACTACTTAAGCAAGGGGCCATTAGGGCGGTGTGGTTATCATGAAATAATCTCACCCCTGGAGAGATAACTATGGACCAGATGCAGCCATGTGCTTCTAAGCACCCCAGGGTGTAGTTATCATGATAATCACACCTGCTGATTTAGCTTCATTGCCACTATAAAATTTCTTCCATTTCGTCTCAGTACAAACATAACACAGTGTTTAAGTATATTATTCTGACCACAGAAAATAGACAATTAATGTAGGATGGTTAAACAATTTAGGCTATGACACTACTGCACATTAAAACATGGTGTCATAACGCTGATAAGGTAAGCCTGAATGAATGAATCTCTGTTTCAGAGGAGGAAGGCTTCATTAACATACATTTAAGGTATTGGAAAACAACATAATAAAGTAATGCTTTATGCTCCCCTCCTCCAAGACAAAGCCACAGCTCCTGTCTTTTATTCTCCACTTGCCCCAGTCTGACCTCTTACTAGGAAAAAAAAAAAAAAGAGAGTGGAGGAGTCATTACCTGGAGAAAAAATGCTTTAGATAACTTTTTTTTTGTCCCAAAGCAGCTCCGTCAGAACCCATTAGTGTCTGTCTGGGGGAAATGCTCAAGTTTTGTATTCCTGTTGTGTGCAGTGAGGGTCCCATTTTCTTTTGTCTGGAGACAACAGTTGGGATGGCTGGGGGCAAAATACTCACTGTCCCCTCAGGGAGATGAGCTGTCAAGCAATCATAAGGCAGCAAGGAGTAGCAGGGAACAGGGTCTGCTTTTGGGCAGAAATACAGCTGAGCCTGACTTAAATTTAAAAGCTAGGATATCCGTCTAAAGAATATATGGTCTGCTCACTTAACTGAAGCATTGCAACCTAGGAGGAAAGAATGCATGAGAAAAAATAAGCAGATGTTTCAGGTGAGAATCCTCCCACATCCAGTGTGTAAATTTCTGAACACATACAAGCTATCCAAGTCAAATATTATGTATAAATATTTCCATAAAGGCTAATGACATTTTTTTTAGAAGACATTTTAACGGAGATGGCAGACAGATGGGAAACTTGGCATACGTGGATGGCACAGTCTCATCTACCTAAAGCACTAGAGGCTATTATAATCTATCAAAAGTAGACTTATAGACTTTCAAGTCACATGTAGAAGAAAGTCAACCTCATTAGGACAGCCTGATCTGAAGGTGTTAGTCTGAGCATGAGTATATATATATATATATATATGCATGTATAAGCATGAAGATGTTTATGCTTATGCTTATCCTTTTTGTTTTTAATATCTTTATCTGGATTCCACTAATAAACAAGATGGTTGCACATAAGTAGAATAAAGGTGTGAAAAGTTCCTACTAGAAGATGGTCACTAAAATCTCCCAAGAATTCATAGATTAAACAGAGCGAGACTTAGCTGAGTGATAAAGGACATTAAAGAGCGGACAGAACTGAAGACAGAAACAAAAAGAAACAATGCAAAATCTAAAAAATATATATAGCAGCTCTGCAGTTAATACATAGTCTCCAGGACTGGCTTCTGAGTTTGAACATATATGAGAGTTTGGATATGGTAGGTGGATGCATGAAGGCAGAATTTCACTCTAAATATTTTTAATAAAATGTTTTCATTGTTTCTTGGGTATTAGGAGATCCTGAAAAGAATAACAAAGAGAACCCACTAGTCTTCACAAATAAGCAGAGATATAGCAGAGCACAGAAATACATTACGAGAAGAAATGGGAAGGAATCAAAAAAAAAAAGAAAAAGAAAATTGTAAAAAATAAATAGACAAAATTAAACAAAAGAATGAAGATATTGAGGAAATTCTACAAATAAATTCTTATAATAATTAAGAATGCAAACATTTATAACAAATAGGAATTATTTTCTCTGTATCTCTGTGAACTAGTGGTGCTCACATACCATTAGAACTCTATCTGAAATGTCCTGGGATATTTGGAAAAACATTTCTATCTCAAATGTTTGGAAAACTAAATTACACTTAACAAGCCTTTGTAAAAAAAACAGAAATCACCCCACTGTTCTATGTCTTTTGCTCTTATAGGAATTGCACCTGTAAAGGCATAAATCAACTTGATCAATAAATGAAGTTGTGGAGAGAGAATTGCAAATATCTTGATCAGTCATCAGTTTCAATAATCCCTAACTGCTTTTATATTTTGTATTCAAGATAATTTTGGAAAAAAATTATCACTTTGAATGATCACTTTTTGAATATTTAGTGACTTTAATGATTTCTCCAAATTCACAAATAATATTTAAACACACAAATAAGTTCCTATATAATTTGTTTTGATTTGTTATAACATGCTTTATATATTTAGAAATGCTTCATATGCTTACCTACTGAAACGTATCTCTATTTGAGAGTGGCATGTGCATTTTTTTTTTACTTTTTTCAGGGAAAACATACAACACATTTCCCTAGGAGAAGACAAATAAGAAATAAAATCAGTCATTATTACCATGATCCAAGTGTGACTTTGTTATAATTCCTCTTCAGTTTTTGAAGTCTCTATTAGAAGAAACCATATGGATTAAGCAAGGGGAAACTGGAAACTGCAGAAGCTAAGAAATATAAATATATGGGATGGACAATCTTTACCACACCATGAAGGATGTAATTCATAATAAAATATCATTAAGGTGAGTGAAAGAGGAATAACAAAGGTTTTTCAGGAAGTCAAACTCTGAGCAAAAACTTCTCTAATTCTGTGGGCTTTAGCTCACAACCATTCAGTTTGTAAGGAAGAGACTTGAAGGGTTCTACCACTAAGTTCTTGCTGAGCAGCCAAAATTGTATGACTGAGCAGAATATAGACTTGAATAGATTATACAGGCATAAAAAAATATGACTTAGCATCAATGAGTCATGTATTTAAGAATCCTTGTGTGGTAGCACTTTTTATTTATTTTATTTTATTTTTTTCTTTAAGATGATGCTTTTTCACCAGGTAAGTATCTACCTATTTAGAAGTATTAGAAGTATTTAAGAGTTAATTTAGCTCTTTCCTTCTCTTCCATATGTGTCCTCTGAAATGGATTCTGGAGGGTAAGGCAGAAGAATTTAGCAATGTAATTTCCTTAGAAAACAGGCAGACAAAACATTTTCTAATTAACTCCTCTTGCCCATTTTAGCTTATGCAGATGTAAGTTATCTAATTGCTACTTTATTGGCTTTGCATAAATTGGATGTCTTCTAATGGCATCTGTATGTTTTGTGCTTCACTGGCATTATAGGACCCATTGCTGTGATCTATATAGGAAAGCTATATTGTCTGAGTTTGAGAAAATTACATACTAAATGCTTAACACACAGTCTCCTATTTTTCATTATTTAGTGTAAGGACTAGAACACACAAAGCAAGTCAAAGATCTGATTATAAGTTTATTTCCTGTAACAGAGTAATTTCCTTATATATTTATGCATCCAATGCCCATAGTCTGGAGCATGTAATTGGTTCACTTTATACTAAAAAGTAATGAATATATGCAAATAATCTAATGCAAATGTTCTATAACTTAGAATATTCTACTACCTTGATAGTGACATGAGTCATTACCTTCCTTATCTTGGTGTTCTTTTAGCACCTCCTACTACAGTGCAAACTGAGAACATCATGAAAGGCTTATCTCACAGATAGGGAACAAAAACAAACAAACAAAAAACAGATGACAAAAGTGATGTTTGTGAAGGTGTGGAGAGAATTCCAGGACCTCAGCAAGAGAACAAAATAGAGGAACCTTATTAAAGAGAAGCATGAAGAGTAAGATGGTGGGATAAATGAAGAAAACAAGCTCAAATTGGAAGTATTTTAAGTTCTGGCAAGATGGAAGATTAAATTAAGACATAGATACGCTTGGTCTAGGATGAACAACTTATGACAGGAAAAGAACTGGGAACATTGTAATGATTAGGTAGGAAAATTGGGTAGTGGAAGTGACGCTTTCTTAAGCAGGAAACAGACAGACCCTTCCAAGAAAAAAGAAAATATCTGCATACATCCAAAATAGCAGCTGCCAAGTGAGTTACACAGAGAAATGGCATAGAAAAAAAAAAAGAAGGCACAATGGAATGGAGAATTTGGGAATAGTGGGTATAGGGGAATAAAGAGACACCCAAATTGAGGCAATAAAGAAATTATTTTTAAGAATTCCATGAAAGATGGATGATGGAATGAATGGAATATAGACAGAAATTACAAGGAATAATGTAATTCTGAGCCCCACTACGTGGTTGCTAAGGGCAGTGCGGCTCTTTCATATTGCATAGGCAATTATGTCACACCATTTTTTCACTATTCACACACGACACTTTGCATCTAACTATCATAGTAAAAGGTATTGCTTTAGATTTGGGATGTGTTGGTTTTTTGAAGATGCATATTTAAAAATAGATTCCTATCTGAATGAGCAAGCTGCTAAGGTTTAATTTGTTTACTTCACTGATTTATGTTCTTCTAGTAAATCTCATACTCCTGCTCTTTAATGACCACTTGAAAAACAAGTTGTCTGTTTAGTGAGCAGCTCAGAATAGTAAAATTGTACTTTGCTTTGCTGTTTTTTATATCCTACTATTTTTCATCTGTTGTTAATTTAACCCACTTCTTTTTGATATGTTATTTTCTGTCTTTTGTCAGCAATCAAAGATGCTACCTGAATTAAGGATGAGTAGTTTCATCCACAGAAAGTTATAATTTGAACTACTATTATTCAAGGCCACGGTGCACTTTCAAGCACAAGAAGCATATTGCTTTTATAAGTTCCTAAATATCAAAGTGAAGATTTTCCTTTACAAAATAAAAAAAAAAGACAAATATATTATACTTGCTTTAAGTAAATTTCATACTCCAAATTTAAGCAAGAGTATTTCACTACTCTACATCTCATCTTTGGACCTCTCAGAACATGGAATTAAAATGCTGTGGTAAAATTTTTAACAGAGATAGAGAAATTCCTTTACGAATGCATGTAGCATGAAGTGCTATTCAGTATCTGCTGCCAAATCACTCATTCTTATTGTGTTTGGGTTAAACCTCACTGAACAGCTATTATCACCACCTTTCAACTAAAATGGAGTAGCACATAAGGAAGAGGATGGTTAAAGTCACTAACTAGCTCCACCCCAAATATGCAAATCTGAGCCAATAAAAGGTTATAGAAGATGAAGATGTTTTCCTAAGCGCATTTTGCCTGCAGGCAAAAAAACCCTGAATGTTTCTGCCCTTACATTACGGTGCATTGCCCTCCTTGATCATGTCGGTGGTGCCAGGAACTAAGTGACATCATGGTAGTGTATTTGATTACAAAAGTTTTTGCCCTGTACAACTCAGGACACAAAGAAAATAGCTGAGAAAATGAGGCTGCAGGAACTTAACGAACATTCTGTGTGGGTGTCACTTTCTGAGAACCACGCTCACAGGAAAGAAGAGAAGATAGCTTTGCCTTTAGCTAAAAAGGAAACTAAAGAGCTTTCACACTACCTAAAAAGATCTTGGAGCAGTGAACAAAAGTACTGTGCCTTATTGTTTGATTTTTGCTGTGTTCAGGGAATCAAAACTTTATTTGTAAAGAGGGTTTTATCAAGAAAGTAATGCCTGACTGAATCATCAATTTCTCCCCTTAAATAGAATGACTCACAGAAACCTGAATTTTCCCACTTCTATAAAAGAGGAGATGATAGAATATCAGCAGCAACGTTATCAACCATAACTGCTTAGGACCTTTCTGATCCAACTTTGGATCTCAGTTTCATGTGAGTTCTGGATGTGATGATGGAAGTTCATAATGCTACGCATATCTTGGGAAAAAAAGACACGCAACAATTTGTATAGCCAAGGTATCTTGGGACTAAAACCCATGATTGAGTTTAAACTAACTGATCCAATAAAATCTCTGTCTGTTGTCTTTCCTGTTATCTCCCTAAGGATCAAGGCACTGACTTGCCCAGCTGCAAGATGAGACATCAGCAACCTGTTCATACTGAGGTTTAGATCATACTACTGATTAGGTCAAGTCACTTGATAAGATGAACTTGAACCCTGCATCAAGAATCAGCTGAGAAAGCCCCTATAGGTATGCTATAGCAAACTAAGAATGTACTGTAGGAGTGGCAGCGCTACTCAAAGTTCATCATTTTCAGCCCTTAAGAGGCAGTCCCTTGAGAAGTGAGCCTCAGTCCTCTGTCTCTCCTCACTGTGTTGTTCTACATTTTAAGTACCTGTCATTCACATACTCTGCTATCACACATGCTTCTCATAAAACAAACAGAATTTTATTGCATGGACATATTTTCGGTTGTGTAAGAAAGTCTTCCAGGCTTGAGAGGACACTTATTATGGGAATGCCTTTTCTGAATTCCAA
>JAUBOD010001030.1:1681064-1728351 GCA_032353885.1 Nothura maculosa | reverse complement strand
CTTCCTTCCTTCCTTCCTTCCTTCCTTCCTTCCTTCCTTCCTTCCTTCCTTTCCTTTCCTTTCCTTTCCTTTCCTTTTCAGTATTTAAGAAAGTAAATGAAATTTTAGATAATTAATAAAAAAGATGATTTTGATAAAACTCTAACTGTGTAAAACAGTTGTTTTTTGAAATCCTAACTTATTTCCAATATACTACTTGATTTAACATTTTAGCTATGCCAAATTTGTGCTCATCTGTCTAGCACACAGTGCAAATCTGAAAGCAACAACTTTTGGCCTAGGGATGCAAGGAAAGCAGGAGTGACAGGAGAAGTGAAAAGAATAAGTGAATTTTAGTGACTTCTTAGAAGAGCAAGTGACCATGAAATGAGTGGGGAAGGCAAAAGCAAACAGGAAGAGTTAAAAGGTAGATATAAAGATAAAGAGAACTATCGGTCTTTTTTTTCTTAAAGGTATTTATCTCTAATATATGAAACAAAACAAACAAACTAACAAAAAGAGCAGAAAAAGAAACACAAAAATGATAGGAATTCAGAAAGAACATTGGCTGGAATGAATCAGTGCAACTCTGCGGCAGCCAAGTCTTGAAATGAAAGTTTAAGAAAAGCTTCCTACATTTTCACAGACAATCTTTTGGCCATTTTTGCAAAACCTTAATGAATATACCAATTATCTGTGGCTAAACATCTGGACAGTTAAATTATTTCTGGAAGCAAACTAAATCTTTGCCTAGCGCTTCTATTCTGTCACTAATTCTGACTGGCCTGGTATTTATGGCATGATTAACAGTATATTTATTATGGTGTAAATCCTATATAATGAGAAATGGCAGGGCAGATTTCAAGGCAGAATTCAAGAGAGCAATTCAGTGAATCCTTTGCTATTTTGCCTATAACACAAACACAAGATGCAGAATATGACGCAACTTTAATGGATCCTTTATTTCTTATTATGACACATAATAGCAGACACTTATCTAAAGGTTATGCATATATATGAATTAAACCATATTCTGTCTATATAACTCCCATGGAAATCTGGAGTAGCTGTGCCCTTGTCAGAATACCGTCAGCTACAGACTGATTACATACTTGAGTAAAAAGAGAAAAAAAAAGAAAAAAATAGAGAAAGGGACACAATTGCAGAACTGTGTGATTCTTAGGACATCTGTTTTGAAGTTGTGCACTGCCAATGTGTGGCAGGAGGACTTCAAGGAGGAGGCTTTGGCATGTTGAGGTTTGGGCAATATGAAAACACCCCAAAACATCCAGGTCTTTACTAAATGTTAGGCAAGCTGAGAGGCATTATTATTAAAACTGCAAACTGTATTGACAGTTTTTCCATTCTATTTTCATTTATGCATACTCAGCCATTTCATTTCACTGGAGAATTTCAACAAGTTCGCAGTCTGGATTTTAATATTTATGTGTAAACTCTATGTGTAATTATTTGAAAGCATAGTTGCAAAGTTCAAGCAGACCCATACTCTTAAGTTTCAAGCTCCAGTATGAAGGCAGTTTAGCTACCTGAGTGTAATCTGAGCTAATTTTCCTGACAGGATCTATTAATTTGGCAGAAAGAGGTCTTACGATCTGTGGCCACACAAACAGTCTTGAAGAAATGGCAGATAAGCATCACAATTAATGCCCTAATTTTACAAGTTTTTTGTTGCCTGCTTATGGGTAAAAATTTCAAAGGCATGCTTATGGCTACACGTTTCATAGTTGCCTGTGTCTTTCAGCATCCAAATTCCCTTACAGTGAAATTAGTTTCTGAGAGACAGCTTTGTTAAGGTGTGTTGGTGCCTAATTCCCAAGACAGTCTTTACATTGTTTTAAAAGGAATTTTAGTTCCTAAGTTATTTGAAAAAGTACTTTGAAAATTTCATCCCTCTGGATGCAAAGAAAAACTTGGAGACATGAATCAGACTGTCAGCAAACTGTCCAAAATAATCTGTGTGAGCTATCACTGGGACTGCAATATGTTGCCATCTGAGCAGGGAAGACCACTAAATGAAGATAAGAATCCAGGTATCTTATGTGGATTGTCTATATTACTATGATGCATCATTCTTTATATCAGTTGCAGCTCCTGATACATGGCTCATATTGTTTTAAGTGATTTAGATATATCTTTCCTGCTGTAGGTTGGTCATTAATACACATCTTATATTCTCCACTTCTGGCATTTTCTGCCACGTTACAGGCTGACACCTTAAGACTTGAAGGCATCCTGTTAAATCACAAAACAACTGAAGTCCTCTTGTAATGCACATGTAATAGAGACTGGGCACAAGTCAGTCCATAGGAATAACAGTATAACATTTGATTTTAATTGTGCTATAGTTTTGTCCCACCCCTTCTTTATCCTACACAAGCCCTTACGTTGCCTTACAGCTTGCACGCGCGCACACACACACACACACACACACACACACACACAATGTACTACACTCAATACAAAAATGGCTATTGTGTTACCTAAAGTGATGTTCCTAACTAAATATATAGTCATTTCAAGTACATGTTTATCTTAATATGCATTTGAAATGTTCCATGAACACTTCATTCCCCTCTGCATGACATATTTTTTGATCCTTTTCTCAAGATTCTTCCCCATTATCCCTATCCTAGTGTCATATCTCTTTTTCTGAGGGTGTTTCTCCAACTCCCTGTTCCGGACACCAAAGTCAGATTTGTTCTTTCAGTATTCTTCATCCTTAACAATCAACTTTTTGCCTGTTTTCCGTGCCAGAGATCATACTGTGCTTTCATCCCACAATTCTTCCCTTAGGATCTACTATGGTGCCAAAATGAAATCAGTCAGCTAATAATGATAGCCGTTAAAATTTTCAACAGTGTTTTTTTTTAATCTAATCCCTTTATTTTTTTTATTTTGTTAGATCATAGCATTTTTTTCTACAGAGTTGATACTTTCTGCCTTATGCACACAGCCAGTCTAGAAAGTTCTATGATCAAAGGTGATTTCAGTTAAGCCATATAATAGAAAACAGGGCTAGCATTCAGATATTCTTTCAATAGAAGGTATAACTTACATCCTTACCCATATACATTTTCCTCAGACCTCTGACCTCTCCCATTTCACTCTTCTATCATTAAGTAGAAATTATTGGTAAATCCATTGAAGCCTTCTGAAGCTCTCTTATCAATATGTATTTTACTTTCTGATGGAAACACCACCTTCTGACTATCAGGTAAGTGTCATTTAGCTCTGGACTAAATGACAAGGGATGAAAATGATTGCTTGAGGCAAATTTGGGAAGCTGTCCCTTAAAAAACTAAACAACCCTGACAAAGGTGGTTTCTCATACAGTGATTCCTAAGCTGCTGTCCTAAAAGAAGTGCCAACTACATAATTGTTTCTCCTTCCAGCTGGCAGGGGAGCCACAGGGATATTGCCAGAACTAATTGCTGATTATTATAAACAAAAATACATTCTTATATAAAAAAGAATGCAACTGAAGCTATTGTTCTCTAGAAAATGATTGTCATCATTAGGGAGTATAAGTGTTTATTTCTATGTGACAATATAATTCAGCTAATACAGCATGTGGTTGTTTTGAAAAAAGGAGAAAAATAATCTCAAGTCAGCTTTGTGGGTGGGTGGGGAAATATAAACCTTGAATTGAACTTAATTGTTATTACAGATGAATGATCTGGGACTCATTTAGATGTGATTTGTTTTCTTCTGTTAGTTACGTGTTACCCTTGCATTATACATTGGAGCCCAGGTGTTACGACTTCATTTTCACGTTGCTCATGCCCATGTGCTCTGCAATATTCCCTTGGCATGGACAATAACCAAATGTCCATGTGACTGGCAAGTTCTAGGTACAGAACTAGTTTAGGCATAATCACTCCTTTTGGGTTTTTTTGGTCATTGGTACACTTGATCCTGGGGCAATGCCTTTCTGAAAATCATGTCTTTTACATACATTTATCTTCTACCCAGCTTTATGGAGTTAAAAAAAAAAAAAAAAATCAAGCGGATAGTGATGAACAATGCCATAGGAAAAAATATTTCAACCTTGCTTTTTACTAGCCTATCCTAATGCCATTTTATTTTTGAAAAGGCAACATTGGATTACTAGGCCATTTCAAGTCAAATAGAGAGCAGGATTTGTAAAATCAAAATATTTAAGATTTACTCAGGAAAGCTCAATATTTAAGATTTACTCAGGAAAGCTCAAGTAAATTGTTAATGAGAATGCAGCAAGATGAACACTGCAGATGGGCCCAAGTATTCTAGGAAAGTTGGTTTCTAAAACATTACCAAGTAAACTAGATCTAAAATTAATTTTGAAATAATCTTTTTTCATTTTGTGTGCCAAATGGACTTTGCTGTCCATTTTAGACATTTTAGAACTGATCTGGATTCTAGTTCGTTCAGAGAATAATTGGTATGATTTTGATGTAATTTACTGCTACTTTTATTGGCCTAAACATTAGAATCCTCCCAGTCAAATTGAAAAGGTTCCTTCCACGAGCACACAAACAAAAGTTTGATTTGCATGTCACAGTCCCAGCAACAAGTTCCTGGAGCTACACAGTTCATCTGCAGATGAATTCCACTTTGTGCCTAAGTACACTATATACACTGAAGGGAATTGGAACAAATTGGTACTTCATTCCACAATGGGACTAAAATATTTTTCCTCATCACAGCTTTTCCCAAGAATTAAGCAAATTAAGGAAATAGATGCCATTAAGTAAAATTAGATTTTAGTCTTTTAACAGGTGTTTTGGTCTATTTTACCCTGAGGGTAGATCACGATGGAGTCCAAAAAGTTAATTGTTTGATAATAGTACAGTTTGCAGATTTATTTCAAGTAGTTTAGCTTATAGTATAGTTCTGTTAAACTTCTGTCCTCTACCTTTGGACCTATTCTTTTTCAACGCATACAAGAATTCCAAGAAGCTTAAATGCATTATAAAAACATTTGCAAGCATCTGATACTACTTGCAACACCAGGTAAATCATGTAAGAAGCAAAACTGCAATCTCTCTATGTAGAAATTGAAGCTATTGTAACAAATATTCATTCCTATAACACATGTGAAAGAGGAAAAGAAGCATTCCCTCCTTATTTTCAATATAGATTCTCCTGAAAGATAAAAAATCACAAATAGAACAAACGATTTTATAATACAATACACAGCCCCTTGAGACTTTCCGAAGAGACATGGAAGACAGAGCTTCTAGTAGAGAGGTATATATTCACCTGAACTAGATATGCAGATATTTTTCATACTGTAATGGTTAGCTATTCAAAACAAACAATAATAAAAAATTCCCTGAATACTAGCAAAGAACTTCATTCAACAGTATTTCTTTATAGACCAAAGTTTCTGTCTCACATCTATATGACATATGCCTCAAATCCGTCAGAAACACATTATTGTCCAGTAATACACTTCTTTTTTTCTTAATCATTTATATCAGTTATATTCTGGGTTATAAAAGATTTCTGTGGATTTCTCTTTCTAGTATGAGAGTAGGAAAGAAAGTCATCCTGAAAAAAGATAGCCATGTGCCTCAGGATCTAAATATTTCTGCTGTTCCTTTCTATTCTGCCAAGAGAAATAGTCCTCTCTCCTGACAAAAGTCCGTAAGGGAGCTTTCCACTCTCCTTGTCCATCTTTTTACAAAAGTATTGAATCAGAATTGTCTCCTTATTTCAGGAATGGAATCTCTCCAAGCTAACCCTTCCAAAATTTTGGGAGGGACAACTCTGTTGCTGAAAGAGGTTGCCACAGAGGACAGTGATGTCCTAAGGAACATTTCTATTCTTAGCTGCTTTTTGAATAATGGTGTAAATTTTCAGATGCGGAATATTTACACCTGGAAGAAGATAAAATAAAAGTTTACAGAAAAGTAGATGATGACATTACTAATTCTTGCAAGTGTAATGTAAGAGCAATGCAAAAGCATTATTATGCTGTGGTAAACAGTTATTCCCCACACAATTATCACAATTTTTCTTTCCTAAGAAGTTGTAGCTTAGTCTAACTCCTTCAGTTATCTTGCACAGTCTATATGTGTCCTTGTGTTATACACAAAGGAAGGCTAAAGTGAATGTTGGTGTAAAAAGTACTGACTGTTCTGTTTAGAACATTTTTTTTCAGATTTTATTTTTCTTCACTTGTTCTATGAAGACAGGTTTTATGATCTTTTTGATTCTATTTCAGTTTTATTAAATGACTCTGCGATCTGTCCTGTAATGATTAGTTTAATATTATATCTATTATTGTTACATTGTAATATTGTACTATTATTGTTGTTATTGAAAGTAATAGCCTTTATCTTCAATTAATAAATATACCTTTGCAGATTTGCAATAACTTTCAAGCATAATAAAGATACCTAACTGAACAATGCATCCTTCCATTCTGAATGCCACAATGTTATGAAAAATGAACCAAAAGCATAAAATAAAGTAGGAAATACATTATTTTAGTATTTAATAAATATTATTCCCCTTATTTCAATTTGCAGTATAATTTGAATTTTGCATGGAGTTTAGAATATATATTGCAGCTCTCAGGTAACTGATGCCCCAAGATCTCAAGCCATCAGCCTCAGAATTCAAGCACAGTTTGCAGAAATCCCCAGAAACGCACTGTCCATCATGGCCTCCTTGATATGACACAGAACTCATTCTCACAGCCTGTCCTTGTGTTATAAAATAAACAAAATGTTCTCTGTCCTTTGCTGAACAGATGGGGCAACTGTAATGTCTCCCAATTTGGTAAACTCCTTTGAACTTTAATTATTGACATCATTAGCTAATAAGAAATTGCACCAGAAGTGCATTAGATCTAACAGCTTTTGTTACTGGCAGGCCTGTTGTAACCCAGAGAGCTTATCTGTGATATTTAGTGGTATGCAGCTCAACTTCCATAGTCACAATGCTGCAGGAGGTAAATATATTTTGATGTCTACTCATATGATTTCTTTTCTTTCTTCTGCCTCCAATTTATTCCCAGTCCTTTAAATAGTACCAATTTACATTGGGATATGGTGCTAAGTATAATGGACCAGTAACACTGCTGTATATTTTTTTTTCAAATGGAAAATATACTTTAAATTGAAAGAATGAATTACTCTTACAGAGTTAAAACAATATATGTTCTATATGTGCATGCCATAGAAATATATACTGTGGATAACAAGTTAGATCATAGGATTTTAGTCTGAATTGCAATGGGTCATATTTTTATACATCTTAGTCATACTGTATGGGACCAATTAGGGAATCTAAACTGTAACTTTATTCTCTATTCATGTCCCTTATTCTCATTTTGAAATAATAGTTGTAATTCAAATGGGAAATAGTATAAAGCTGCTTGTTTTCCAGTGAACTTTTAGTTCCTTTAAGTTAAAAGGAGAAGGCTAACTTACTGCTGCCTGAGTTGAGTTAGATACACTTCATTTCAAAAACAGAGGAACTGAAAGTCAAAAATTTGCAGTAGGCTCATACCCAATGTTAGGTTTGGGAAAGTCTCAGACCTGCCACATTGCAACAGTGACTCCTGCTTCACAGAACAGGGGCCAGAATCTTTGAAATGAAAACAGCCACTGTATCTGCAAAAGCAAATATACCCTGTTAATGAGCCCATACCACTGTTTTGAAGCACTTTTGTAAAGACCAACAGCAAATAGAGGGCATTAATGAGGAAAAGGCAAATGCAGCAAATGAAGGGGATGAGGTATGTGGAGATCTCGGTGCATAATCTCTTTTCCCTCTGAACACTCATTACCAACAGTTCAGGAAATTTTCTACCATTCCACATTTGCCAGGGTTTTAGCAACCATATTATATATATTAAAAGTGGATTCTTACATGGTGAAAGGAACAAATGCTTCATCTTAAATTCTCTGTCACTGCCTACTTATATTCTATCTAGATTAAATGGCATAAATGACCAGTTCAGGGATTTATACACATTAGAACTGCACCAGAAAAGATTTCAAATAATCTGTTGCATCACATAATGTGATATAACAATTCATGGACCACTTGCCAGGTCCACCTCCTCAAAACTTATTAGTGCTTTGACATATTTTTATAAATAAAAATGAATAAAATGTGTTAAACTCTTAATCTTGCATTTAATCAATTGCATCTATGCTACATGTATGTCCAGCATTCAAGGAAGAATTCTTGTAAAACTGTTAAATTCTTGACAATTTGCTAAGAATTATGAGTTATTTTTCTGCCAGAAATTTCCCAAGAACAGTTTAAGGTGTGTCTATCAAATGGTTATCTAGTGTTTTTTTTAGAAACATATTTTGGCCTATTATGAAATCCAAGCTAACACAGAAGGCTATTTTTTGAATTATGTGATCAATTGTTTACTTAAGAAGGTAAATTTCTATTTTATGGTGGGATGATGTAGGAGAGAAGAACCAAGAAATGACTGGTATATGGAATCTCCTAGGAAATATGCAATTCTTATTTTAGGATTTAGAAGAAAATACTGAAGAAAGCAACTTTATGGTCTCTAAAAGCTTTATCAAGTCCTATACATCTCTTCATGCAATAGGAAGAAGTACATCTGAGAGTGAGCTTCTGCTGCACTCTTCAATCTTATTGTTTGAGGATCTCTCTGATTCATTGCTTTTCCTTACATGTAAGTTCTTGTCAGAGCTTTTCACTTGTCCTTTAAGTACATTTTCCCACTACAAAGAAGTGTATTTCCTCTTGGTTCAAACACAGGCAACAAAATTGCATGTCCCATCAAAGGCAGGCTACAACAGACGAGGGCTCAGCCGATGCGTCAGAAAAACACCTGTACGTACTGACCACCTTCACCTTCACCTCTCTCTTGCATCGCTGCACCTTGCTCTTGCTCCATGACAGATATCAATCCATGCAGTCATCAGATGACAGAGTGGAATAATCTTTCTTTTGGTACTACTCATGTGGCCCCAGGGTGACTCTGTTTTTTATATATTTTTCAGTGAGGTTTATTCATGAAAACCATGAAACACTTGTTACACAGGCTAATCTGAACCAAGCAGATAAGAAATACTAGATGAAGAATATGCTTACAGCATTTCTTTGCAGAACTGCTAGCAATATCTTCACTAAGTCTGTGTCTCTTTCTTCTAAAGATGGGTGCCAGAACCATATTCTGCCAGAATGCTGCCCGAACAGCATTCTTCTACTGCTGCTTTAACCCAAAGGGAGCAAGCAAGCTTGGGGAGTCAAGCTTGAAACATAATTTCTGAGAACAAACCCAGCCTGCCGTACCCAACAAACTCTCTGTGTTCTCCTGATTCCCCTGTAACTTACTCCTGAAGGTGGGCAATATTTAAATGAGAAAATAAATTTTCTTTCCAGAACCCTAGCATTTGAAAGCGGGGAGAGCTGACAGAGCTAAAAGAAAGCACTGTACTTTATGTCTCTTAAAATAAGTCACGCAATGTCTGGCCTTCTCAAAACTCAAAATGAGCATACATATTTGATTTAAGGAGAGCACAAGTGGAGAATCAGATGAAGTTGTTTCAATACTTAAAAAAAAAAAAAATGCCTGAACATTTTAGCAACAGCAAATACAACCCCTTTTAATATCACACTGTGCTTTTTATTTCAGGCAGGCATTCAGAGGCACTAAATGCTCATTGTCTTGTGACTTGCCTACTTGCTTTTACTTGGACAAGCGAATTACAAAATACTACCATTTTCATTTGATAATTTTTGCAGTATTTGACTGCAAAACATAAAAGGTACTCATACATCAAGCATACTTATAAAATGTGCTCCACAGATGTTAAAATCTTGATCTCCTAATAGATCATATGAGATTTCAAGTTGTTTTATTTTTAATAAAACACTTTCTTAATCAAAGAGATGAATATTAGCAGTAGTTTTGAATCTATGTCTCCATATCAGATACTGACTGTGCATGTACTTCTAATTATTCAGCAAATTGGTTAGCTGAAATTTATGGATTACCACTTTTTATTTAAAATACTAGTTCCTGCAAGAATCATTGGGCTCAGCAGAAAGATTAAATATAGCAGCAATTCAGGCAGATGAATGTATATATACCTCAGCATTTTCCCAGTGCAACTATGTGTCAAGTCTATTCACAGCAGTGGTAATAATTAGCAGATCTATTGTTTATACCACTGCATACCAGGAGCATCTTTTTTTTTTTTTTTTTTTTTTGGATGAGTGAGAGAAAACGGAGTAGCACAGCAGCACTTGGTGCATCTCTGAAGCCTGCAAGAATGTGCAAGGCATGTAAAATCAATCCACTTGTAAACAGATTATAAACACTGTTGTACTTGGCTCAGGTCACTGTATTTAGCACTTTTCCTTGAATCCTATGGCTAAGCTGGTTCATCAAATGAGACATATGCACTTCACAGCTGGGACTGAGTGAGCGAGCACAGATGTGTATCTACTAAATTGTTTGTGACAGTAACTGTAGTTAATTGTGATGGGTGACAGGTACATTGGAGGCCAGTCAACTCAATGAACTGTTGATGAGTGTGGCATGAGACATGATATATTTTAATAGCAAATGCAAAACTTATGTCATCCATGACTAAAAATCCAAATCAAGTACAGACCAGTAAAGTAAATGGGAATTGTTCCTGGCTCCTTTTCTTACCTCTCTCTCTAGAATCAATATTATAACAAAATATTTTTCATCATTTTGTCCAAGAGTAGGCTTGCAAATTTCTTTTGCCAGTGGAGATGACAAATGGTTAACAAATTGGCACAATTATCTTTGGATGAAAAGATGTAGGTCAATTTATTTTGACATTTACTAAAAACAGTTGTAATCTACATTTCACATTTAAATGTAAAAATGTAAAAAGCCAATTTATTTTTAAAATATAATATTCTGGTCTGAAAAAAAATAGCTGCATATTTTACACATGGCTTTTTTTCAATTTAGTTTAGCAAAAAAAAATCCAGTTTTTAATTTCCTCACTCAGTAGTCAAAATCCCTATTTGCCTGATTTTATTTGCATCTTTCTTCTGACTGCTTTCCTTGAGTAAGTTTTTGTGCCTTCTTTCTTGCTCCCTGTTATCAGGTCTATGCTATTAATGTAGTGAAACATCAGATGAACTCCTTTTTTCCTGTTGCAAAGTAAAAACAGCATAACAATCACATCCCATTTTTCTGAAACTGAAGATGGATATCTTCAGATAGAAGAGTAGTCATAGGCGATTCAGCAAGAGCCAGGCATGATATGTTTGGGCCATCTCAGAAAGCAGTCCTGTTAAACATTATTACCAACAAGAGAAACTCATGTTAACAGTGCTTAGGTCTGAGGCGCTGGATGAGGTAGAGCTGTCAGGCTCATTTTGGGGGACAGAGATGTTTTGACTCAGGTTTTGAGTCTTTTGATATAGCTCTCAGTGGCACTGTAGTCACTTTGCAGTTTCCAAATTAATGCCTCTAGAGACCTCATAACAGATTCTCTAGCAGATTGCATAACACTGAATGTTTTGCCTTATTCTCTGTTTGATGCTCCTCCAATAACTCAGAGTAAAGTTAATGCTGCGGTGTTAAATGTTAATGTTTCTGATATTAAAAAAATATATAGCTAGCTAGGTGATTAAGTGGGTTATGTTGCTGAGTATGAGACACTCAACAGATGGGATAGAAACAACAACAATAGAAAAGCCTGCAAAAATTTCACATTTACTTTCATTAAAACAAAAGCAAACTCTGCAAGTAGAGAGTACAACGAAGTGAACTCCATGCCAGTAATACCCTGCCAAGACTGGGACCATGATATGTTAGAGATTTTCTACAACATTTGTTATCTGAGTTGTGAAGGAAAAGAAGCCTCTCTGATACTGAAGTTTTCTGCCTTTTCACTGCTGTGAGTACTTCTCCAAGTACAAAACACTAAGGATTTTCAAAAATTTGACTGCCAGGGCAATTCCACATACACGGTAATAATACAGAAGAGACACAGCCAAAGATAACTTCCTCCATACGCATTTTCACATAACTTGCTTCCAGTAATAGCAATCAACATGAAAGTCCAACTAACATCTAAATTGCAAGCTAAAATTAAATATTATTATACATCCCAACAGTATTGTATCTGCAGTGTTTTTCAGGTGAGAAATTATTGCTCCATAAAATATGTCTCAATGTAAACTGTTACATTGGTATTTTGCAGACTTATATGTTTGCTGCCCATGGCAAGGAAAGAATAATCCAAGGGACCTTGGAGGTCTCTTTCAGTCTGACAGTCCTTCCTCTTCACTGATTACTTGGCAAATGAAGAGCTTTTTATGCCACTATCTGCTATGACAACTCTGGCACAGCCATCTACGTTGCCTTATTCTTTTGCCTGGGTATAGCTACATCTCGCTATCGCTTCTCATCTGCGCCTGGAGGAGTGCCTGCCACAGGGTGACTTGGAAAAGGAGTACCAGGACAGCAAGATGAACATACTGGTGCAGGGAAGCTTGCCAAGTGACATGCCCTTCTGAGTACATTATGTAGGGATCTCTGTAAGGGATAACTAAGCATCAGCTCTGTATTCCCCGGTGTCTGAAAACCACATTTTGAGAGAAGGCAAGAGAGGACCGTGGTGACGTGCATGGTAGAGTGAGTCGTTCTGCTGTTAAAGCCAGAGAGAAAAGGATTCATAACAGAAAAAGAGATACAAATGTTCTCACACGAGGTAGAGTTTTTAATGAAAAGGGCAGGACTGTCCAGCCTGGGCCAGGTTGCTGTCTGTTGTTATGGCAACAGAGGGAGAAATTTGCTGTTTGTGAAGAGGGAAAAGGAGGTGCAGAAGGGCAGGGTTTTTTTTTTTCTTTTTTCTCCTTAAGGAGGGAGCAGGAGTTTGAAAATAGAGAGGCTCAAGGTCAGACGGAAATGACAGTGCCAGCAGTCATGATGCCCGAAACACCCTCACAGACGTGCATGGCCATTGCCTTCAGAGAGGGCAGTGAAGGCCATTGCCTTCACTTCCACAGTCATCTCCCAGTTGGAATAATGCCCACTGGGGTGCCCAGATCTCCTGTGAGCACTTGAGCTGAAGGGCTAGGGCTCACATTTAGCTTTGTGCAGTGCCCTAGTGTGAGTAATGTTCCTGAGGAGTTCTCTTTTCAGCACCCTCACATCTCTTTTGTACATTCAACTGACTTCAAATTTACCAGCATTAAATTCAATTTTCCAGTGGAGGCACCTTGTCTGTCAAGAGCTGTTTCTTCAAAGCAAGAAGCTTCCTTTCTTTCCTGCAGAGCAAGCTTTCTGGATAGACCACTGCTTCCAAGAAGCTCTCAGAACTTCTGGCTTTTGGGAAGTCGGCATCAGAAGTAGCACCTCATTACACAGGAGACATTTGCTCAGAGAATGTTTTTCCTGCATAGCAAGGTGAGCTCACTAGGACAGAATGGATGCACAAGGAGCACTATCATGAAGATGGTAACAGGCTGGCCAGGAAGCGGACTTAATGCTTTACCGAACCTACACAGAATGTTTACCTCATCAGAAGGAAATGTTATAGTCGAGGGTTAAGTGGTACAAAATTAAGTCTTTCAGTTGCTAGGAGATAAAACTAAAGGAAAAACAAACAAAACAAGCAAAAAAGTGAAGCTTGCACACAGATTATGTTTTTGACTAAATAAAAAATTTGGAGGAAATCAGGATGTTCGTGAGTCAGTGCAGTCATGAGTGCATGGCAGTCTCTGCCTATCCAGCACTTCTGAAATGGCAGGCCAATTTTTGCCAAGCCTGAGAGAAAGATAATTCTTTCAGATATTACACTCTTAAAAAAAACTTGTGAAATTAGTCGGCGTGCTGCAGGAAGGAGTAGTAGCCCCTACACCGAGAGAAAGACTGGAGAATAAGTTACTGAGATTGAGCTGAAGAATGAGCTGAACTATTACTTGAATGTACGCACTCTCACACAGAAGAATCGAGATAGGCAAGAGATTATGAATGCTTTAATTCTTGGAAAAGCTTCAATCAAAGTTTGAACTTTATTAGACACCATCTCACTTTCATTCTCCTTCTGTCTCTCCTTCCTCATATGAGTTCCCTAGCGTTTAATAATAATAAGAAACATGCTGCAGGCTCAGTTTACTTCATTTAAAAAGTCATTCGATGAAACACAAATCATCTGGAAACACAACTCTATTAGTTCCAGTGTTTGTGGAACTATTTATTATTTAAAGCAAGTGATAGTTTCATTACACTGCTATAGAAAGTTCTAGCCCTCTCTCCTTTCTCTCTGTTCCTTATTATGTCATTAATTATGTATCTTTTCTTCCATAAAATATACTTAATTACCAAATTTACCCCCTTTTTTTTAAATCACTCATTTCCCTGGGAGAAGTATTAAGACACTTGCTTTCCTCTCAAAAAATACTCAATCTGGAAATGTAATCTGAAAAAAAAAAACAGCAGAATTCTAAAGATAATGGCTATAGGCTTGTTTTTCTAAAAAATAAACATCAGAAAACACATTTAATTCAAAAGGAAATATCATCCCGCTTCTTCCTCTCTACCTCTTATAGATCTCTTACTCATTTACAGTACTATTCTCATCTCTTGATCCATTACACACCTTCAGAAGCCAAGAGAACTGAAGTCGGAGATTTTGTATAACTCCTGTTCTGGAAAGGATAGCACTGATAGAGAAATGAATGTGTGTGGAAAGACATTTGTTTTTTTTATAGGGGTAAGTTGCTTCATAGGAACTTAAGCAAGTAAGAATTTAGAACTTCATCATTAAATATGCTTACCTCTGTATTTACTTTTTATTTTCTTGAGTTCTGCTATTAAGACAAAGATGCTATAAGTCCTTGGACCTCTTGGCATAAAAAGAAATGTATTTGGAATGGAACTTAGTTGGAATGTCAAATGTTAAGGATTAGAACCATTTAAGGCCAGATGAAGACTGACTCACACCTTCAGCAGAGAAAGCATGTTGATATCCCTAGTGAACTATAATCTATTATACTGTTAATTGGACACCAAGAAATTAAACATAAATCACTCAATAGAACACAGTGAGACAAAATCAATTAAGTCACTGGACTTGGGAAAAAAATCAACCATATTAAGTGTTTTAGTTTAAGGAGCAGTATGCAAAAGAACAGCATTTTTAATAAACCAGTTGTTGAAAGACTGATACACTTATTCACAAGCAGATTTTAACATTTAATTGAGTTAAAGCCTTTGATATTGGATCATAAAAGCGCTTCTAATTAAAGCTACTAGAAGCAAATAACTGAGCAACCACTTATTTTCATGGTTATGAGTTCAGGACCCAGTTCAAAACTACAGAAGAGAAGTATGACCATATTGATCTTCATCACAGGTACAGTATGTGCAAGGAAAAGCAAAATCTGGCTTTTGAATGCATAAACTTCTTATTATTCCTGTATTTATCTGCAGGAAAAGAAGCTTTGAGGTTTTATTTGCTGATTAATTTTTGAAGTCATCTTTTACTTTGCTCAAGGTGTAAGACTTGGAAAATAGATGTGTTTTCTGTAATTGTGGCATGATGGCTGTTTCTTCCTCACTGTGATGACAATCATGGATTGATAAAATTCCCTATTAACTTCATTCCCAGTTAGTCATTTTTACTCATCCTTCAAACTATCACTTTCTTTAGCTAATGCTTCCTCTTTTTTTTCACCAAGAAGACTTTGGATGTGAGAAACTAGGCTATCCTTTTCTTTAGAAGTAAACTTTCATGAAGAAGGACAGTCCATGTACTTTATTCAGCCACTAACAAAACACTGATGAGCAGCAGCCTCTGAACAACACTGGTTCCCTGATTTCAGGAAGGCCCCAAGGCACCACTCAATAACTGACAAAGAAAGCCAGGTGTTCAAATCTGTTAAGTGAATTTTTAAGTCCCTGTTCCAGTGATATCTCAGCTGACACTGATCACACATATGCCTGGTCAGTATTTCAGACTCAAAATCACCAGAAATGCTTCCATTAGGAAAAGTCATGACGCCAGTCAGAAGGCTTTACAATACCTTTAATTACCCTTGTAAAATGCATTTTTGCTCATAGCT
Organism: Nothura maculosa; assembly: GCA_032353885.1. Classification (NCBI taxonomy): domain Eukaryota; kingdom Metazoa; phylum Chordata; class Aves; order Tinamiformes; family Tinamidae; genus Nothura; species Nothura maculosa. The sequence goes on along the minus strand of JAUBOD010001030.1, from coordinate 1,712,304 downwards.
TTTTATATAGAGGTATCCATGTATGTAATTTCTTATGGAAGTTATACTTGAGATCAACATTTACATTGTTTCTTTGTATATAATTGTTCTGTCAATGCTAAATAATAAAATTTACATTTGATGTTACTTCTACATGTTTGAATTTTAAAAATTATCTCAGTATTTTTTAAATTCCCTCCTTATTGTTGTTTTAATACCAAATATGCTGAAAACAACATGCCATTAGATTTAATGAGGATTCCATATGCCACCTCAGTATACAGAAACAAATTAAGTCTATAATTAACTTGTTAATTCTACACAGCACAAATTCTTAGAATTTTATTGTTACTTTCTGTGAGTGGAAGTTTGAAATGCATAGCCTATCTTTAGTACTTAGGAATAGCTCCTGGAAACATGACAGCTGCTTCCCCTCCCTACCCCCTGATTCTTCTGAGATTCTAACCATTAATGTACTTGGGATCACAAAGGTAATTACATGTCTTAGCAGCTTCATTAAGAGCTCTGCAAATATATTTCAGTATGAAATAATTTCTGTTACCTTCAAACTGTCCAAAATATGAGGGATTTTTAGTAAGAGAAGTCTAAGGTGCTATGTTTCTTTACTTTAGACAACAGCCTCTTACAAATCAGTAGCAAATGATGCACAAAAATCCCTAGGTATTTTAAAGAGGGAAAAATTACATAGGTAAACAGATAAATCTTTAGTACATTTGTCTTTATGGGAGCAGCTCCTGCTGTTGGTCTCTAACCTGCAGGGCATTATTCTTTTCTAAATTGCCAGTAGTGTCCCACAGCACAGTGATAAATAGAAACCACTGAAAGAAATAACGTTCATTCTAACACACAAGAACTTTCCAGACAGACATTGGCCTCTGAGAACAAACACTTAGACAAAATAGATTAGTTGCAATTGCAGAATATTTCACTCTAGGTCCCTGTGTACAGACATTATCCCAGCTGTGCAAATAAGAGTGTTTATGCCAATCATTGAGTAATAAATAGATTTAAGAGATTGCCTAAAACTTTAAGACAAAGAGACAAAAGGGTGTCTCCACATCAGCCCATGCTTTGCATATAGCTAGTGATCTGTTCTCAAGTATTCATTTTAAAAATCATTAATAACATAGGTACTTGAATGTTGCTTTATGGTAGCAAAATTCATTTAACAGATAATTAACTAAACCAAAAAAGAAAAAAAAAGTACTGGACAAATGCAATTGAAAGTACTAACATCATAATAACAATAATAATAATAATAGTAATAATAGCCTCCATAGTAATTGTCTGTCTTCAGTATTCACCCAGAGTCTAAGGCAGAACTTTATTTATGGTAACATTTAATAGCATTTACCCTTTTCCTGTTTTGTTTTATTTTGTTTTGTTTTTATGTTTCAAAAGTCTTACTGAAAAAGAAATAGTCTTGGAAAATAAAGTCATTCTTCTTTGACCATCAGCTATATGTATATATGTGTGTGTGTATGTATATTAAATGTGGTCAACAGTTACATACAGTTTCATGATAGCTTTTTATTTTGGTCACTATTTGGACTTCTACTGTAACCATTGCCAGAGGGAGCTATTCGGACACCATCAGTAACAGTTTGTGGTTTTTTTTCTCCTTTTTCCTCCCATTTACCCTACTTCATTTAGCTTGGTTAAAAGACTGCAGGATGCAAAGCACCCAGGCAAGGATGATCCATGTGCAGCTTGGCAGTTTGGGAAGAGCAGGTCTACCCCACCTGTCATCCTGTCCAAAAGCCTCTATATTTGCTCACTAGATGTGGCTGGGCATGGAGTCTTCCATGGTCCTATAGGCCCTACAAGGGAAGGATGACAGAGAGCAATGGTGGGATGGAGCCTTGGAGAGACACCCAAACCACTGGGAATACTTGGTTTCTACCCACCAGTCCCTTTCCTCCCCAAGCAGCCTTTTCCCTCTGCTCTTCTTAGACACTGTTTACAATCGGATGTAGGATTCAGTACAAAAACTGCACTTCTATTGACATTTAGACTGAATTAATGAGACAGATTTTTATCTGCTACTACGTGCTTGAAGGTTAATTGGAAACTACCACTATTTTTCCTCCATGGATGAGATATTGTTCAATGGAATGAGGTGCTGAAAATCAAAATGCCCCTCTTTTTCTTTGGGCATGCTTTCTACATAATTATGTGGCTAATAACGATAGCACATTCCAGACAGACCTTTTAGCTTACTTGATTATCTTTTACAATTTTTTTATACTATTACTGTAAAGATTGTACTAAGTTTTACTAATTCAAAGATCTCCCTATTGACAGCCATTTGCTGTGACAGTCATTTTAAGACAGTAAAAACAAATATGGATTGTTAAAACAGGTTGTCATCCTCTTGCCTCCCTCCATATCTGGCTGTAGATGGTGAACTATAGATATAGATAGTACAAAGCTAATCACCAAAACTCCCCTCAAAATGGATAAAAATCAGGGAAGATTTGGGATGGGGCAGGAGCAACTGGTCATGAAGGGAAAAGGAGGATAGAGCTTCTTCCCTCTACAGTTTATTTCAGTGCCAATTTTAATTAGATTAAATGGATTGTTAAACGTGCATGTTAGATGCAGATCCAAACCAGAGAACAAAGGAAACTTCTCTTTGTATTCCATGGGCTTCTGAGGCAGCTGGGTTCCTTCCTTGACCTGGTTTCCTGAACGCTTCTTGAACAAAACCCAACAAACAGTAAATATGATAATTACGCTGATTTTTAATGTTCCAAGATGCTACAAATTTCTTAAACTTCTAGTTGCTCTGTCTCTCTCTCCTTTGATCAACATTTTTCCTTTTTGTTTTACATTTTTTATCCTTCCTTTTATTTTCATGTTCTTATCATCTTATCACTCCATCTGCTCTGGAGTGGAGAATCAAAGCTTTCCCTCGGATTCACTTGTCTCTAGGAATATCAGTCATCTCAAAGGCTACCGTAAAAGTTTTATAATTCTTTCTAACTAGATGCATCTGTTAATCACACTTTCAAAGTACTACACAGGACGTTTCTTTAGCAGAATGTATAGTACTTATTCATATTCATTCACTCCATGTGTGATTGTAATCACTTAGAACTGAACTGGCATTAAGGTAGCTAGTTAGAATACTGGCAGCACTGTGTCTTCACAGACTTCCAAAGTCATATCTGAAGTTCCTGAAATAGGAAGGATATTTGTTCTCACTGAAGCCTGAGCTGCCTTATTTCTACTAGCACATTCAGCGTGTGGATACATGACTACTAGCAGGCTAGGTAATAAAGAATACTGAAGCACTGTTAGAACTTCCATTCAAACTTCTGAGTACAGTATAAATTGACTTCTAATTAGATGACATAAGTGCACTTTGGGAACTTTATCATGGTTGGGAATTTTAGACAGGAACTTCATAGATTACTCCAAAACAGCTGCCTCAGATATTTTTTTCTCTGATTTCTCTGATTAATAAGCAATAGAGTGCAGAATGTGCTCTTGTGCTATTGTTCAGTGGAAAGAGGTGCTGGAAATTGAAATGCTCCTCTTTTTCTTTGGGCATGTTTTTTACATAATTATGTGGCTAATAACTATAGCATATGCCAGACAGACCTTTTAGCTTACTTGATTATCATTTACAATTTTATACTATTAATTGAAAAGATTCAAAATAAGACCTTCCTATTGACTTAGTGATATTTTATGATGTTCTATGAAAGTCATTTTAGAATACAGAATATCAAAAATAATGGAGTAGAAAGTATTCCTATTCATTTGAAGAAGCAGCATTCAGAAATTGCTGATAGCATTGCTATGGCTCTTTTTGATTTACTTTTCATATGCATTGACTTGTATTAGTCAAGAAAAAAAGACAAATATCAAAATTATAGGAGAGATTTTATAAAATTCATGTTCTTTTTTATGAGCACATGGATCAAGAGAGTTTGTATCTTCATCCTTATGGAGCAGAAAAAAATGCTATGAGATTTAACTGATCGTACAATTTTGTAAGTCAGTGGTGAATACACTCAGACATGTTTGCTAAAAGCAAAGCAGTAGCAAGAGGCTGTCTAAAAGGTACTGAAAGATTTTGAATAATCAGTAAGAAAACATAGGGGCTCATGAAAGCTTTGTGGATAAAGAAATGGTAAACTAGTGTAAACAGAGCACTTCATGCTTTTTAAGATCTATTGACAATTTTTAAAAATCTTACTCCATAATTTTTCAACCAAGTTTAGCAACATTACTCCAATGCAGTGTTTAGTCTAACATCAACAGAGGTAAAAGCTCCATCACTGTGGAACTAGCAGAAGCTAGCCTGATAATTAATAGTTTCCAGGCATTAACAGGATTTTGTGAAGAAATTAGGTAAACTAAGAATGTGGGTTACTAATTTTAACTTGTGTTGCATTAGCCAGAATTCAAATCTTCATTAAAGCTTTTGTACATTACCACATTATCCCTCCACTTTTGAAAATGCTGTTCCAAAATCTGGTAGTCATTAATGCATGTTGCATCCTGGAAAATGGTGATACCAAAGCGAATAATATCTTTTCAATCTCAGAAATAAAGGAGTGCTTTCCATTTATTTACAGATGTGGTGTTTATGTGTCAGCAGGTGTGCAGTAGCACAGAGAAATCTAGGGAGCTGTACACAGGCAGTGAATCAGGAGAGGGATTTGCTGAAACAGTGAACAGACACAAGTGCTATAGAAATTAAAGAATTTAAGCAAAGTAAACAAGCTGAGAGGAAAATAAACAGGTTAATATGTGGCTCAAATTTACACTGATCATATCTTCAATGTGATGATTTATTGCTTGAAATAAACACTGAAACTGTGTTTATAAACAAAAGTTTTCCTAGGCACTCTGATAACTCTATAAAATAAAGTATAAAATCAGTTGCTTTAAATGCAGCACCTGAGTAAGGAAAATTACAGCAGTGCATTAGTGAATCCTGATAAAATGAAGCATAGATTACAGGATAAAAACACAATCTGAAAATGAAATAAACTTGTGTAGTATATGCTCTGGAAAAGCACCTTCTAGTAATCAGGTACAGTGTTTAGATGCATTCACTGTACCACTTAAAAGATTGTACAGGAGCTAAGAACATAAGTAATGACACATGTTTTCACAATTCATGTAACCTAAAAACTAATGGACAAAGAAAAATGGTTACAAAATAAAATAGCAAGTATAAGTTTGGATGTTAGTTTTTTACCAAACTGAATGGAATTAGAAAATACTCTGTGAATGCAACAAATAGAGGGATTACTAAAACATAAGGACAAAATAAGAAATTCTCTGACTCAATACACTTTCTCAGGAATAAATCAAACCTAAGCTGGCTCTAGCAAAGTGTGAAAACCAAAGATTGTCTGGTCTTTGTGGAGTACTGTCACCAGCTTCTCAGGCAGAGAAAGTGAACACAAATTGGTCTAGTGAGCATAGAGCCAGTGAAACTGTCAGACACTAAACCCAGGGGAGTACATGCTGACTAGATTATGCACAAAAACCATTCTTCAGGATAACCCATCAATCTAGGCATTTTTTTCCACATATAAGCACCATTACACACTGGAAAAGGCGATAACTCAGTAGTTTGAAAAGTAGGTTTATTAAAGATGTGATAGTAGCTCCTCTATCTCCACTAAAATCCTGAAGACCCAAGGGAATATTCACATGACATAACTCAACAGTTTCAAAGACAAGTTTATTAAAGATATAATAGTAGCTCTTCTATATCCACTAAAGCCCTGAACACCAAAGGGAATATTTTTGTGACAATCATATTTCACTATGAAGCTGTTTGGTATCAGTCTCTTCTTAATCCAAGAAGGCAGAGGAAGGAGAGGCCAGGAAACAGACTAATGAGTGAAGATGCAGGAGGGCAGGAGGCTCTTGGCTGGAGAAATGGAGTTCATGGGCTTTACAAAGACTCTTAGTTTTCTCAATATAGTAAGCACAACTGGCTTAACATCTTTATTTTCCAGTGGCTTCACAGTTGAGAAAATAGTCATGAGATAGCAAAGAAGAAAGCACAGGTGGACTTCATTAGGTCTTTTCAGGCTAAATGAAGGGCACAGGAAAATCCAGCAGAGAAAAAAAAGATTTGACCTTATAATTCTCAAAAATGCTCCTGGGGAACAACTCCATGCCTTTCAACGTGTCTAGCTTTAATTAAAGTCGACTTCAAGATGAGCACAATAAACATAATTTGATTTCTGTCCTGAAAGAAATCAATGTTTTAAACTCAAATCTTCTCTGTTCTTCCCAAGCCAAACATATGACCACAAAAAAGAAAAACAAACAACAAACAAACAAAAATAGAGACCTTTTGGTCAATGTTTCATCTTGTTATTGCACTACCCTATACATAGGGTATATAGTACACTATAAAATACAATAAAATAACACAAAAAAGATTGATCGATTACAAAAAAGCTTGAGAAATGGAAAAAAAAACAGTTGTTCATAGTTTTAGAGTATTACTGCAAACTGAAAAGCAAGAACACTCGTTACTAAATTTGTGTTACCAAATTAATGAAACTGTGCATTAGTTTTTGGAATACAAATCTCTCTTTTTTAAAGCATAAATAAAAAGAAGATAAGAAGAGGAAAATGCATTATTTTCCTGGGGGATTGGTTATGTCTCCATAAGCTTCTGAGATATAGAAGAGAAGATTATTTCTGAAACTCTGTATAATATATTCAACATCAGATAATTCTCCAGCTGTTGTTTCTGAATGTAAGTATATTTTAATATGACATTTTTGATTAGTAGCTTCTCTATTCAATAGATTGAACTTATTAATCAGACACCATTTTTCTAAAACGGGTATTAAAGCCCCTCACATAAACTTGTATGAATCTTCTAATCTCCTGCAGTTTGATTTTCCAGTGTAGTACTCAAAAACGTTGGTAAAATATAGCAGTTAACAAACACTGTGAAATAACACTGCAGAAAAAAATGGATGTACAAAATCATACGGTCATTAAAATAATATAAAATTGAATAAGTTTGAAGTATATAACTGTGGTTTTCGAAGCATACTGTACAACTTGTTAAAGGCCTACCTGAACAAAGTAAATTGCAGGATAAGGATAAGCAGCAAGACACTGCTGAATTGCTGCCATGTGCCGGTATATTAAGCTATGATGTTTCATCAGAATTGAATGTGCACTGTAACAAATTTAATTGGACCTAGAAAAGCATTAGAAGCCAACTATTCACATTTTCTTTGGAACCTGTGCAAAAGTTGACAATAGCCAATTCTCAGAAGATTTTAGACAAATTAATTAATATACTAAAATGCATTTCTGCAGCTGAGTAGATAGGAAAACAATGACTTGGAAAGGTGCTAACTTCATCTGTGCTTTGAGGCGATGCAAGCTCCACTTGCCTCCTTTCCATACAAACTTGAAGCCACATAAATGAGTAGATTCTAGGCTAGTAAGTCCTGTAGAGAATTAGCCTGAAACTGTACAGACTTCTAACTCAGCTTCATGATGAAGGTGTTGCTTGCTGACTAAAATTGTAGTTAAAAGAGCAAGCACATCATCCACACTGCAAGATATGTATTCCCTTGAGTGCACTTATTAATGTAAAGACAAGCCTCTAGTAAATTGGTTAAAGATTATGTGCATCTGTACTGGACATCTTATCTGGACATGGCTCAAATGATAATTATAATATCTTAGTATATAGACAGGATTTAAACATATTACATCAAAACCAAACCAAAACAAAAAAAACTACATGAATTCTCTTTCTTCTGAAGTAACAGAAAGTATTGCCCTATGCATTCACTGAAACCATAAAAAGATGCCAAAGACAACTTTTAGATCAAAGAATCAATTATTAACGTTGCCTTTCTAAAATGCCCCAAAAACCATAAGATATCTGGCTGCTTCCACTCATTTTGGTTGCTGTTTGTTCCATACTCCATGACTGTGATTGGTCATTTTTGTCACTAGGCAGCTCATATCAATTTTTAATTTTAGCAGTAGTTCATGTGTGCAGTTGTCTGTAGACTTGTTAACCAGATGAATAAGGAATAAGTCAACAGTCACAGAGATGACACCATGAACACCTTAAAATAGCCAAGAAAGTGATCAAAGTTCATTGAATTAGCTATTTTACTAATTTTTATTTTTTATTTTCTTGTGGGTGAAGAATTGTGCATATTAGATACAAGACTGACAGTTCTACTAAGGATATCTACTAAGATAATTCCTGCTTGTTTTAACATTTTAAGTTTTCTTAAAAGTCATATTTTATAAGTTTTTTGTCATAGCTATCTGGAACACATTTCTGGTTCATGTAGATAATATTTCACTGAGTTCTATTTCCAAGTAGTCTTTAGAACTATATTCATATTATATTCCTACATAAAAGCTTATTTATGATTTGTTGCCATACATATTTATTACATGGCCCATGTATGAAGTTTGTCAGACATTTTAGGGATTCTATGATGCTTATACAGATTTTTCTTTTTTTTAGAATATTCTGAGATTTTGAATGAAAGAATATATAGAAAAGAAAACTAATTGGTTGTGTGAGCCCAATTTTAAACCAATTTTAAATAGTTACATAATGAATTTCATTTAAAAAATTCACCAGCAAAGGTTTAAGTCACTGTAGATTTCAAGAGAAGAAACTCTACAAACTAAATTTATAATTTAAAAAGGGTGCTGAGAACTTTCCTAACAGTCAAGTCCTGTACTATTTACATATTGCAGTTGGAATAACAACACGACACTGTGCTAACACCTCCAAGAAATAGAGTTGTGGACATTGCTTCTTCTCTAGTATCTCTGTAATCAGATTGTCTAGAATACGGCCTTGAAAATCTTAGCTAGACCTAGAAACCTTTAGCGACATAGGCACCTTAAAAACCATAGCTCCTCTCCTATAATTAGTTTCTGTTATTTCTGCCTTCTCCCTTGTGTATCAAATTCGTTGATCCTTTTTAAACTGTATGTGAAAAAAATTGATCAAACTGTTTCCTCATTGATTTATCCACGATCTTATCAATTTCAGACTAATTTGGCAGAAAAGAAGCCACAACAAAACACTGCTATTTTAGAAAACAACTTCACTCATTCCAATCAGTTTTTTCGAGATATTAAGAAAAATAAATAAACAGCTCATCTATACCTTTTCTTCCCTGCAAATAAGACAAAATATTGGATTCTCCTTACTTTGATGAAGAATATTAGTGATGAAAGTAACCATCCAGTACTAGTAATATCATACGCAGCAAAACTTTTTGACTGAGTCTTCTAGCTGTTGTTGTTTTCAATTTGATATAGAATTGAATAGAATTCTATAACTCTAGAATATTAAAGCTGTAAAACTGAAAGATTTTTTTATAACATTTTTAAGAATATGGGTGTTGAAACTGATCAAGGCAGATGAGCTGCACTTCATTAATGAAGCTGCACTTCATTAACAAAATGCAAAAGAGGACCAACTGTTTTTTTCAGACCCTTTTCAGAGATACAACTTGAAAAGACAAATTATAAAAATACATTTAAGTTCACTTACACTCTTGTAATTCTAGGCTCCCTGGTCATAAATGTTACTGATGCTCAGAGCTGACCCTGCATACAATAATAACATTATTCAGAGATCACAGAGGAAAAAAAGCAAGTTCTTTGTTTCATGCAGCAATACCCCTTTCAATCAGCCGCATGCTGAGAACCATTTATTACCATAGCATATGACACAGAAAATCTAAAGAGGCAGTAAGGGGTAAATTTTCAGATTATCACATGTCATTCTAGTTGTGACTTCCTCATTAACTTTAAAAGAGTCATGTGGCTCAGACCAGCTCAAAGCTCCAAAATGTACCCCTACACATGCCCCAGATTAAACGTTCAAAAAGTCATAATTTTCTATATTTCACTTTATTTTTATGAAATAACAGAAGCTAGCAACTAAGCACAATGTTCTTTTTTTTTTCCAAACTGTAAACAACCTTGCAGTGGCCTTGTAGTAAACCATTACACATGGGCACCAATCATCTCAGCTGTTCAGCAATTCTCAGTTAAGTAAGGCAAATGAGAAAAGAGAAACCCTTAGCCATAAGGCACCATTAATGTGCCTACAGTATACATTTAATTGTGCTTAGTGATAGATTCTTGACTAAAAGAATTGTGTAAGGGCAAATCAAAAAAAAAATGCAGAGATGTAACTAAGAGAAAATGGAAAGATTCAGAGGAAAAAATATTTGACAAACACCTTGAGGTTATGTACAGGTTTATGCATTCAGGAAGTAATAAGGATATGACTTTTTTTTTTTTTTTTAATCTTTTCTGAGTTCTTTACTCCTGCCTGCCCAAAGCTTGCTGTCTATTATATGCTCAAAGGCCATAATTATTTCAAAAATAGACTTTTGAGAAAACTAGATAATTAGTCCAGTGCAGCTGGTATAAAAATTACTGGCAGGAGCACTAGTATCATTAAAAAATTGGAACTAAAGCATACCAGCTATACTCCAGGGCAAATTAAACACACAGAGCCCCTAGTAAATATTTTAGAGTCTAGGATAGTACACACACAGGCCACCCAATTTTTTTAAGCACCTCTGAGCCAGACTTCTCAACAAAACAACTCTGATAGTATGGAAGTCTGGTGAAACTTGTTAGGATGCTTTTGCTTTGTTTCCAATAAAGTTGGACTATGGTTGCTTTGCTTTGTCCAATAAAGTTGGACTATGATAGAAGAAAGGTAGGTTTGGCTCATGTTAATGATGTTAGAATTCCAGTTTTCATTTATTTTCTCTTTATGTAATTGCTAGGAAAAAGAAGTTTGAAATTATGAACTGGAATCCAAGATGATTTCTAATACTGGGTTGATTCTTTACTTCCATAGGGAAGCCTAGGTGGAGTAGCTTTCTCAGAAACCCTATCTTCTTTAGCTTGCAACTTTCTTGAACTAGTTCAGGAGCCCGGCATGGGATGCTGTCAGAACTGGGTTGCCTGCATCCATAATTGCATTTTAACAAGTCTGCTTAGATGCTTCAAATCTGAATGAATTTACACTTCTAGAAACATCAGCATTTTATGCTACATTTTCCAAGCACTTGAAATCTCCTTTGACATATGTGTATGTCGTCAGTTTTTGCAATATCAAACCATTTCTGCCTTTGCTGATAGCAACATGGCATCGCTACACCTGCAAGGTCTGAAGGAGTTAACCTGGATATTGTGCCTGTTTTGCCACCAGTTAGAAACCAAAACCCTATAGGCAGGCAGAGCGCTTCTTGCACAGTAGCCTAATTATTAAAACAGATAGACTGGGTTTGGGTTCAACAGTCTTCATGTCTTCAGATGTTCAGTCTCCATACTGATAAGAAAGGCTAAAGTGAAGGGAAATTTCTGACTGAAATGTTCATATTGATCAATGGCTAGTTGAGGATTCATTGAATTAGAGGGAAAGAAAACAGCAATTTGGGTATCATGAAGCTTAAGGATAGATACTCAGTCTAGCAGCCTCTATAGGAATATGTCGTGCACAGCGCTCTGAAGAGAGGGAGCAGCCGTGCATGAAGAGGGAAGGACCAGGATGAGTAGCTCAGCAAGCAGTAGAGGACATGGAAGGAGACACTCCTTGATTTCAGCCACACCATATGGATATGTTCCAGCAAGTATACATACTGCAGCATGCTCAGAATATCTCTTTGTTTACAGCTGTCTATTTTTACAATATAGCATGGAAATCCAAGTTAAGCTATAGATTTTTTTGGACTATCCTCTCATTTTTTTCTGTATTTGTAAAAATAAAGGATATGATTTTTTTTTCATCTTCTCTTCCATCTACCCATTCTATGTACCTCTTCATCCCTGTTGAATTTTGTTCATCTTGATTTTTCTGTCTCTTTTTCTCCATACTATTTTATATATTAATATCCATTTTCTTTCCTCTCTCTGTCTCTTTTGTGTGTGAACATTATTATCACTGCCACTGGACTTTTACAGCTTATAAAAAATAAACACTTGAGAAATAATCACTGCACAGCGGCCAAATAGAAGGCAATCCTTCCTGTAAATACTACTTTTGTGTAATGGACATGGTCAGAGCAGTACGAGAAATGTAGTGAGAGCAATTAATCTGTCTCCTTTTTTTTGTCCCTACAGAAAACATTGCTGTGGTTGTTTCATACATTAGTGTCCATGTAGAATTTCTTTTTTTTTTTTTTTTTAGCTTTTACTCTTTTTTATATTCTTACTTTTTGAAAAACACAGACTTCTATCATAAAGACTCTCAAAGTCATCATTCATCCATGTGTTAAGACTTTTTTTTCTACATCAATTGCACACAGAGTTTTCTTTTGACTCTTGAACATTTTTCCTTCTATTTTATAATGCATGCACAGTTGTGCTATAAAGACTCATCAAAGTCACCACTGTTCTACATTTATCTACATTGAACTGTCTTTGTCATTTATTAGTCTTTTAAATGTTCTCTGTATTTTCTATCTAGTTACATTCGCCTTCATTATTTACTGTTCCTCTATCATCTCTCAGATTCATACTGCTCTGCTCTTTGTCTTTCATTTTCAGGGCCACATACTTTCAATTAAGCCTTCAAAGTCAAAAATCTTGGCAAATTTTTTTAACTTAGTGACTTTTTGTTAATTAACATTTATCTAAATCAATAGACACTTTCCTGTTTTGGAACGCCAAAGATAGGTTATGGAAACATTATGTGAAGGTATATCCATGCAGTTCCATTCAACTGAATGGGAATTATATTGCTGTGATTTTGAAATATGCTTTGGCACTCTAAATTGAAGATCTAAAAGTGTATTTAAATGAGACGTCCTCCCACTTTAGATATCAACTGCTAAGTTCTGTCCTCAAGCATGCAACTCCCAATATTCAGAATATGTGGTATACAAACACAAAGAGTTCTGGCCAGAGATTATGCAATTATATGTACAAAACTATTCACTTAACCATTTGATTTTCTTTAACACTAAATAGGAATTACATACAGCCATGGATCACACAAATGAATCTTCTCAATGAATCATAGTTTTTTAATGCATGATTTATGATGCTAAGCACTGCTCAGCTTGCTTCTATATGTTTTTAGCACAAAACTAGTTCTATTGCATTACCTAGTTATCTTATTTTGAGACTCGGTAGGTGACCCCTCAGGATACTGCAATTCTACCTGGTAAAGCTGGGCTATGGGAAAGAGTACTATCCATCCAGAATATAGGTCCCAAAGAACCACCCAAAGAACCAAAGTAATTAGTAGGGCTATTATTGACCAGATGGTCTGGGCATGCTGCTAGTACATTTGAGAACCATTCCATCCATACTGATTCTTTACTCTGTCATTAAATTTACTAAAAGTACTATGCCAAAATGCCAGCCCTATACCATAATCATCAAGGACTGTGGAAAACATGACAGCTTCCCTACAAGGAAGGACAACGAGTACAAGGACACACTCATCCCTTGTCAATGGGATGACTGCATGTGAGGCTCTTGATCTAGAGCAGTTGCTTCCTTTTTTGAATATGTGTTTGTGTTTATGCAATTTCAGAATTCAGCAGTAGGAGGAGGAAGTAGGCAAATACATTATCAATACTATTTTTTTTTTCTTCGAAGACACTCTGCAATTCTCACCTGCTCTTTTGGTTCTCCTTTAAATTTGTATCCTACCATGGTTCAGAGAAGAGGTAAGAATACAAAAAGGTACTTCTAACCTCTTCTCCATGCCTGTTGCTGAGCTGTAGCCACTTCTTCTATAAAAGTTTCTTTTTTCTTTTTTCTTTTTTTTATTTTACTGCATTGATAGAGACAGGAGTGTTGACAAAACTTTACAAGGATTGCATAGTCCATGATTTATAAAAGAAGTTAGGTCCAATCCTACTTTTCTTGCATGTGAAACTTGATTTGGCTTGTTCCAACGAAAACATTTATATTTCAAATACTACTTTCAAAATCACACTTCAAAATTTCAGAGATAGAAAAACATATGAAAACATCTTCCAGATGTGAATAAGAAAAACAAACAGAAAAACCCAGATCTGTAAGACCTGGTGCATAATATTTTGGTGTGTTTCATTGCTATCAATGGTTACAAAATATCAGTGAAGTTGAAATATGATACTTATATGTAAAAGAATAAGCTGATAAACAGCAAAGGCAGCACAGCTTTTTGAAATTACAGTGAAAGCATGCAGCAAAGATAATCTAGCACTGATATATTTTTGTTTATATTTATTTAAAATATAAATACATATATTTAAAATATTTATTTATTCCCATTTCATTCTTACTTCTTGCTGCAGCAAAACTTCAAATTTTAACAGAGCATGTGGTATGCAGCCTGTAAATTTCAAAAGCACAGAAACTCATGAAGACACTACTTCTGAAGGATCACTCTATCTATTCCCTCTGCTCTTTGGTCAGAAAAGTTCCCCAAAAGGGTTAAATCTATCTTCCACAACAGCAGGATCAAGTGGAAAGTGTGACCAAGGAAAGGCACTGCCTTAGGTTTTGAACAGATGTAAGACAGTTTCACTAGCTTTGCAATTTCCTTCTTGGTGAAGAAGCTGTAGGCTGCACACTTACATTAACAAGGTAGCACATTAAGTATTAGAGAGCTTTTATGTACATACATCATAAACTGGTAATAATATTAAATCACTTTCCTTGCCAGCTGTGTGCAGTCTGGCAAACATTTCCAGCTATAAAAGTAGCTGGCAGATGTCTATGGCTGGATCACTCTGAGTTTTAGAGAAGTCTCATTTACATCAGTGTAGCAAAAGATGGTTTCCTTGGTGTGTACTTTATATATTCCTGTTCAAGAAAGCATGTATAGAACAATCATCAAAAAATCCATTTCACATTCAAACTGCCACTGAATGGCAAGTCTCTGGCAAGCTCAGTCTGCAAGTAAGCTTTCATTTTAAACTTCAGAAGCCAGAAATTTTTACTGTTTTTCAATTAACAAAGGAGAATGTTTCTGCCTCTTTGGGTTAAAGGTTACTCCTAAATGATGTGACATTCGTAGATGATCCCAGTTGAGCAAAGTAACTTCACTATTCTATATTGTATTATTATGCATTTATATCTGTATGTGCTATCTATAAAATGCTTTGATGAGGACAAAGTCTTAAATTTTTGCCAACCATTACGTGCTGCATTGCCATGTCAGAGCCTTGGTTCACAGAATCACAGAATCGGACAGAATGGTTGAGGTTGGAAGGGACCTCTAGAGATCATCTAGTCTAACTCCTTTGCTCCAGCAGGGACACCTAAAGCCTGTGGCACAGGATGGCAGTCAGGCGGGTTTGGGAACCTGTTTCTGGTTCTATCACCCTCACAGGAAAGAAATTACTTGTCATATAGACATGAAACTTCCTGTGTTTTAATTTGTACCAATTACCTCTTGTTTAGTCGCTGGCCACCACCAAGAAGAGTTTGGTCTCATCCACTCTACATTCTCTCCTCAGGTATTTACACATATTTACACATAAGATCCCTCTAAATCTTCTAATCTCTAGACTAAACAGGCCTAGCTCACTTAGTCTTTCTTTATACAATAGGTCCTCCACTCACTTAATCACCTTCATTGCTCTGCGCTGGACCATCTCTAGAATTTCCCCATCCCTCTGGTCCTGGGAAGCCTAGAACTGCACACAATACTCCAGGTATGGTCTCACCAGAGCTGAGCAGATTACCTCTTCAAGGTTTCACTCATTAAGTAAGGCCAGAAATGATCTCTTTTGAGTTTAACCTTTTATTTGGAATAAGTCAGTTGGCTTTGAATACATAGCTAATTTTGGACTGAGTTTTTTACTGAGTTACTGAGAGCAGGACTCAAGCTATAGAGATAATACAACCTCTGGATTGTAGATCTACTTTTATCCTTGAATTGGAATATTGAAAAAAATTCAGATTTGAATTTCTGACTTCCTTTAATTTCATTGAACTTTTTTTTTCACTTCAGTAATTTTTTGAGATAAAGGTTTCATCAAAGGTTCTATAGTGAACTTTTTACATTAAACTTTTCTTATAAGAAAAGAACATTACCTCTAGAAATTATGAGAACTATGTTAAGAATTATTTTGCTGAATTATTAACATTTAACACATTATTCTGTGGTACTACAAGCTGTCATTTGAGTTATCAAAATTACTGGTATTTTTAAAGTGTCTATACCATATTGTACAGTGAGTAGATTTAAACATTTATGCATTCCATAGAATTAGAAACTGTAGATCATGCTGCTATGCAGGACATAATTAGTAAATAGAAATCAATAATCATCTCTTGCATGAACTTCATAAAGAATTCTGTCTAATCAGATTTTCCATCCCAAATTATTAAGTAGCTTCAATACCCAATTATTTTAGTCTATACTAGTTTAACAAAACATCATAATTTTGAATTTAAAAGATCCATGGTGAATGTTTATTAAAAGAAGCAAGGCGTATCAAGGGTTAGATTTTTTTTGAAAAAATGCTATGCACTATATTTTTTTGAAAATGAGGGAAATTACTACAGAAATAATTTTTAGAGGAATTGATCGTATTTGGATTTCAACTGGTAACAGTACTGAAGAGTGATCAAGAAAAACAGATCTTTTCTGAAACATCTCTCGAATAGGGAAAAGTGTCTTAGGATTAGTTCTTTGCCTATGCAAATTTGTCATAGTTGCATTTAGGCCTTGCTGTAGTCCCTATCCCCAAAACAACAGCCAATAATCAGTGCATTTTTTCCTACAGTAACACAAGTAGTTAATGATGCTCCCATTAACAGTTTACGGCATGGATAAGAGTGTTTATCAGCTCATAGACATGTATCAGTCTTCTGTACCTTACAGGATCATGATTTTCACTAGGCCTCGATTCTTCTCTCCATCTTGGGTTTAGTGATAGAAGTTAGACTGACATTTGAAATCGTATCTACTTTTGGTCTAGCAAAGATAAGTTTCTGCTTGCAGATAGCTATGAAAGAGATTTTGTGTGATATCCTTTTACTAATATATATAATTGCATGTTACTTTTAACTTGAATGGAATGAAAGATCTAAGCATTTGTCTAAAATTGGGCATATTTAACTCATGAAAGTGAACACAGTAAAAAAGAGATCCCCATGAACAGTCACCTCTAAGCTGATAAAGCAGATTTTGCTATGCTTCTTTTAATTTTAAAAGAAACTAGAACTAAGTAGTTCACATTTTACATACTAATACACATTCAAAATTAATAAACAATAACTCAAATTAAGACATTTGAGCAGATATCAGTAATTATTAGTTTTTAAATGATGCACATGACATGCATGTCTGCGCATGTGTATGTGTGTGTGCACCTACGAATGTAGTTAAAAGGTTATATTTTTTATAACAATAAATCTATAATGCTTTCCACATACCCATAATTTCCATGCAAATTACAAAATAAGTAAGTCCATTTCAAGAACTATAAATATTTAGGCTGAATTTATTGCATTATTATTATTATTATTATTTTAT
Source organism: Nothura maculosa (assembly GCA_032353885.1). Lineage (NCBI taxonomy): Eukaryota > Metazoa > Chordata > Aves > Tinamiformes > Tinamidae > Nothura > Nothura maculosa. The sequence goes on along the minus strand of JAUBOD010001030.1, from coordinate 1,694,795 downwards.
TGCATTATGTGATTGTGAAAAGGAAGAAAGGCGCAAAAAGAGTTTATTCCTCATCAGCTTCTTCTTAACCTCCCTTGTAGAAGCACAGGAGCTACCTGGATCCTACAGCACTATATCAGTTTTGCAACACAGCTCCTGAAATTAGAATAGTTTTCATGAAAATAAAATGTGTAGATAGATGACTGGTAATCATCAGACATGCACTTTTAGAAATCTGTACTTCTGCAAAGGCACAGTGTAAAATTTTTCATTTTAAAGCTACTTTCTTTCTTAGGAACTGTCTTATTTCTTTGCTGTTTCTTTTAACTAAGCTTTCTGGATTAACTGAAAAAAAATGGTATATCTTCTTTCCATCACACTTAAAACACTGTGAACAAATAAATTTGTCAAAACAAAAATCAAAGCTCTGTATTGTTTCAGCTGGAAGAACATTTCTATTCTTACAAAAGAGAAAAACATATTGATCAGGAGCATTTCTGGTATTGTAATTCCATTGTCTCACTCCGACTTCCAGTAAATACTGAATGTCTTAAATTGGAGGTCAAATTTCTATTGTGCTATGTTCGCAGGATTTTGAAAAGTCTTTTTGATTTTGTTTTCTCTGTTTGATTTGATGAATGACAACCTGGCTATTCCTGTTACTCTTTTTTTCATTTAGTTTCATTTAGGCTATTTCTGTCACATCTATAATTGTAGAATCACTCCATTCTACATTTTCCTCAGACATTGATTTTTCCTGCCTGAGACATAAAGATGTCTTTAATTTTTATTATTTTTCATTCTTATGTTTCCACTGTAAGGTTTCAAAAGTTCACAGAGTTTTGAGAAAAATAATCCAAAAGCAGAAGTAAAACATACAGTTGTCAGCAAAAAAAGAGGTTTCTAAGGCTGCCACAGAAAGTGTATTACCTATGCAAGTATATTGACATTCTATTACCGCTGCAGTTAAAGAATATAAAATCTAACATCTATTGCTAAAAAATGTAGCAAAACAAATGCCCATAGAATCTTATGCTAGAAAAAACAGAGGTTAATAAAAAGATACTGAATTTCTGTCAGTCTTCACTGTAGGAAAAACATCTTGTATCAGTGAAATAACACATTTTTATCATTTTCTGAAAACTGGGAAAAGTAAAATGTAAATGTAAATGTAAAATGTAAATGTAAACAAATAAAAAAACCTGTTTGGTGCAGTTATATAAATAGCGAAGACACAATATCAGTTTTAGACAGACTAAAAATACACTTTTATAGTCCACAGAAATTAACTATCATATGATATGCACATACATGAAATACCAAGTGAAACATTTACTTGAGTTCAACATGAGTATTATATGAAACAGAAAATGGTTACAATTCTTTTTAAGTCAGATAATGTTAAAACAGATTTTGCAATAAGATTCTAGAATCTCCCAAGTCCTTAAAGATGAATAAAAATTTAAACTTATCACATTTCATTTGATTTCTATCTTTCAAATAAAGGGATTACTGATTATTAACAATAATAATTATTCAATATAAGACCATTTTAAGCAGGTAATAAATATTTAGAGTGATTTAGTATAAGTGGTTGTGGCTTAGGTCAATTTCCATTAATCTATGGCAAAATGCAAAATTTGCCATTTTCACTATGATCAACAAATTACTTTTCTTTCTTTGGAATTGACATGGGATCTGATTAACTGTTTTATCTTTTAAGGAAAAATAAAACACCTATGTCTAGGTGACACACAGATTTCATTTTAGAAGTCTTCTTTAGCAAAAATGGTACATCATAGAATGTTCTAAGTTGGTAAAGAAAAAGTAAAAATTATGTGAACATGAGAAAGCATAGAGAATAATATCCTAAAGGTAGGGTTCTTAAATGCCGAGTGCCCTTTCTCAGCCCCAACCATTCATTCTGAAAATGGCCTATCAAAAAGGCTTAGAGGGAGCAGTTTAATTACTGTTCCTTTGACATATGTAATATATTTTCAGAAACAGGCCCATACATTTATTTAAGGCCAAATGTTGTACAACAAAACTGTCCTCAGAGGTATTTCATTCTACCATCCTATTTTTTCTACCTGGCTTACACTGCTATTTTTTTCAATAAGTATGTCATTTCTAGAGACATTTTAAAATGAGTCTTAAATCATGTTCTACTTTAACAGCACATAAGCTCTCTGAGCAGGATAAGGGAAGGTAAAAGCATGACATAAATAACCAAAAAGTTTTTATAATTTTTTTTATAAGATAACAGCAATCTGTGGACCTATCCTGTGGACCCCCTACACATATCTTGCCCTAAACTCAAAAAAACGCTAAATCTTCTGGGCATACAGAAATTTTGGAAGGGAGACTTACATACCTCTGCACACCTATTTCCTCTCTCTTCTGTCAGAAAATACAGCATTTGACCAACTATTCTTTCATGACATTAAGTCAGAGAAGGCTAAAAGGAAATTTTACCAAGCAGTCAGTAAAGATACAACACAAATACACCAATCAAAGTGGTAAAAGCAAATTTTAGGAGCAGATCTGTGCTGCTGCTGACACTGTCCCCTGTTGGCACATACTGAATAAACTACTCTGTGTTTAATTATTCCTGCAAGAAATTATACATGGTGCCTGAAAAAGAGCGGGGCACCTATTGGTCTGCACAAATTGGTATCACAAAGCCAGAATAAAACTGGAACTTCTGAAGTTTATATAAAGGTACAATTTTAAAAGAAATAATAGAGTATTAAGATTTTGCTTATCCTATGAACTTAATAAATATGAAATAATCTTAAATAAATCTGGTATATTGCTTTCAGCTAACCTGCAAATGCTCCTACAAACTAGTTATTATAGCTAATTCAGCAAAATTTGTATGCTAAGTTTATCATATGTTTTCACAAGCACATGTGTTTCACCAAAATTCTGAACATCATAATATCAGTACTCTGCGTTAGCAGAAAGAAAAAAGTATAAATATATAGCTTCATTTTACATTTACTTGCTCTGAGTAGCCAAGGAGAATTTTGCAGGCAGTAATTAGAACTCCACTAAATGAACCTTCCATCTGACAATTTTAAACTGTAATTGCAAACCTATGGAAAAAAAGAAAAAAAATCCATGATTGCAACTCCTATCTGTATTCAGATTTGCTGAATTCATTAAATTGTCTTTTTGCTAGGTTAAGCACAATGAAATTATTTAATTTTATATAAAATTGAGATGAATATTTGAAAAATAGAAAGATACAGTTACGTTCGAAATTTAAAAGTGAGTAATTGTAGTATTGACAAAGGAAAAAAAATAAAGCTAGCAGAAAAGCAGATTTTCAGTTTGGTGCAAATGAGAGACAGTTAATATCCATTTCATCTTTTCCTTCATCCATGGAAAACGTAATATAATTTTCTTTCTCTCTAGATTGTCTAGCCCAAGAAGGAAAAACTACTTCTTGCTGTGCTTTTCTTTTCCAGATGTGCATGATGATTAATCACTGTATGTGTCTAGACCCCATGGTAATCTCTGTCCCTGTTTCTTTCTGTACATTCATCTTTGGCATCATGTGTTTAGTTTTAATACAGTCCGATTGATTTGTTTGCAGCTACAACACTGTTTTCATTCTCTTTCCCCTCTGAAACATCTTTATAGCACAAATACAAACTTGCCCATATTCTCAAGCTGTGTAAAATTGATTTGCGAGAATAGATTGCAAAACTTAACTATATGGTAATACACAGCCCAGATCCACAATATCTGCATTAAAAGATGGTGCAGTGGAGTTAAGGAGGCTGAGATTTTTTAAGACCATTCAAAAACTTCTATCACCTTTATTCATTTACATCCTAACCTACAAAAAAATGAATGGGAATCAAAATAGTCTTGCACTTTGTAAAGCCTCTGGATTGGGTCCCATGTCTCTATCAGCTCTATTTCTTTCTCTCACTGCCACCTCTATACCACCTGTCTGTTTTTTGGTTCCACAGAGGGAGGGGGAGAATTACACCACACAGCCTGATACTCCAATCATTCACACACAGGAAAAAAAACAAAAAAAATCCCACATTATGTCAAAATAATGATATGAAAGCTTCAAGGTTCTTCACTTGAAAATGGCATTGAATGACCTTTCAATCTGTTCGAATGGATTTTAATGCAACTGAAGAGCAGTGAAAATTACACCTTCCAATCTAAACCTTTTCTTATTTATAGCTGATTTTCATGTGTTCTTCATCACAATCACTTGTGTCACATTCCAGTCCACAGCTAGTTCATGTAAGGTCAAAATACAAAAGCCCTCTTAGAAAAAGTAGACAATCATATGTCACTTCAGTCTCATAGGTACTTGAGACTGATAAATCCCATAAAATTTCTACGAATTTGCCTAGTATTCCTTGGGAATAATATATGAAATTATATGGCTGAATTCAAGTACAAATTTCAGCCTCAGATTTGCCTCATGCCTTTAATTTTAGTGATACAGGATTCAAGAGACTGCTTCTCAGATGGCCAGTTTCAAAAGGCTAGTTGTGATGCCATTCTCTTCTAGTAATGTTCAAACTAAAATTTCTCTCTAAGTAAGCACTTCTATTGACCTTGGTCTGTTTACAATTCAGGACTCAATATTCAGGGCTCCTTTAGAAGCCAGCAGGAGTATTGCCATTGCTTTCAGTGGACTCATGATTTTCTCAATCGGTCAATAAAAACAACAAGATGGAGCAGTATATGATCAGGACAGTGGCAAATTCTGGAAGCAGGGATTGGAACCCTTTTCATTCACTTTATTTCAATTTATTTGAACATAAAGAAAAGCGTTCTCTAAAATTTTGGCTAAAATATATTCAGAGTGTGTTCCTTTGGTAAATTCTACTCATTCTTGTGCTGCTTTCTACGTGGTATCTTGATTTTATTTATTCTTTTATTTTAGCTAATATAAGTCTTTTAATCATATGTCTGTCATTTACAAATGTTATAGTACACTTTAAAATATTTTACTTTGTCATATTATACTGTAGAAAAAAATACAGAGAATATTTTTCATAACTAAAATCTATATGCTTAACAATATTATACATACATATCTTTTATAATTCTTCTGTGTAAATGTACAGGAGAGTGGTCCCAACTAGGCTTATGAATGTAGAAGGAATTGAATAATATTTGAATCTGCTATAGATGTAAAATCAGCAAGTAAAACCAAATGTCTGTGCAACAGACCTGGAATAGTAAATTGAATTTTTTAACCTTGATTGACAGTGCTAGTCGATCATTAATTCATACTAGAATCTGTTTTTATATGTAATACTTCTTAAAACTGTTTAGATACATTTTTTATTTTCTTCATAAGTTAATGTAAAAAAGAATACAAAAGGATAAACACAATCAGCAAGTTAAAGAAGTGATGTATTTTTGTCTCCTTATCTGATTTCCAGATATCAACAGCATAAAAGTAATAGCTCAAGTCCTGCAGAAGTAAAATAAAATAAATGAATGATCAATTAGATGGTGCTATGGAAGAAATGATAGATCCCATTGTGTTGCAAAGCTTTAAAAATTCTATTTTGTGTTGCTTTGTTTGGTTTTACAACATATACATGTGCCTTCAGAAGACCAGGTTCTGATAGCATAATGTGGGCATACGTGACAAGCGACAAAAATTTGTTTTTAACACAGAATTGAGAACTATGAGTGATGAATTGGAAGCAAACAATTGAATGTTGTGTTTCACTTATTCCAATGTAAAATGATACAGAACATGAAAGACATAATTAGTTAAAATTTAAAAGGTGGTTTGAATAAGTAATACAATAAAAAGTATTTTTCAGTACTTTGGAATATATATTATCATGTCTATAACCCAAAATAGATTTTCTTCAAAAAAAACACCGAGAGAGGAACCTGAACTACTGAATGTGGTGGTAGTTATATTTTTAAAAATGAGATTGTAATTGCCCACTGGGGTTTAGGAGTATAGACGGATTAGTTTCAGCAGTGCAAGTTCTGAAGAAAGTCTGAAATGAACTTATCCTCATAGGAATAAAGCAAATTTTGAAGTGACTTGAGTTTTATAAATTATGAAAGCTAATGCTTCTGCTGATTGAATCAGTCTGTAACAAAGAAAAGAACATAGTGCAAGAAGTCAAAAATGTCCTTTCCATGTTTGAGAAGAGCTTGAAGTAGTTTAAGGAAAACTTTTTTGACCCAATTAAATGGAAAAAATGTAACTATTCTATTTCCTTTATGAAATAATTGAAGTCTTATTAAGATCAATGGAAGTGAGCTGTTTTTCTGTCAGCTGAGCTCTTTTTTTCTCATTGGGTCCATCATTCTTTCCTCCATCACAAGACCAAACCTCTTTCTACACTCTTTAATTTTACCAATGTATGTACTGAAAAAAAGGACTCAGAAATAGAGGAGAGCAATAACTAAGACAATAAATAAATAAATGTGTTTCCTATACTTGAGATTGTCCATATTTTAATCATTTATTAAAATAAACTGTCATGTTTCATTTGCTGAATGAAAAGCGCTATGTGCAAGACTGCTTATGTAGATCCATCTACTTATGTACATCCAATTGTAAGATTATTTATGTAGATCCAATAATAATTTCAGGGCAATTTATAGTACATATATGATAAAGATCTGTTCCTCCTATAAACAAGAGAAAGGAAAATGTGAAGACTGATTGTGAGGAAAGTATAAGTCTATCACAGCAGCATTTCACAACCAAAAATACTAGTTTGTGGGCAAGTTAGGAAAAGAACTATTGTTTTATTGAAGGTATCAGTTTAGCTGCCTGTTCTCCATGTAGCTTCTGATTTCTTTTCCATGGATATCTACGCTTCCAAGCTCATCTAGTAAAACTACAATGAAACCACAATTAAACACTGGGTAGCCGACAAGCAAGAAGTCAAGCATGAAGTAAGGCATCTCCAAACACATGGAAGATGATTATGCCACCTATTCCTATGGCAATTAGTTATTAAAAATGCAAATAGGCAAACAGAAAGAATTATTTCTACATGAAAAGAAGTTATTTTACAGGATATAGGAAACCATGCATTTCTTTTCAATATTTATACTTCTCAAATACTATTATTCCAAGTTCTACAATCAAAAAAGCAAGTTCTCTCACTGCCATTGTTTCCACTAAACCATTATGATTTTTTTTAAAAAAGCCTTCATTTATTAAAAATAGCTATGCATTTATTCATAAAGAACAGTGAAGTATAAAAGTTGATTTTATTTTCCATATCATTTTAATTAGAGTCTTCATAGCATAGGGGCCTTTGACATAATATCCAGGACAAAAACAATATTTGAAATTAACACAGTGGCTACGTTAAAATGTACCTACTTCTAGTTTCTGAAGTGTTTTCATTTTTTATGAGGTTTCTAAATGCTCTTTGTCTCAGGTGATATTTTTATCCACATACAAAAGTGCTCAATGGATGAGAATGCACTTATGTGTAAAGAGCATAAAATTGCCTCTCTCTTCTGTGAAAGCTTATGTAAAACTAACAATAAACACATGAAGGAAAAGATTATAGTTATTCATATGGCATTAGGCAAAAGAAAATACTGTCCAAATTAAAAGCACCTTGATGTTTCTACCCATACTTGATCAGTATCTCATCTTTTTTTTTTCTTTTTTTTTGATCTATTTTATCTGCACAAAGCTCTTATGATTATCGTATTTTTGAGAAATGAATAATTTCAAAGGCATGCAATTGTATTCCCGGAGATTACACACCTGAAATTCCAAATTTCCTAATTGAAGTAGAGGAAACAAGGATCCTGACTTACAAGTTCAGAATAATTGTATTTTGAATCAAAAAACTAGAACAATTTACATCAATATAAGCTTTACCATTGACTTGAGACAGATATTTGTGAAAGCTACATATCTAAATCACTCTTAAGAGCCCATGCTGTGATTGACTATTGGAGAGAAACTGTATTCTACAAGTCAGACAGTGAAATTCTGATTTTAATTCTGTTTAAGTGTCCCTGAAAGGTAGAGGAAAAGAACATAGATTCAATAATGGATTTGGATGCCAAATTCTGGAAATCAGACTTTTACATTCTGGCAGGTGTGCTTATCTGTATGTACATGTGCATACCTACTTATATACATAGGTACAGGCATACAAGTATATGCATGTGAATAAATGTCAATATTTGAAGCATATATTTTTCAGATCACACATTTGGGGTTTCTTGTACACTCGTGTACACTTTGTAAACACACAAATATTCCTCCAAAGCATCTGAAAGATACTAAGTCTTGGAAGAAGGGTCTGAATTTTTTTGTCTTTTGATTTTTTTTCATGTGTTCTCAATAATTTCTTCGACTAAAAAGAATTATTCAAATTTTTACCCCAGGATTTCAGATAGGCAGAAGACAAGCTTCACTTCATGAAGATTTAGAATTTGATTTCATTCCAAATTGAAGAGAACAGTAATATGTCAAAATTTTTGTAAACAAGGGTATGTCTTTGAACATTGCAGTTCTTATATTTTAGTGCGTTTTGCATTTTCTTCTAAAGAGAATGCTTGCTCTTAATATTCAAATGAAGACTTTCTTTTATTAAAGAAAAAAAACATGTTTGGAATATCCTGAAATTACTGGAAACATTTTATAAAATAGTTTTACTAGGATGAGTTTTTACTCTGACTACATTTGCAAAGTATTTTTATTTGAATTTTTATTTGCTTCCCAGCTTTATGGCATACAGCTGTATGAAACATTTCGAACACTTGCTCCCAATACACCTTCTCTCACCATAACAGCTAAAGAAATTCTCTTCACATGGATTTTTGAATCATTCAACATTGTAAGACCACTGTTCAAACATAAACCATGCTTGAATACAAACCAGGAAGATGGATGAGAGCAGTGAATATAGCTGGCTTCTTAGTACTCTTCCACTGTATGCTTATTTTATTGGTGTGGGCCAGTGGTCAGTAGGATTCCCCAAAAATTATTGCTTGAGAAGAAAGAGAAAGGAAGGATATTCTTTATATGTTTGCTTCTTGAAGGCACTTCTCAGAAGCCAAAATACCAATTGGTACCAAAAAGTATCAAAGTATCAATTACCGAAATATGAGGGTTGGCCACAGCATAAAGTTAACCATTAAACAATCCTTATCGTCTTTGCCCAAAGCTTTTATTCTCTGAAAACATTTCCTCATTAAATGTTTGTTCATGCCACAGATACATTTTTTAGGAATAGCAGCTGAAAACTTTATCAGGAAGTTTGATACAAAACCCTGCTGACTTTCAAAGCATTTATTTTTAAAAGAAGAAAATGAAGTATGAAGTCTAAAGTCAAATGATATCAATGTGTTAGGCACACATTCTTAGCAATACCTCTTTGTGACACTGGGTTCCTGTCAGTGGATTCTTCTCTAAAAGTGGTATACAGGCAGATTAAGAACAGTGACATAGTGCGGAGATACCACAATATTTTCTCGCCAGATACCAGTTTGGAACACCCATTTGCACCTCGATAGCCTAAACTCCTGATACTTTACACCTTCAGTGAAGAACTTTGAACTAAAATGTTATCTCACTGAAGCGATAAATCAATGGTTATCATTACTTAGAAAGTATTTTTTTTTGTATTTGTGTTTGCATTAGCTATAAAGAACATACTGATGAATATAGAATCATTTTTTTTTTCTGTAAAGCTGTAAACTCCTTTTCAAGAGTTTAACAGGTAGGAAGACATTGCAGTAGTTTAATTTTGTAGACCTCCTTTTCAACACATTAAACTGTTTTGATTTAAAGATGGGGATAAGGTCTTTAGATTATGGCAATAGGCGAATAGTTATGGAAAAGCTTTTGTGTAAAATATGTAAAAGTCAGTCTGAAAGATGGTATCCTGTGAAAACAATTTTGTAATAACTTTTCAGTTTGCTCAGCAGAAGTTATTATTAAAGTAGTAGTTAATGCAGCCCTGGACAATCTGATGTAACCTCCAGTGGTAAATTCACAAGGTGACAATGTCTCCAAGGGATTATATAAAATGGAACTATTTTAATGTATTTCTAGATTTTCTGAATTTCATATTAATGAATTTCAACCTTTTAAATCAACAAATCATCCAACAAGCAATGTTTTCTAAATTTAGAGATTCCAATGACTTTGGATATGTACATAATATTTCTATAAAAAGAAATATATTAGCCAATGAACATAAGCCTTGAGGCTTCATTTCCAGCCTTTTTTTTCCCCATGTGAAAACCAAAAATTTACATATACATATTAGATCTTAATTTGATTTACTTGATCCACTTAATCTATAATCCTAAACTATACACTCACATTACTGTTCCCTACAACCTCAAGGAATAAAGAAAAGATATGTGTTTAAACTTGCAAGACAGACCTGTTAAGGTACCAAGACGAAGGACAACTAAACCCTTATTACAAGATAAATTTTTACACATAGATGGTTCCAAAAGAGAAGTCTATATTTCAGGAATTATCAGAATTTCTATGTTAAATATTTTATCCTATGCATTTTATTTGTGGAGATGGTGGTGTCATATTAATGCAAAAGGCTATATTAAAAAAAAAAAAAAAAGTGCTTCGTGTGCTATTCTTCTCATTACAGCATGAATATCCATGGAAATACCACATGTCATCACATATTTCGGTTCTTTTGCTTCTTCCTTCAGGCAATATTTTGCATTATCATCCAGATGATTGTTTGGAAAGTTGTAATATGGATTTCATCTCATTCTGATTGACTAAACCCTAGCTCATATGGCACTATTTCCTAGAGCCAGGATTTAATCAGAGTAACTTGATAAATGTCTACTTCAGAATTTTTCCCCATGAGAAATGCTTTGCACTGATAACAAGACTATTTCATATGTATTTGCACAATCCAATGAATTGTATTGATTAGCAGCACTTAGTATCTATTCAAGAAAATATTTCAGTGGATTGTTTAATTTTCTAATTTTAAATCTTCAGTATCTGAATACAAGTCAAGATTATTGGCAATGCATATTACATTTGGCCACAGCTTAGAATGCTGAACTACTTAAAGAGGTGCTTCCTCATGGGATTGAGTTGGCATCACCAGCTCACTAATAAATATTCAGCCATGGCAACAAAGCATTTTCTCACACCTGCAGGGTCCCTTTTGTACTGAATGTTTCATATAAATATGGCTGAATGCACTATAACTTGGTCATGCTGGGTGTTGCCAAGGAAGTCTATTTACATCTGAACTAAAACTTTTTCTTCAGCATGCTTCTCTAGCTGTTTTGGTTCCATCCAAATTCCATCAATTAGGAAAAGTAATATCTGACTGACACTTTCAATAACTTCATCACATAATGGAAAAATAAATTAAGCTAAATATAATACAAATGTCTCTCTAAAATCAGGACTCCATTATCATTGTCCACTTAAATAATGGCTTAAGAAGTAAGCTGTAGACATTCCTATCTCATCAAAAACAGAAAACTCACTGCTGTGAGCTAACTGTAACACTCAGTGCCACTAGCATGAAACCAAACACTTTTTAAAGGAATTATACTAACAGCAAATAAAACTTTTAAAGCTAGAATTACAAAACTTCTAAAATATGTGTTTTCTCACTGGTCAAAATGGTCAATAGTTAAAAAGTTTACAAAACCAGGGAAGCTAGGGAGAGCTCTGGTAAAGCTGGGCATGTTTTTAACTTCTATTTGTCCTCTTCAGCCAAACATATGCATCTTTAAAGATCTAGTTGCTTTGGAACACTTTCAATATCTTCTCTAATGCAGTTCTACTTTGTTCAAGCAAAAAAATATTTGCGTGAACAGGCAGCGGGAGGTAGCTCTCCTAAGTAAGCATCCACTGTCGTTCATTCTGCTGCTTTTTCTTCGATCCAGATTACACCTTAATGTTCCTAACATGGCAGACAAGATTTGAACATGGTAGGACCAGAGGGCATTTTCCTGGAGTACTCAAGAGTGGCTGTATGAGACAAAAGTAGATTTGCTGAACTGCTTGTAGCATAATGGGAAATGCTTTTGGCGGTGACCGGCAAACACTGACAGCAACATTGTGCTAAAGCCGATTTTGTAGCGAAGTCCAGCTCGGCCAGCAGCAGCAGAGGAGATCCGGCTCGCTCGCTGGTAGGTAGTCATGGCAACGCAGAACTGACTCACATCGAGGACCAAAAAGAGCAATAGCAACAAAGCCGGTGTCAGGGACCTTGCCCACTCCAAGGGAACTTCGGCTTTCGGCTTGGGTGGGAGTGGTGCCCCGTGCTGCCGCAGTACGCAGCTGGATCTGCAAAGTGGGATTTTCCATGAACAGGGGCTGCAGTGGGTATTAATGCAGCTAGCTGTATGTGGATAGTCCAAATGGTAAATAATTCTGTGTGCACCCAGCAGCTTTACAGTTAAGGGAATTTCTTTTCTCTGAAAAAAAGTCTTTTGCAGGGTAGAAGATATGTGATTAATTCTTTTTACTCAGTAGAAAGTTTGTTTTATTTTATTCTTTTTTAATTTTGAAACCAAGACAGGATATTAATTTAATTGCTAAGATAATAAGTCCTTCTTATTAATAATCAAATCAAATTCTGCAACCAAACGAAAGCTGGTTAGAAAATCATTGACATACAAATCACATTAATTACACTGTTACTGGTGTTTTACTATTCTTGCAAAAGCATGCTTCACAGAATGCCAATAGTGAGTTCACTTTTCTATTCACACCAGTAAAAGCTGAAGACTTTTCAGCACTATCAATGCTGTGATATGTGCAATCCTTTGCAGTAGGATTGAGAGTCCCACTGAATGTGCTTGAGATCTTTACACATGCCAAGGAAGGGAACAGTGGAAATTGCACACTGATCAGACAGGCATGTAAACTGAGTGCTACAACTCGTGAGTAGTGAGTAGGAAAGGTGAAGGCAAACCTCCATCTTAAATCCTTCCTCTCACAAATCTTTCCAGAAGTTCCAAAAGCTCTAAGGAAGCAGTTTGGAAAAACTATTTCCTCCCATAGCTAGCTTCTCCCACAGTGAGGAATCCTTGCTTTCAAAAAAAAAAAAAAAGGAAAAAAAAACAGAGCTTATTCTTTTATTTTAAGATATAGTAGGTCGTAGTGGAATCTTGTCCTATAGACATGATTATATCATTTACTCAGGAAGAAGGAGCCTCATCTTCAGGTGCCTCCCTGGACCTACACAACCTCTACCTCCAAGGGGACTACATTACAGAAGCCATTACAGGTTATTCCAGACACAGAAATATAAGATGTTCATAAGTTCTTTTGCTGAAACTTTATTACCTGGCAGCAATGAATTCAGTGTTCACTAGAGACACTCATGAACAGGAAGAAAGAGAAAATGACACTTGGGTAGCATAGACACGATCAAGCTTCTCGTCCCATTCTCTATAACTATTTCTCTATAACTATTTTTCTCTTTTATCTGAAACTATTCCTGCACACAGTGGCTGATGATGCCTTTTGAAAGGAGACGAGACCTTTCACAGAGTGTTAGATGAGCTTGGTAGTTGCATGCAGTTGCAAGATGACCATGAGGCAGCAGTGTGCCCTGGTAGCCAAGAAGGCCAAGGGGATCCTGGAGTACATTTAAAAACGTGTCTCCAGTAGGTCGAGATAAGCGATCGTCCCCCTCTACTCAGCCCTGATAAGGCTACATCTGGAGCACTGTGTCCAGTTCTGGGCTCCCCAGTACAAGAGGGATGTGGAGCTGCTGGAGAGAGTCCAGCGCA
>JAUBOD010001030.1:1592754-1680964 GCA_032353885.1 Nothura maculosa | reverse complement strand
AAGGCTGGGAGAGCTGGGCCTGTTCAGCCTGGAGAAGAGAAGGCTGATGGGGGACCTCATCAGTGTGTATAAATACCTCAAGGGAGGCAGTGAGAAGGATGGGGCCAGCCTCTTTTCTGTGGTGGCTAGCAATAGGACTAGAGAAAACAGCCACAAACTGAAGCATCGTAAGTTCCACAGGAACTTCAGGAAACATTTCTTGACAGTGAGGGTGACACAGCACTGGAAGACACTGCCCTGAGAGGTTGTGGAGTCTGCTTCTTTGGAGATCTTTAAAACCTGCTTGGATGCAGCCCCGTGCCACGTTCTCTAGGTGAGCCTGCATGTGCAGGCTAGGGTTGGACTAGATGACCTCTGGAGGGCCCTTCCAACCTTAAGCATTCTATGATTATATGATGTCAGGTACAAAATTGACAAAATTTCAACACTTATGCAAGGACAATAGTTAGGCATAGCTCCCAAATTCTAATGGAAGGCTAGCCTTCCAAGCCACTCAAATCAGCATCACTTCTCATCTGCTTTGGGTTAAGCAGAAGGTTTGGGTGTCTGCGGAATGGGAAGGTTCCTACTTGTTCCAGAGACATTTCAATCATGCTGAATAAAAAAGGATAACATACACCATATGGAGCTTTACACCATATGGAGCTTTATTTGTTGAGATTTTTGCTCACTAAGATACCATAATGAGGAATACCTCTCTCCTAGAGAGAGGAGAGCTAAAATCACATGATCTTTGTTTTGCAGGTGTTCCAGTTAAACTAAATATAATATCTGAAGTAGACAAGCTACCACAAAATAAACTTTATGTTCAGCTCACGCTCTACTGAGAAGTTTTCAGTAGACTAAAACTTTTATAAAACAAACAAGAAAAGAAAACAGCTGGTTCCTTCTTCAACGTAGGATATCATTCTTTTCTGCTACAGGGCTGCACCCCTGAAGCCCTTTGCTTTGTGTTGTATGCAGTTAAGCAGCAGTTAAATGTCTGTGTCTTGGCAATAGCATTTGTTGCATGATTCAGATGATTATGTTGCCACTTTTGGATCTCATTAGCATTTGGGCAATCTTTACCATTTCTAGCTTGTTTCCATTTCTTCCATCATAATAAATTATTTAAAATTTCCTCTGTGTCTTCATTAAATGGCTTCTATTTAAATTGGCCTCTATAGGTTAATGAGGGCTCTAAATATGCTCCAAATGCACCTAGAGTTCATAGGTTGTTGATTTATTATTTTCCTGTGACAGATCACTGCACTAAAAGCTCCTTCCTTTCATTTATCTGATGTGCTATGTTCACAGTCATTATGCAAAATACAGCAAGATGTACTTTCTGAAATTAGAGATATTTCTTCATTTTCAACAATGCATGAATGTGCACATGTATTAAGAACACTATAAAGGTCTTTGAATCTTGATATACAGTGATGAAACATGTTGCAATCCCATAAGCTATTATTTCCATTGGAGATAATGGCTTTGGGCCATGAAAACTCTTGGGACAGAACTGACTATGGCAGTGAAATTTAAATTGTGCCATTATGGCATATGTTGCGCCTAGATGTCTGCACATCTCTAAGATTGTAGGAAAAATTATTATAAATGATTAAACAGTAAATATAGTAGAAGTCTGCCAAAGCAGTCTGCATTCAGGGCTTAATATAGAATTAATCAATAATATATTCTTAAATAAACAGATATCGGACTTTTTCTGCAGATAAAATGTGTACGCTCTGGTGTTCTCTCCCAAAAATATTTAAGCACCCAGATTGAAAGGCAAGTTTTTCAAACCTTAAACAGTTTAATTATTCAACGCTATCATTTTCATGGAACTTTTACACATCTATCAAACTACTCTTCATTCTAGAGGTATTTTTCATCTGTTTTTACTGCTGCTAATTTTCTCTTGCACAATCTAAACATGAAATAAGCATATATAAGTATAGCCTTTGGCCCCCATATCCCTGATTGAAATTCTGCTAGGAACTTCCTCATGTAAAGATTTAATATTGTCTTTAAAAGCTTCAAGATATTATTTCCAATCATTGCTATGACTTTTCATGCTCTATGTCAGTGAAGTGTTTTGTTGTTGATGTTGTTTGTTTGTTTGTTTTGAGTGGTTTTTTTTTTTTGAATGTTTAACGTAGCTCTCCTGTAACATAAGTAATACGTTTCAGTAATCAAAGACTAGTGTTCTCACCAAATAAACCAAGTTAGGAAGACAGGTGACTTAAAACAGAACTATTTTAAGTTTATGTTATAATTATGTTATAATTCTGAAATCATAAAGCCAATGCTGTGGATTAAGAACTGGCAAGCAGCTTTTTGTTTGTTTGTTTTTAGGTTTTGTTTTGTTTTTTAGTGATTAAGTATATCTGTAGCTTTTTTTACTTTTCTCTGATTTTTTTTGTCACAAGAGATTCAGACAAATAAATTTTGTTCTACTGCTTAAGAAGAGGGAGCTCATAAATGTATTTCTTGTATGTTTTTGCATACATGTTTTAAAAGTTTCAAAGAAGTTTCTCTGAGTGTGATTTTTCTCTGATTTAAAATTTTCATATTCCATGAAGAGAAGCTAAGTTTTTCTCTAGACTTCAGACTAACAACAACTAACAACTGTTGTTAGTCTTCAGACTAACAACAGCATATGATGCTTGAGATTTGCAAGCTATGAGCTCTGGTAGGGCAAGAGGATTAGCCTATATGCAAAGAATTTTCTCTATCTTCTTTGCATCATAATTTTCATTTCAGTTATTGTCCATGTCTGATTCAACAACAAGTTCTCTCTGTGTTTACTTACTTTTTTTTCCTACTATATCTCTTTTCTCTTATTTGTGTTTCCTTCCACTGATATTTTTACCTCAATATCCATTGCAGGAGCTTCAATATATCACATTTGGGTAAGTTTTGTGTAATAGAAGCATTTCCTTTGCAGTAATTTACTGCAGAAATCCACAAAAGAAAACAATTTATCAGATGAAAAAAATAAAAAAGAGGGAAAAAAAAGAAGAAATATCTTAGAAGAATGTATATATCGAGGAAAATAGGAATTTGTTCTATATACTTATTGTATATTGTCAATACTAAGTAAGTTAAACAAAGGGCAGAGAATGAAATTCATAAATGTGAAAGACTTTCATCTATAGTATGAGGTCCTGAGCTGAAGAGAACTTAGAATAGGATAATATCTGAAATCATTTTAATATCATACACTTATCTTCTGTTAGGGTACCAAAGGATGGTAGGGGATATAAGTGCTACAGAAACAGTATTTACTTTCCTTTTCAGCACTTAGACTATAAAGAATTTGTCAAATGCAAAAAAAAAAAAAAAAAAAGAACTAATAGAGGCAACCCATTAAAATGATGTAATCTCTTCTTAAATTTTATTGGCCTTTTTATTTGCACTTTGTGCTAATGAAAATACTATCCAGTTGTTATACAGGGTAAAAACAAATATTGTGTTAGATAAATAAATGTTTGTTTTGCTTTTTTTTCTAGAAAAACAAATATTCCTGAATGTTGAAGAGATAAAGGTGAAGATATAAAAGATTATAACAGGGGAAAAAAAATTTAAATCATGCACTATTTTGGCTGATTCATAACTACATGACACTTCAACGGAAGTCAGGGCTACAATTGTGAATGTTGCCTAGAAAAATCATTTATTTTAATTAGAAAATTACACTTTGAGTTTTCTTGTGGAGAGAAAGAGGAGAAAGCTAAACACCATACTTTTGTTATTTCCACTATTTTCTCCTTAACGGAGAAGATGAATCAGTATTTACACTATCATTTTCCAAGGAACTGTTTAATGATCTGTGTGCAACAGAACAAACTACCTTTGTTATGGTTATGGTTCAATGAGGTTCATAGCAAGCTGAATTTCAGGCGCAAATTTGCAGCTATTCATTAAGAGGTTGGCTGAAGCTTTTGGGCAAGAGGTTTAAAGAATTATTCTGAGAGAAGACTACTTTATTGGTGGACCATAAGACTAACAGCAGTTCTGCTGCTTTTTTTCAAGTGTTGGAAATTCATTGCTCACAATGGCTTAGGAGAGAGATAGTAGGAAAGCAGTAGTTCCTTTTCTATAATATATACTTAATGTATTCATCTTTTCCCTTCCCTATAACCTACCACTCCCTAAAAAATATGATAGGTCAAAACATTCATATTTACTTCCTAAGACATCTGTAGCAATATAGATATATATAGATACAGATCATAAAGATATACACTACGCCTCTCTCAGGACAAGACAGAAAATTAATTCAAAAAACCTCCATGGTATATGGAAAGCTAGAGCTACCCATTAGAAAAGGATCTGCACTGATGAAATCTTCCTCCTCTATAGAGGTTCAGTCCCTGAATCAGGGATGGTGGCAGATGTCTCCGCTCATTCAGCATTCAGAGCCTGTGTCCCATAGTGCCACTTGGGGCTTGTGGTCTGCCGCTGTTCTAAATGCCTAACACAGTCATTTTACAAACCAAATTATTGTTTAAGGTCTCTTTTCACTTAAGAGTTCTACTATTACCTTTCTGTGGAGGGTGTTGATAGGATCTTCTGGTAGGCCCTTCTGCGAGCACTTCTTCATGCATACATAATGAGCATCTCAGTATTTGAGTCTGTTGCTGTAATTTTTCAGTAGTCTACTTATTTTATTTCCTCAAAGCAAAAACTGGCAAATGTTTCTTTTAAATTGCTTTGACGTATATAGATTCACACAGTGTAACTGTAGATCCTAGGTGATAAAGAATAGCGGTAGTTCTAATCTCCATTTAGGAGGAACAGAAAATGGTAAGAGCAGCAAGAACAAACACGTGTTACACAGAAAGGCTAATTAGAGAGCCAAACTGTCGAAAATGATTGCAACTTTGGTTTAAATTGTGTGCTATAGGATCCTGATCCTATAACTGGATTTTTTAATTTCATTTACAGTAGTTTAACATTAATAATACCTCCGTGTTTATCTGATCTTTCCGTTTGATAAATGTATGCTTTCCTAATTGTTTTGATTGCTTTCCAAATTTTTATTTCGCATCAGAGTTCCAAGAAAGAAGCCTAAAATCCATACAGTACCTCATCACACTGATTTTAGATTTTGCCAGAAAAATAGATATTATCCATGTAGCAGAGAACACTATTTGAATATCAAAGAAATGCTGAAATGGTCCACAGCCAAAGGTATACCAAATAGAAATACATTGAAATAGTAGTTTTCAAACAAACTCATAATTTCTGAAATTGGTGTAGATTCTTTAGCCAGGAAACATCATAACACATATTTTAAGGAATTGTTCAGACTCCTAAACAGTAACTAAGTTAATGTTTGGTCAGCTGTGAAAGGGACGTGTCCTTCTGTGAAGCAGATTTTATTCAATTGTGCAAATATGGACATAAATAAAGATTTTTTTTTCCTTGTGGCTCAGTGATTCCGCCATGCCCATGCATTTGAGTCCATTTGTTCTTCTGTAATAGCTTGTAGTTTCCCTAATTGTTCTTCAA
Organism: Nothura maculosa; assembly: GCA_032353885.1. Lineage (NCBI taxonomy): Eukaryota > Metazoa > Chordata > Aves > Tinamiformes > Tinamidae > Nothura > Nothura maculosa. The sequence goes on along the minus strand of JAUBOD010001030.1, from coordinate 1,675,465 downwards.
CAGTAAAGAGATTTACAGGGAAGCTTTGTGAAGCTGTCAGAACAAGGACACTTATTTGCTTACAGCATTGATGTAACCCATAGCTTTTCTAACTCTGATGATATATAACTATGTCTCTTGTACAGTATGCTTTTGCCATCATTTCAATTCTCATTCTCCTCCTTTGCTTAGCCAATATTGTTCAGAAAACCCTGGGAGGACTCATTAGTTCTTGCAGTACATATATAATTTGTTGACACTTTCTTCAGTGTCACAAGGAACTATCTGCAAACAGACAGTGGAGCGTTACTAGCCTCAAGCAGAATCTTATCTGATTGTTTCTGATCTTCGAATTGTGTTATGCTGGCAAGTTTTTTTTTTCAGTTGGATTCATGCTATATATCACACTGTTGCCTGCTCTTAGCTGTTTACAGCTGATGATATAGCTTCTGGAACTACAGATTTATTGTAACCCACTGATAATGCTCCCTCTTCCACTACTCAACTACCTGCATACCTGCTGTCCCATATCATCCTTCTAATATCCCTTTCACTTTGTCTTTTCTGAGAAATATATATGTCATCTAAAAAATGGTATTTTGCCATATTTTTCAGTTTCTCTATCCTTCCTTTCTATTGCAGTTCTCAGATCGCCCCATGAAGTCCTAATTTTGGAATGTACTGTTCATAAAGGTGCCTTAATTGTTTTCATGTCTTTTTCTTTCCTCAGAATTATTTAATGCAGGGCTGGACATGCTTTTCATGTATCAATCATAGTAATAAAGCCAGATGTTTGTTATAACTTTTGCCAGTGTAAGATCTGTGTAAAACTAAAGCTGCACTGGTAGATTAGGTAGGTAGTTTTTCCTATGCCAACAACACACTGCTTCTTATTAATATTTCTTTTAACATTTTGTAATTGCAAGGATCAGCAAGACTGCGGGCTCCAGTAGTAAAAACTTAATCTCTCTGCCCATTTTTCTGGCACTTCTTCTCACCACATTCAGCCCTTTTTTTCTTATAATAATCAGCCTGCATATGGAATAGGCATCTCCACGTGATTTCACTTTATGGCAATCTTTAAGTCCTCAGTAACATCAGGTGTGCAAAACTATCAATTGAAGAAGCACAGAATCTACCAAGGCTATTTATTTCATATTATGATTCCTTTTTCTGTTAAACCAGAATGCATTCAGCATTGCTCACATCTGAAGTCTATGTAAGGCCAGTGCACAAATTGCACAATTAAACTATCTTTGTAGCAACATTTGTACCTTCTCTGAGCTAGGACTCCTCTTTTTCCTGCAGTCATTTTCATACGATACTTTAACATTTTTTTCCTGGCAAGTTTGTTTCCTGAGATTCTCTTTTCCTTCCTCAGGTCCTTCTTTAGAACTAAGGACTACTTTGTCTTGGCCATCACAAGGATACAAAAAGCTTAATATATCTTATTTTTTCCCTGTTTATTTTCCCACACCTTGATCTTCTCCTGTTAAGATAGATGAGTAGTATGTCTGCAATGTCTGCAAAATACCTTGATTCTGCATGCAAATCATACAGAAGGAAAATCCTCTGGGATTTTCTCCCCTTTGAAAGCCAATGTTGCAGAATTACTCCTCCACCCCAAAGAGATATACAAACTGTGCATAACAAGCTACATTTAAACTTGCAGTGGTATTCAGGTAATGTGCAAACTAGCAATTAACACCAGCCTAGAACCCATCAACTTCTCCAAACTCGTCTCATTTACTTATAAGCTATTGCAGTGCATTCCATATTATTCTCTCTTCTACATGTCCATGCAAAAATGATTTTTGAAACCAAGCTAGATTTGTTTACTTGCTTACCATATAGCACATCATGGTAAACAACTGCATTAGATTTTTTTTTTTGTTTTTTTATATTGAATGCAAAGGTTTGTCTAAGTTATTCCCTTCTGTTATACATTAATTTATCTTTGGAAATGTAAACCAGTATCTGAAGATTACTTAAATATTTTCCTACCCTAGTACTTTTATTCTATAATAATCAAGAACAAAAGAACATTTAAAGAGTGCCTGAATTGCAACTGTGATTGTATTATTCTCTAGAACAATGCTAAAGCTTAATGTATAGCTGCAATGTTCATATTTCCGTAAAACTTTCCACCAAATACAGCTAGTAGCATAGTACCTTGAATAAAATAAAATAAATAAATAGTATATTTGGCAGCGGTCAACATACTTATTCTGTTTGATTTAAAATCTCAAAATCAGGAGCAATAGTTTAAAATATGAGTCATACTTATAAAACTAATGTATAAAAATAAATTCCATTCTCTTTCTTTTGTCAGTTTAAGAAATAACAATGTTTAAATTTTGCTGCTCTCACAATCATTTAAAACCAATATCACTGGTCTGAGGACAGGTTTTAAAATATTGGCTTCAAAATCTCATCTAGGTGGTCATTTAAGGGTATCTGCAAGAAATTGGTTGTTCTTTTACTGGCTCTTCTCTTTTGTTTACAATAAAGATCAGCTAACTACGTAAAGATGTTTCTGTGTTTGTAATTTGTGAGACATATCATTGTTAACAGAACAGGTATTCATCATCTCAATGTAAAGAAATGCAATTCATTAGACTACTCTCTATTCATTTTTAATTTGTTAGCAATAAGTTTGCCTATTGGTTAAGATAGCAGCTATCCATCCTATACATAAGGATGGCTGCTTTCTTCTGTTCAAACCTTGCTACTTTGATAATGGTCTGATAGAGATCAGAGAGGGAAGATTTATACAAATACTATCATTAGGAAGTGTTCTAGTAGAGAGTAATGTTACAATAATTTATTAGTCAAGTATTCTGCAATAATTTTTGGCAAATTTGTTTAATAATGCTTGCACCATTAAGCAAAAGAGGAAACATTGAGAAATATTTTATCACTTATCAGTGACTTTTAGTATTCTTTCAACTAGTTTAAAGAAAAAACCTATACCTTATACTGCAATAGAAGATTAGGTAATTAAAAATATACTTTATTTTAAAGAAGCAAAAGTCAAAGAGCTTTAATGAAGACTAAGTTAAAAGAGAATCTGTGCAGTTCCACTCATTTGTGATTCATGAAAAATCACTTGAAATGCTTGTAATACATTCATTTCTCTTAAATAAGACCATAATATTCCTCAGTAGTATAAAGAAAGATGAGTAATAGGGAAATGAGCATAGCATTATACACTGCTCTTGCAGCTGATCACAGAGCTGCTATTTTCTGAATTATTATAGAAAAACAAAGCATAAAGACGGGATTTTGGAATCATGGATTTTTCTTTCTAATTTGTGTTCTGTAAAGAAATGAGTCTAGTGGTAGTGAATGACAATATAGAAAAATGCCCATAATAATACAATACAGAATATACTTCACTATGAGAGTTGTTTTATGAGTGATCATCACCAGTGTTGGTGAGGTGGGTGGAATGAGCCTTAACAAGAGAAGGCTGGAAGCCCTGTATTTGCAAATGGCTTTCCTTAGTGACTTGCACTGATCTCTTCCATATATACTTAAAAGCTTTTATCTTGCTGGTCATCTTACTGAGTGCAGTTATGACATGTGATCAGTCTTGTTTAGATTAAAATAAGTGAATATCCATCACAATGAAATCTTTGTATGCTACTTTTGACTCTTGGAAGATTTAAGCCTAGTATTTGTAAAGTATATTGCCATTCCTTATTCTCTCATTGGGCCCTCCAACCTTTAATATGGATTACTTCCCTGAATAGTTTTTGTATCATTAATAAGTAGATTTTTCCTATATACTTTTTATATTGTTTACATTACTTTTCATTGCAGTTTAATATTGGAACCATCACATTTTATGGCCCCATAAAGTTATAAAGGCTATAGCAATTTCTAGCATAACATTTTATATGGAAATGACAAAGATTTTCCAACAACTCAGCCTTCCAAAAAGGCCTGTAGTGCTGTGCTCCACAGACAGTAATAATAGCAATAATACACATTTAGTAGCTCTCAGCTATGATCTGCAAATATTTTGCACGAACATCTCGTTCAGTGTTTGTTTTTGACTGTGTCACTGCATTTTGTCTCAGCAGGAGTTCAGAGGTTAATCAAAGATGGGTACTGCCATTATAGATGCTATACCCATTATGAGAATGCCAAACAATATTCCCTTTGCAGAGATTTATCCATCAGACATATCAAGCTTCTGCAGTCACTTAAGAGGAAACGGGGAGAAGTTGGGACTGGATACTGATGCATCAGTCTTTTCTGTACACTTCTGTGGAGAGGTTTTGTTTGTTTGCACATTTGTGTTTCCCTGCTGTTTCAGACTCCTGTTGTGCTGCATGTTAAAAGGATAGTGGTGCCACTTTTCTTAGGGTAAAAGTGAACTTCAGAGAGTTAAGGTGATCATGCAAATTCACGCAAGGAGTGAGTGAGAGGCTGAGGAGGAACCTGTGGTTCCAAATGAGTTGTTCTTCATCTTAACAGTTTGATCACTGTTTTTGAAGCGTGAGCAATTTAATTTTGGTGCATATTAAAAAGCTTACATTCATCTCATTCAGCCACACTAAATATAGCCTAAATGTTTTCTGCATACAATAGGAAAGAAATTTGAAATAGGCTAATTATGACCCAAAAAAAAAAAAGGCAAAAATATTCTTTGTCCTCTTAAAAGGACTTGCTCTCTTCTTAATAAAATTCCCCATTGGTGGTTATTTATTTTTTCAGATATTTCAGAGAAAAGCAAGTATTATCAGATTTTGTGAGTGTGTTGTATGCCAACTATTTGACTAGCTTTTAATCTGGTTGAAGTTTAAATATGTTTATATACAATTGGAAAGAAATCTCACACATTATTTGTAATTTCACTTCTTCTGGATAGCCTAAATTGTTTTTTCCTGCAAACCAAAGATTTGAGTTCGCTTCACGGAAATATGACTGCTCTTGCTGACCTGGTTTTGCAAGAATTTAACACTATTCTGCAACTTGCATGTAACAAGTTCCTAACACCATTCAGTGCAGAATTTCTATATTTCTACCCTTCATTCAGTGACCCTCTTACCTCCACCTTTCTCTGCTGTCCTCTTTCTTTCTTCCTGTCCTATGCTGACATCATTCTACCAACTTATTCCATCCAAACATTATCAGGTTTTCACTTGAATAACACAGTTCCTGACACACAAAACATTTTCTCTTATTAATACTTATTACCAAGTCATTAGCTTCTCTTCCTTAAATCCTTCCTTATCAGTTATAGAAAATTTAAAACACCCAATGGTGAGTAGGTTGAGAAGCAGTGGAACTGTCTGATCTGATTTTTTGGGGGGTTTGTTGTTGTTTTGTTTTAATTGAATGTAAATCTGAAAAGTATTGCCCACCACTTATTTTCAGGGAAGGTTACTGTGTTTGAAAATAGATTCCTGACAAAGATGTAATAATTGAAGTGGCATCATTGTGCACTGAACCTTCTCCAGACTTCTCACCTGCAACCCGTATTCACTATTTTAATGTCGTGAAGCTACTATACTGTTTATATAGCTCTAATTACAATTGTTTCTTCAGGGATAGCTTTCCAAAGATGTATTGCAATACCATGGGAATTAAATTTGTACCTTGGCAAAACTACTTGCCAGAGCATAAGTTTTTCATAAAGGAATAAATCTGTGTTATTTTATAGCAGAAGGAGAACCTAATCACGATGGAAGTCTCTGTTCACCACAGTCATAATGATTCAAAGTTAAAGAACTTAAAAAAAAGAACTCTTTTGCATTTGATTTTTGTCAATATGAAGAATTAAAAGAAAAAAAAATAGTGCTTATCTCAGATTCTGCCTAGATCCTGGGGCAGAAAGTGAATGAGGGCTGTTAGATTTATGACATACTTATACACTAGAGGCTTTGGGGCTAAATATCAAGTGATCAGTTTATGCATTTTTCAATGCTTTTTTTTATCTATTATTCTTATGTGCTTGTGGCTACCATCTATAAAAAAGTAGATTTAAGAGCTTTAAGAAGACTGCAGTGCCACAGTCCTCCTAGCTAAACAACCACACATTTTTGGTAAGGCTGCAGACTACTGACAGGGCTAGGCTGTAGATAGGGGCTACATTTTGTTTAGTGTCTATGCACTTTATTACATAAGTACCACTTTTGATTTACCTTTGGTCAGTCCCTAAGTTGTTCCCATTACATTTCATTACTTCTCTGCAAGATATTACATTTCTTAAAATCCAGTCTCTATGCAGTGTTTTGTTGATTTAAGGAATGGCTTCTGCTAATTCAAACCCAGGGGCTACACCTGGATGCTGGGTCTTCAGAGAGATCTGTGCAGAGTAGTAAATAGCAATACTCAGAGAAGCTCACTGTCCATACGCTCTATTTTTCTAAGAGAATATTGTATGTACTCTTTTGAAAATGATGGACACAAAGGAAAAAAAGGAGTTTTGTTTTTTTTTTTGAGGTTGAGCCACGGGGCAGGCTATGCTCACTGTACACCAACAAGTGATTTAGTTTCTGATGAAGTTTGTCATCAGTAAAAAGCATACAGATTTTACAGTTCATGTGAAAATCATTTCCTTACTTTGGAGGTCACACTCAGGCATTTTCAACAAGGAAATTTGCACAGAAAAAAAGATATAAATGTAGCACATATTGCTGTAAATTTCTTGTGTACCTGCCTGCCTTAGGGACCTGGACATCTTTTTGTCTTCTGCAGCAAAGGGTCTCTGCTCTCTTGATCTTCTCTGAAATGCACTAACTAGTACTCTTGTAATACAAATCATTCTTATCATTTTGCCACTATTCACAAAATGGTTCATCCTGAATGTATATTCTCATTTTTGACCAGAGACTCATTACAAGTGTTGATTGAGCCAAGAGCCAGTGATTGGAGTGTCTGTGTGATCCTAATGGGGCAGAAAAGGTAGAAAATAAGGGATTGGTCTCAGGAGCAATGATGGGCATGACTTTTGATTGACATTTCTCAGACTTATGCAGTCTGCAGCAGGCCTGGCTGCATTTTATTGTTATCATCACCAATGAACTGAGTGAAAAAACACTTTCATTTTGAATGCTTCCATTTGAGTGCCTCTACCAAACTCTCCTCGCATGTATGCATACAAACACATGCGTAGACACTGTGAGGGCTTCAGATGAATCTTCTCTCTCTTACAGCATATTTGAGCATTAAATAGCTTAGGACATTCTTTACAACATTTAAACTAGCCATGCAGACCTTATAATTAGCCCTGTCTTTCTGCATAGGTGAAAAATGTATCTTAACTAATCTGCTTCAGGTGAACATTTTAGTCTCATGAGAAATAGAAGAAGGGGAAGAGCTGAAAAGCAAATTATGGAAAAAATAAATCATACCATGCCACAGTGTCATCATCCTGCTCCTCAACCATTTTTCACTATCTTCTAGTGTCATCGTAACCTTCCACACAAGGTTAAATGTCACAATGTGGTTGTATCAAAATAGCAACATTTCTCACATACAAAAAGCACTGTACAAGTGACAGTTTTACGGCAGAGAGAGATGTCACAAAGACATGTTAGCACACTAAAAAGAAAAGCTAGACTGATTTGTACATTAGAATTATGATGTGTCAATCATAGGAAATTGCATAAATGTCACCACATGCTCAGGCCAGAAATGATTTCTCTGAAAACCCTGGGTTCCTTAGCTTTCCCGTGTGCTGTTTGAATACAAATCTATTATATTTTAAATGCCATCAAACTTAGTTTAGTAAGCCAGAAATAAGAAATCAGGTGATCCACTTTGATTGGCCCCAAAGATCTATGTATAGAAATAGATAGAAATATCAACAACCTAAGAATTTCAAAGCTGATTAGCAAAGAGAATAGAAGAAATTAACATATACAGGAAATGAGACTCAAAGGAGATTTTCAAAACACACTAGCAGATCGAAATGCTCAGAACAACTTACAACATTTACTACTGAGCAAAATAACATTAATATCAGAAAGAGCTAGGACATATCTGGGCATCAGTAAACAGTATTCCAAACCACAGTCTTGCAGTTGTTGTCATACAAGACAGTGAAATGTAGGCAACAGTATTTTACTTAATGTCAAAATGGTATATATTTGCTTTCACATGGTCCTATTTTCTGTCTTTAGCTGCTGTCCTTTGTTACTCTCTTTTGTCTGCTCTTTCTTCATAATGGTTTGTAACTCCATCCAGAAGCTAAAAATCCGTATTATGCCACTGAATTTCCCTGGATAAGGTAATGGACTTTTATGAATTCATGGATTATTTGGATTTTTTTTGCAGGTTATTATTTTATTATTTTAATTAAAATCTTAAGATTTTTCAAGCTACTTTTCTTATATCACCATGGTAAGGTTTGGTAGCATGTTTCAAATGTAGAAATTTTGCAATAATTTCAAAAAAAGTAAAAGGGATTCTTTTTAATTTTTTTTCTAAATTCTAAATTCATTTGTATGTCATTCTAAAATTGGAAAAGCAAAAAAGCATAAAGTTTTCTGTGTACAGTCTGTACATTCAGACAGCACAGAATTGTGCTTTTGAAATGCCACATTATCAGTTAGGTCTCAAATCCTCTTTTCATAAGAGTGTTTTGTGCTCCTATAGTTCTCCCCAAAGTGTGGGGGATGAATATAGCTTCTCTTCTTTCCTGCCCCGCTAGCCAGTGTGGCCTTTCTGTACCTATATTTCTGGCTATTGAGTGCTCTACTCATCTATCTGGTTATTTTTGGCCTCCATATATCTGTTCAGTTATTGATTTCAGCTAATACTTGCATGGTTTGTTAAAACATGTAGAGCTGATTTATTTAGCCCCTTATAAAATGTTCCAGACAACAAAACCTCTACCACATTACCTCCAGATTATACTGGAATTGAGTTTTAGTAAACAATCAAGAGAATAACGAAAAGCATGTTTTCCTAGGAAATGCTAAGATGCGTTCTCCTAATACAATTTGTTTTCTGAATGTTCATTTTTATAGAATAATTCTTCTAATCCAAAGCAAACAGAAACTCCATTACAGCAAGAACTGTTTCATGACATTCAGTTTTTTGTTTTATTTTTATTTATTCCTTAATTAACTTGTTAAAACTATTACTACTATTTTGTTCCTTCCTAAATGCTTTTCCGCCTTTGCAGTTAACAAACTTTGTAGAGACAGAACATTATCAAGACTCTCTTTTCTTGTCACGTAGCCAAGGCACAGTGAGGGGCTTGGAAATCCGATCTTCCTAAAATGTTCTCCCTCATCTTGTCATTTTTGTTGCTCTGCTACAAACTGCTTCCCATTTGCTCATTCACTTCTCTGGTAAAATGGTGCCCAATATCCCAGGCTTAGTTGCATGAGTGTGTTAGGGTGAGAATGATGATGTTGTCCTTTGTTCATGATGCCTCTTGGTATGAAACCCAACTGCTTATTGGCTTCCCTTAACATCATATTACACTATAGATTCATGTCTAATTTTCTATCCATTACCAACTTTACTGTTCTTTAAGCATTACTGCTTTCCAGGGTTCTCGCTCCCACTCCATAGCTGCAATTTGGATTATTTTTCTTTAGATGCTATTAGATTGCCTTGTTCCAAATAGAATCCCATTTTGCTGCTATGGCTATGTTTCTAAAATTGCTTGGCCCCTATCTATTATTTTGTGCCCTCACTGGTGTTTGCAACACCTCCTAATTTAGTATAATATGTGAATTTCATTATCTTGCTGTTTACTCCCACTTTCAGATCATTAGTGAGAATGTCAGATAAACCTGGGACTAGCACCAGTCCCTTCAGCGCTGCTAGAAAGCTCCCACACAACTTGATACATTTCTGTGTATCATTATCTTTTTTTAATGGCCCTTCAGTCACTTTTCAGCCAGTATGACAGTGTTCCTATCCAAACCAATTTTAATTAATTTCAAGAGAGGGAATTTGACAGCCAATATCAATGAAATTTTTCTAGTGTCTGAGACAGGATTCATGAAAAAATAGATATTTTCTTTTTTTTTGTTTTGCTTTGTTTTGTTTTTTACTAAAATTAAGGTTCTATCATCAACAACAAAACCATACCTACAAGTTCATGTTGCACATTCCTTATGATTCCATTATCAGCTACTCAGTCAGTGAATAGTTTGCTCCTGCTATTCATACCCTTACTTCACTCAAATCTGAATATAAATCTATGATCTGACAGGTTCAAGATTACCCATATTTATACTGCTTGCTTGCTTTCTTGAGCTTTGTATTTTGAGACCTCTCAAGCTCTCTCTGACCCTGTCAGCAAAATATTTATTAGTCATTTTTTCCTCAGATTGTCTTTCCTCAGAAGACACAGCCACAAAGACCAAATTGCTTGTTACATTTTTCCCAAGGTTTCTCCTACTGTTCTCCCTATCAGTAACATTATGTATAAGTTGTTTTGAAATGGCTCAGCTTCTTCTCTTTCCTTCCTTCTTAGTTGAAAAAAAAATCCATCTATAATTTCCATCACCAATTTTGCAGCACCTTTTCTGGTATTCAGAGACCTTAAGGAGGAATGGGGGGATGCCTTCCCCCAATCATTTCTGATTGCTTTCTCTGTAACCCGTGTTTTTAAGCAGATTTCTTAGTACTTAAAATTCGCCAGGAGTACAGATTCACAGATTATAAAGCTACAAGGGACCATTATGATCATCTACCCTGACCTTCTGCACAGTACATAACAGCAGTGGTTAGGAGACTCTTCTAACCACCTACTGTGAAAGCAAAATGACACCTGAAATGTTTAGACTAAAACTGTGTTCATTCAGCCCTATTCTGTTCATATTTTCCTGTTATACTCATCACAGTAACATCACCTGCAGAATTCAAGGGAATAGCTGGTGGAACATATCTAATGTGATATATGCTTCTCCTTTGACTGCTTTAGTGAGGGCCATTGTTAATTAGTGCACTGCAGCTATATTCTTAACTATCACCAAAAAAAGGAAAAAAGAAAAACAAAAGAAAAGGAAAAGAAAACAGCACAGTGAGCTTATAAGAACATTTATAAAGATTAGGAAAACACTTCACTCTGGGGATCAAGAGGGTAAAGAGTTCTCTCTCTCCTCCCCAGCATAACAATCATGTAGCAGGTTTTGTTCTGTTTAAATTCTGAGTACACATTGAGCTCTGTTAAATATGTACAGAATTCCCCAGTTCTTTAAATATAAGCAATTATCAGCTAATGACAGTTGGAGATGGGAATGATGAAAGATCCAATTAAATTACTGATGCACTGCAAGATCTCACATCAGATCCTAAATTATACATATTTCCATTGGCAGTTTGGGCACTGGCTGTGGTGATATTCCATAAAACCGGCACATAATGTCCCGATAACAGCAACATAAAAGAGATTCACTACTACCCTTACCCTCACTATTCACCAGAGTACATTTGTGGCATCCTTCCAACAAGACTGCAAACTTCTCTGCATTTTTCCCAATTTATAGTGTTCATTTCAGTTGTGTTTTTTTTTTGAATTATCATTATATAAGTGTATAAAATACTACAAGTATATGGTGCCTACAGCTAACTGCCTCTGCATTTGTATTTGTGTGGGTAACCCAGCAATTTACATTCACTGTGGTTTATCCTTTCTGTCTTAGCATCCTAAAGACCTATCAAATCAGCAACTGAAGGTTTCCCAAAAAAGTGTTATTAAGGATATTGCACTGCATTCTTATGCAGTACTTGAGAAAGCAAGTAAAAATGGGAAATCCACATTTTTGCCATTTTTTCATAGCTTGTTACAGCCAAAGGAAGTTTTTGAATGATAATCAAGACTGGAGCACAGTTTGCTCTGAAATGTTTTTTATTGTTGCTATTCAGAAAAGAGCAATATCCTGCATATCCCCAGAGCACAGACTTTCAAATCTTTGAGGAAATATCCAAGGACCTAGCTATATCCCAGAAGAGCTTGACTGCACTTTTCCTTTTTTGACTTGATTAAGGACTCTGCACATCCACTGCGCCTTAGACTATGTCCTCAAACTATCCTGTCAAACCATGCTGGTAAATTTAAAAGCTCTAAAATGACAGAAAAACACATTTAAAGAGAATTACCTATTGACCCATAGCATATATAATGAAAGAAAAGAATCCCAGAGTTTCTAGAGCAGCTATAGGTAGACCCTATAAATGTGTCCCATTAATTCCCTAGGGACAATACTCCTCTGGCTGTCCATACCTAGTATTATTATAGAATTGCACAAAGTAGCATAAAAATGCTTTTAAAAAGAAAAATCACAAATAATCTCAAATCGTAAAAAAAAATCTAGATATATTAAGGCAATCTTGGTTAAGGAAAAGGTAAACAATGTCAAAATATAATACATTTTGGCAAAACAATGAATCAGAATGTTTGTTTTCAGCTGAGACAATCATACTGATGTTAACTCTCTTAAGTCTTCCCCGCTTACAGGAAACAAAATCTAATGATAAATAAAACACACACCTGTCACCTTGAAATGACAGGTCTCCAATTTGGGATTAGAATACAAAATCTGAGATTAGAATACTAAACATATTCACAGAGAGAAGACTGAAGAATCTACAGGAAACTATGAGTATTCAGTTTGGACCGGATAAGGCTTCTGTCAAACGCTAGCTAGGAAGATATGAATTAGCCACATGTCAGAGAATAAATACTGGCAAACTAAAATCAAGCACCAAAAGAAAACAAACATTTGAACCTGAACTAAAAGAAGGTTTGCATACACGCATGGTAAGAAATCCAATGATTAAAACAAAATACATCTCTATTCCCAGAGATGACTCTCTGTCCTGAACAAACACAGAGTAATCCACAGTGAGAGAAAAATCTCAACCTACGTTCTACTTGGAGCAGCATCAAAATGGTTATTACAAGACCATTTAAATTTACTTGGTTCCCAAAGCATTCTAAAACCTAGACCAGTAAATATATCACAAGAGCTGGAACAGTTGGACTATGCAGGAAAAACTACAAAGAATGCTTCTTTTTCTGATCTGTGATGAATTCACACACCTAGAAAACTGCTCAATTTCTGCATTTGTAATATTTGGACAAATATACTATCTCTCCATGTCAACATTTCTGCATTTAGGAATGAGTACATGCGCAGAATGAATTCCGGTGAATCTGAGATACTGTGATTATTAGTAGTCACACTCAACAGAACTTTATGCTTATCATGCAGAGTTGCTTGTGCCTCGACACGGATTCTCAACCCTTATATCAGCAAGTGATCTTGTCTTTTTGAAATGGATTTTACTCTGGATTTATTATGATATAACAGAGATAATAAAAGTATTCAAAGTCTTACTCAGAAAGGATTCTGGTTTTACAAAGTCTTGTGATAAAGTTTTATAATAACCTTAGCTCTATCAAAATGGTTATTAGATAAAAGGGGTACTAAAATGGTATGAGCAGGTTAGATGCCAGGAACCAATTAATAAAAAAAGTGTGATTGAGCTGAATGAAACTAGTGATAAATAAATTAGTTAAAATGTTCCACAATGTTTCTTCCTCTGAAACAGAGTTAGAAGTTAAAGACTTTGCACTTCTCAAGCAGCATCTATTGGCGAATTCAACAGATATTGTAAACACGTGTCCTTTTGCCTTAGTTCTCCCATCTCCAGTTATATTACATCTGGTTTCCTCAAACTCAACATAAAAAGGGAGAAAAACGTGCCAAATACTGCAGATTTGATATCTAAAGTGAACTTGTTGACCTTTGACTGGTACGGATATTTTAATCCCACACTCGAAAATTACCCTTCAAAAGACTTGAATTCAAATTGCCAACATGATATGTCATCTTCTAATCTGATGTGACTGGAATGATAATATTTACTTTGATGTGCAATGTAATCCAGTGTGACTGATCAGATGCAGCCTGCCATGTCACTGCAAAGGGCAATGCATCATGCTCGGAAATTAAAACCATGCTATTTTCTGGAAGTCATAATAAAAGGAACTTACCTGAATTTTACCTGTTATGAAATTTTTCAGGAGCTTTTTAACCCAGCAGTGACAACTGTCTTGACTAAAGTATTCATCTTCATTTTCTCTAGAGTCAGATGTTGATTATTAATATATCATTTACATTTTGGCTATTTTTTCCGCCAAGAAAATGTCAAATTTCAAAACACCACAGGACACTAACAATAAGATTGGACTGAGTTATAATATTCTGCCTGAAAAAAATGCAGCTTTTAAACTCACTGCTTGCAATAGTTGTTGTCATTGCCAATGCAGGGAGTACTTCTTTGTGATCTGCAATGAAGCTCCAGATGCAGGACAAAGTGGCAACCAACGGCACCAGAATTCAGCAGCTGTTTATCTTCCTTCTCCTATCATTTCTGATCAGAGCATCTCTGGGATATACCTCAAAGAATCTACTGGTTCCTCATATGATCTTGTAGGTTGCTAGCAACCTACGAGGCAAGTCTCACCTACATTGTCAGGGTACCTCTTTCTATTTCTCTGCCAGGAAAAAAGTATTTTTTATAGCAAGGGAAGGATAGGATGGAGTGTATGAGATGACTACCAGGCTGATGGGGATGAAGCAAAATGAAAAGGGATGATTTTACTCTTCAACAAGAAAGCTGCAACTAGTGAGTTAACAATATAGGGCTTTTCTTTTTTTCAGAATGACATAAAATTCTATTGGAGTAGTAGCGGTTTCCTGTAGGAATATAATTGCAGTAGAGATCTGATGACATGCAAAAGACTAATACCTTTTTTTTCCATGGTTACTACTACTAAAGACACATTTAATAAATGAGGACATTTGAACAGTATGAGACAAAACATGGAGGCGTACACTTGGTACACCAATGATGTGCCTAGTTCTCATATTTATTCATACAGCTGATTAGCTCACCTATATCACCCTGCTAGCATATGGACATTTCATAGCCCTACTCTTGTTTTATTTTATTTAACTCAAATATGCTATAAAATGTTTTTTTTTAAAAAATTCTGAATAGGAAAGAAACATAAGAGATTTCATTGAGAAACTGGGGATTTTAAAAAATAGATAGAGGCTTGTGTTTCCATTGCCAACTCAAATACATAAATCTAGTTCTTTCTATCTAACTGAAGAGCCTTGCAAGAGCAAGAGGAACTTGCTAGTGAATTTCCCAGGTCTCGTTTTCTTCTGCTCCCTTGGAAAAGAAAGTCTAAGAGGGGAGGGAAAAAGGTTCTGTGGGAAAATGTTTCTGTTCTTGTGGAGCCTGCATTTAAAAGTGCGGGGGGCACAAATGAGTTAAATAGATTTCTGGTTATAACAAACCTGTATTTCCCTGAATAATCACAATAATACATGGAAAAAAATATTCTGAAAGAAATGGTCCTGTCACGGGCAAGCAATTCTTCAGCTATTTAGGGTTAAAGAGATCACACTGATACCAGGCCATAACTAGAAAAAAAAAGTAGCCTGATTTGACAGCTCACTTTCCATAAATGTAACCTCTAAAAATGTTCCTCCTTTCCCTTCAGATTTCCTACATGATATGTCATTTTCTAATGTGAGGTGACTAGAATGTTAACACACACCCTGATGTGTAATGTAATCTGCTGTGACTGATCAGATGCAACCTGCCACAACATGGCACAGGGCAATGCATATCACCGGAAATTTTAACATAACCTATTTTCTAGAAAACCACATTGAAAGAGATATACCTATGGCTCACCTTGCTGAGTTGCTGAAGGTTTTAGGGCTACATTTTTTCCACCGGTTTTTGGCAGAGTATGTTGATATGATAGGCATCCATCTACCATACATTCAAAGAGGAAGCAAAGCTCCCTTTCTCTAACTTGCATTGAAGAGTGAATTATAAATCCTCTTCCCCAGATACCCTTTCCACAAAGTCATCCTTACATGTATATCCTTGCTGGATGACACTTAAGCTGCCTTCCCCCTTCAGTTCATTCTCCTTCATCAATATTTATCCTCACCATGTTGTGCCTGCAATTGCAAGTGCTGTTATAATGCTGTGATTGTCACTGGACCAAAAAGTAAATAGACATTGCAGTTGAACATATGCATATAGAATGAGCATATTCTCACTTCTGTATTGTAACCAGAATTTTGAACTGACACTTTTGTTACCCCTAATACTATTAGTGCTAATGGAAAACTGCCAAAATGTCAAACCTTTTTCTACAAACATGTATTAATACCAGATGTCTAGGAATGGGGATTAAGAAGTTTACTCCATATTTCTTATTGGATTTCTGACAACTTTACCTTTCCATTTATATAAATCAGGAAAAAAAAAGACCACTTTGAGTCCTTTTTGAAGATTTTGCAATGAACATGGCTTTTTAATTCTTGCCTATTTCTCCTTTCTTTTCCACTCCTTTCTTTTCCAGGAAGAGCCCATGCCTTTACATCCACACTTCTATTTATTAGGGTTTGAGAAAGCAGTGTGTGTTCCTTTTTATGAAATGTAAGCACTCTGGACAAAATTCTGCAGCCTTTCTGAATAAAAATATATTTGTTTAGGGCCTTTTCCAAAACCTGTGAAAAGTAGGAAAAAGATTTTCATTTTAATGAACTTTGCTTGGATCCTACTTACAAGAAGTGCTATGCAGAATACAGGATAATCACTGCAGGGTCTGACTTGAACTAAATAAAATAAATAGAAATAAAAAAATTAACAAAATTAAAGATAGGAAAAGTATTCTGGAATATAAGAACCAGACTTAGTTTCAAGTTGGACTATCCTTGGAAGAATCTTTCAGAAGGAGGCTGGATCAGGAAAATTGAGAACAGACGGGTTGAAAGGAGAGGAATGGAAGGATAATATAATATTGGATGATTTCTTATACATATGTTATTGTAGTGTTTGGCATAACCTCTTCTTTGAAACCATACATAATGAATACAGATTTAGGGTAGAGAAACAGCTTTGAATTCCTGTCAATTTGCTGAACTGTGAATTCTGAAAAGGTACAATTCTGGGAAAAAAAATGAATCAATTTTAATTTCAAAGCTCTCTTGCATTTAAAAGTCCATGTATTTAATTAGAATATAAAAGCTTTGAATGCTTTTAACAAAAGATTTATTTCTTTTATTATTTATTTATTGCATTGGAACAAAATATATGTGTTAATCCAGAACATTGTTTCTCATTTTTTTTAGTTTGGTCAACATGCTTCTAGATGTCCAATTTTGCTTCTAAACACTGAAAATCAGGAAGACAAAACATGGGGCAAAACAAAACAATTTTGTAGTCTTTCACAAAAAATATGTACGTTAAGATATCGAAGCATTGACTTCTAGCAATTCAAAGCTTTTCCTTTTTGTGACAAACTTGCATATTAAGCAAGCTTCATTTATCAATATTTTTTTATTGTAGACACACTACAGAATCTAAAAGAAGAAAGGCAAGGAGAGAAAGAAAAATAGAGTGGAGAGAATGAAAAGCCTGACAAACTGTATTATAAACAAGAACATAGTAGAAACAAATGGTGCATTGTTACATTGAAGTTGAAAATTCTTTCTGAAAAATGTCAAAAAAATCAGGTAGCTTGTTAGGCAATACAGCAATAGATGGTTTTAAACATCTATTTCTTCAGGAAGGGTGGTGCAATTTAAATGATAATAAAATCTTAGCTGAACAAGCCTAATCACAACAAGAGAGACTTGAAATCTGTACATATAACTGGAAATACAAGAAGCAATAATACCAACATAAGGCACCATGGTGATAGCAGCATTATATGAACCAGCACAGAATAAGGCTTTTCATCACAACACTTACCTGTTGGCAGAGAAGATGGGAAGAAAAGGCCTTGCCCCTTTTTTAGCTTTGTTACAATCCTCATGCTCCTAAAGGAACAAATCTTTTCCAGAGGAGTTTAAAGGTGAAACTATAGTAGATTATTTCACAGTCCTGCCCAGCTTACTTGGCTACATGACAGATATTGCTCAAAAATAGGAGTCCATGACACTAAGTAAAGTATTTTCCATCATGCTTAGTGCATCTGACAGTACCTATGCACAATATCCACTAGCTTATATCACTTTTTTTTCCAGCAAAACGTATTTCCTTATACTTTGGTTATGACATGGAACAATTTCAGCCATTCCTAGTGGAGCAGCTAAATGGGCAACAGCCATCCTTAAAATTGCACAGCTTCAATAGCTGGAAAGAAGAAATACCTGTTTTATAAAAAAGAAGAAATAAAGTGTTTATGTGTTTTAAATACTATATTTTTAAAGCCCATCATATTTTTTGTAACACTGCTTATTTTGAACTCTTGCCATATGCTCTTCAGTTGATGTAGGCATATGGTTCACATAATAATACCATATGTCTGATAATATTTTGCTGTACATTACAGCAATAACAAACATTTTTAATTTGTAGAGAGACTCAATTTAAATTATGTTTTCTTTTCATTTTTTCCCTTTTATAAATATTTCTGATGACATTCCTGAAAAAAACTCTAAATCCCCCAAATGGCCTACTATTTGAAAGCAAAAATCTAGCAATTACTTTATTGCTAAAATGATTCATCCATTATTGTGAGAGAAGACTACTGTTCCTGATCAAACACAGAGGAAAGTAAGGGAGAAAAGCACCAATTGGATGTAAATATCTCTAAATATCTATTTTTTTAATATACAGTTGCTGCTATGTTTAACCCAAAATATTGAAAGGTGATGTTGGGTGGCCTTTTTGCTTTTTATATTTCTTCCTGCGATATTTATTTTTTCATTGAATCAACATGAAAATGACAGATGAATGACAAATGGAAGAGTTTCAGACTCAT
The DNA here is from genome assembly GCA_032353885.1 of Nothura maculosa. NCBI lineage: Eukaryota > Metazoa > Chordata > Aves > Tinamiformes > Tinamidae > Nothura > Nothura maculosa. The sequence continues at coordinate 1,656,696 of JAUBOD010001030.1, read as the reverse complement.
CTTCCTGGAGACAAAAGTGCATTTAAAGAGTAGAATGGAGAATTATTCTGCAGTCTCTTCTTTCTGTTTTCAGTTTGCTAAAGTGACCTCAACATAGACTCACAGGAAGAGAAAAAAAGCATATAACACTTTCTTTACATTGCAATGATTTCTTTGATGGCCACCTATAACAGAGACGGATGGATATGACCTTATTAGGAGAGCACAGAGGGCAGTGAAGTTGGACAATAATAAGGACTAAAAAAGAAGAAGAAGGTTTGTGGAAGAGACTTTAATCAGGCTTAGCCCCACAGATTAACCATGTGGGGAGGTTAGAGTTTTCAAAAACAGAAATGCTGAATACTGAGATTTTTACTGATTTGTATACATCTTGAAGGTAATAACAGAACAAGTCTTGATAAGTTTGCAGATAACTAGAATGTTCAAGGACTCCAGACAGTAAGAAAATGAAAAAATAATGGATAATCCAAGCTAAAGATATGAGTGACATGAAGGCACATATCAGTAGTTGTGCTGCCACCAGTAGTCATGGTGAACAGAGGTAGGAAAAAGATTTTAAAAAGCAGATCAAGAAGTTCTTTTTGCCTTTAAGTTGCTAAGAAATATCCAGAAGAAATGTTAAAAAAATTAATGCTTACAGAAAAGAAGGTGGACTACAGCTGCCAGGAGTCTGAAGGCTCCTTCTCTTCCTGCTATGGAAGATGTTACTCACCCTTTTTCAGGAGTTCAGACACTCCAGTTGTCTCTTCCAGAAACAATACTGTCTAGTAGTCTCTTACTGTGATAATGCAGCTTCTTGCCAGCTCCTACTGCGTATTCTGTTTCTCAAAGGAAAATTAAAGACAATTAAAGGAAAAGAGCAACTAGCTGTTGTAGAAGAAGTATGATCTCATTAAAAAACAACAGACCCTCCCCCCAACTTCAATAAGGCAGTTCCATTGAAAAAAATGTTAGCCACTTCAATTACACAGCCAAATTAAAGAAGACACAGCTAGGTGCATAGAGAAAGCAAGTATTGTTCTACATGCAACTGTTTAATTGCAGTCAAAGGAATTTCATGAGCAACCATCAAAAGGCAGGAGAACAGCAGTGAAAAGAAATGCATAACACTTCCTTCTTATTCCCTAGTCTTTTCTTTTTCTTGTTAAGTATAAACAAATCAATGTAAAGCAAAACGATGTCAGCTGATAAACAACACTAGTGGCATCCAGTTCCTCAGGCTGGGACTTCAGTGGTAGTTGTCCACTAGAAGCACTACCACCAGTTTGGACTGTAGCCATGCCTGCAGTCTAGATAACTAGGCACTATAGCTAGTTAGGGTTATGACTGCAGATTAATGGAGATGTCCCTTAAATCTCCCTGAGAGCACTGTCTTTCCAATGCATTTTACAACTGAGATACAAAAGAAACAGAATTTAAGACTAGAATCAATCAAATTAAGTCTAGAAATTCAGAATCTGATTAATTTAAGAGACAATAGACTGGCACACTGTGGCTCTGGGTTGACATAGAGCCACCTCTGAAAGATGATGTGCTTGCATCTCATATCTTGTCAGAGGTTATATTATATTGTAATTTGGAATACCACATTAAATGGAGGAAATTTTCAATAGTACCCTTTCAAATCAAGTCTTTGAAAAGATCTGTTCTAATCTGTTCATAATTACTATTAGAACATATATGCAACAATATTTATGTTTTCAGCATGTTAGCTTCTATTAAGATTTTCCTAAATTTTAATAAAATAGATAAAAAGAGGATAAATATGTTTCCTGTTCCATATGACCTACAGTCTAAGCTAGTGATAGATGTCACCATCAACCTGCACACAGTCCTTGATTTGAATGAAAATGACAGTGGGGTTTAATGTAATCTTTATTTTCATAGTTCTGGCCAATATTATCTTAACTTTTCTCTCTGTAGAACAGTCTATTTTTTAAACTTCTACCAATTTCAAATGTTTTTTCTCCACTGCATCCTGAGATTGATGCAGTAATGAAAAGAAAATTTTCTGCCTTGAGAATAGACAATGTTGTATAACGTGCCACAGACAATAACCACAGACAGCAAATAATCTATCAAATAGCAAGCCAGGACAAAACAACAACAACCACCACCACCACCACCAAAAAAACTTCTTCCTTAAGGAAGAAAGTTCCTTAAGTTCCTTAAAGGAAGAAAGTTCCTTAAACTTCTTCCTTAAAGATTTGCTATGTCCATAGAAAAATGAAATGACAGCTCACAAGTTCACAAAAATATATTAACCAATGTAGAGTCTCTGAAGGAAGATGATGTTTAACTCTTTAGTCCAAAATTCATTTTAATTAGGTACCCTGCCTTTATCACAAGTAGGTAAACAGTTAATGTGATCAACATCTTCTTCTTCTTTTCCTTCTCTTGGTGGAAGGACAGCTTAGATCATTTTTCTCTCCTTCCTAGGCAGTTTCTATTCTTGACCAGAAATCAAAAACTCCTATCTCCCTCTTAGAGTAGTTTTCATGCTGGGATAAGCTGCAAAAAGTAGATATTCTAGCATTTCTTAACATTTTTTTTGACTAGGACTTTCTATGTGTCCCTCTTGTTAAGGGAAAACATAAAATTTTCTCTTTTTCAAAAACTTATCACTTTTAGTACGCTTTCTGGTGTCTAGGAAGGCCTGAATTCACATTCTTTCCACTCTACGGCAATGTGTATATGTCAGATTTTGAATCAGCACCTATTATATTCCAAAGAAATGGTTCCAATGGATCTCATTGAACTAGTTTAAGAAATGTTTGAAACTCTTAAAAGTTCTTTTCCATAATCTTAGCTGAATTTTCAGGTTTAACTTATACTTGTTTCAAAGGACCATTGAAGGTCTGTGCTCTATGATTGAAATGACTGAACATGTAACATATGTATTCGACAAAACACATAGAAGTGCTGGAATGCATATTCTTTTGTTAATCACACTGAAAGTGTTCTTTTAAATTTACAAGGGTGGACAAGAGGTCTTTGACTTTCTGAAACATTCATGGAAGTTATATAGAATTAACCCAGCTTAAAAAGTACATACAGAAGTCATAACTCATGATGTGGCATTTGTTTTTATATCATATTGACAACTGTTGCCAAGACTGTATGACCTTTTCAATGCTACAGTGAGATTAGTCAGCTTGCCTAATAAAAGGTATTCTGAAATATAATGGAAAGAAATAAATGCATCTGAGCAAACTTACTTAATTAAATTCTTAGGCATGACAATTCTTTACCTGCTTGTAGGAGAGATACTATAATTTCTTTGACCTTTCTATATAATACGATTTTTTAAAGCAACTCCATATATATGACTGGTAGAATCCTTACTCAGGTAATTTTTTATTAACTTCATTTTCTTTTTCTTGAGTAATGAGTGCAGGCTGAAGACCAAGGAGCTCAGATTAGGTTGTTAAAAGATGGCTTTGATCTACAGAGACAGACTATTTAGTCATTCTCTGATTCATTAGCAGCAGTCTTTTCATTCTGGTACCCTACTCCAGTGTAGTAGTAAATCTTGCAAGGTTGACTTTTAAATGCTCAGTAATAGACTGTCATCAGTTTTCAGCAACAGTCTGAAGTTCACATGTTTAGTAATGACTTTTGCCACTTTTAGTGTTAATTATATATATGTTTGCAGAGATAATTAAAGTACCAGGTTTCTAAACAGATTTAGCATGACTTTGCAGCTCTTCAGCAATACAGACTGCTGGTTTTTTTTAACATGCATTCATCTTGAAAACAGCATGCAGTGGCAGAAGATGATTAATAGTCAAGCTCAGGGTTTAACGTAGCAACAGTATATGGGATCTTACTCAAAGGATGCAATTTTAAAAGACAGAGAATTGATCTAAAGTCACTAAAATGAACACAAATATTATTCTGCTTGCTGTTCACATTTCTGCTCTGCCAGTGGTCCTCGAGGAGAATGTAACTTGCTGTGGCAGCACATTTGCTTGAATGGTTGAACTTTCTGAGTGGCCGTGTTTGTGTGCAGTGAGCCACACAGAAGCTGCTTGGCCCTGAACCAAACGTCCATGAGTAATGAAAAATATTTCACTACCAATAGGGAGAGTTGTTGATTTTATTTCAGTGATCATTTATAACAAACTATTTGGTTAGATCAGTTTGTTGTTGATCTACTTCCTGCAGCTTCAGCAGAAGTTTCTCACGTCTAATTTGTCATATTGAGAGTCTGTCAGCATCCTGCTCGAGTAGCTTATTCACAATTGTACCTTTTTGTGCTACTTTAAGCGATGCTCCTGATGATCATAAACTCTTTATTCTCTGTTGTTGCTGGTAGTCATTGGTAAGAGTACGAGTAAGTATTCCTTTCAACAACAGATTTCCAGAGCTCTACAGAGGAACCTAATTCACACCGAAGAGCAACCCCTTGTGTGTAATACAATATTGATGACATGAACATCTTGGACTCCAGGTTCTGGCAACTACCCTTTATGTTATTTTTCCCCTCACAGGTAAATGCTGCAATCAAATCTCCTGTAGATTTCTCTGCCATTGCAAATTAAGGACCAAATCTGGGATGATGGAAAGAACATATTGAGGTACCAGCCTTATTTCTGATGCATGTGGAAATACTGCAATGCAAAGTTAAGATAGCCTCCTAAGGTTTCTTTTAAGACATTTGCATGTCCTGGAATAAAAAGCATCTTATACTGTCAACAAAATGTGAGTTCTACAAATGCTCTTACACAGTTAGCTTTTCTGTGGCTTTCTTGTTTGTTTGTGTGGGGTTTTTTTTTTGTGTTGTTTTTTTAAGATCAGTTGATAGCATTGCAAAACTTAAACAACTTAAAGGGAGATTTACTGCTGTAAGCATCTTCTGGAAATTTTTAAGAAGTAAAGAAATTTTTTAAAAGTAAATAAAAAAAAATCAAAACAATTGGAAAGTGAACTTTCTACGTTCATTCAAATTACTCAGAGACAAAACACATGCAGATGTAGGAAGAATGTGGAAAATGTCTTTATTTTTTCTTCCTTTCTCCCGCTAAGCAATGTGTCTAAAATTCATATGTAACTTAACCTTTCCTAATACATCTTATTGTTTATTCCTTTTATTCAGAACCACCTAAATATGTTTTTCAAAACAAATCTATCAAATTCAGATTCCTGGCTTGAACTGTACATCATCCATTAGACATACAGACATTCTAAGTATTTTGGTGTTGAATATTTCAAAATTATTTTGTATGCTGCAATCTGTACAGTTTGGAACTACTCCGCAGTTAAGATTGTAACAAACTTTGCAGTGTAGAGCTACATGTGAGTCATCCTCTCAAATCCAAAAATGTCTTCTTTTTCCCTACAATTTTGCATAATTGCTTGTGATAAGAGAAAAAGAATTATGCCAACATTTGATGTGTATTAAGGCAGCTGTTTGAGAGATATGTGATTTAAAAAAAAGACCAGTGCATCTCTGTCATACTATATTTTTAAAGGAAGTTTTAGTCTGGAAGTTCAAAAGATATTATGTTTAATAAAATTGTGGAATACTGGATACTAATTCACTACATGTTGACAGGGACAGAAAGATTTTAGTGTGTGAGTTTTTGACCTAAACAAATGTACACAGGTTATAGCAAACTATGTCAAATGGGTCACTAAAAAGGAAGATATTCTCGGTCATATGTAAAACTACCACAAATACATAATGGCTATGAGAATGACTACATGCATTAGAAGATCTACATGGAAGAGTAATCATGTATACAAGAGTATACTATATAAAATATATATATATATGATATATAAAATTATGTGGAATAGATTTTATAAAATTATTGTTCCAGTGCTTCATTTTGTTATTGAAATGAATGTGCTCAATTATGTCACATGAAAAAAATTACAGATTTGAGAAAATTTCATTTTGAGATATTTTAAAGTGGACGTATTTCACTTTTTCATTTTGAAACAGGATTTTACTTCTATAGTCTTCCAATTTAAGTTAAAATGTTAAAACCAGCAGTAACATCAAATGCTTTGTTTCTTTTTACCGATCTCACTTATTTATTCATCATTGGGGCCAACAAACCAAAAAAAATCAATCTTTTGCACAGCTCTAGTTAATATAATATGCCTGTTCTGAACTTCCAAGGAAGCTGTGTATAAAGAGGAAATACAGATTCAATTTACAACCACAATGATGAGATGAGAGAAGGCAATCCTTTAAAAATGAACCTAAATAATTGTCCGCTGACCTCTTCTCACACTTCATATAATAGAATCATAAAAAGCAACTTGTCTGGCTGCTTATTGTTGAATTGAGTGTGGCTATAGTTGCAATCAATAACTACACATTTTTAGCATTTTTATACTATTTGAATTGAAATTCATGTTTAAATACACCATATACACTTGAAAAATTAAAGATTTTTTTTCATATAAGGCACACTCTATTAAACCTTCCCAGGAACTGTAAAGCTTTTTGCATTGTTAAGTCTATTATACAAACATCTTATGAGTCAGAGAGACCATACCATGCATTGAATTACATCCAACACACACAGACAGATGTAATATACTGCAGGATTGTTACAGTTCCAGGGATATGAATTTAGAAGCTAGGAGATGCAAGAATTACACGACTTAAAAGTGACTATTACTATTTACCTCTTATTTACACTCTTCAGTTTCATGATCATGCAATACAGTTTTAGGATTCCTATTTCATTATGTGGTCAGGATGGATGGGTCTCATTTGAAAATATTCAATGTCATGCTTTGTTTCTTTGACCTTTTTCAGTGTATGCCTGCAGTCCTTATTTAATGGAGCCAACTCAAACTCGGAAGACAGATTTATTAATTTTCTCAAGAACTCTTCTCTTATAGTCAGAAAAGAATTATTAAAACACTTCACAAGTGTTATTGAATATATTGAATTTATGCTCACAAAGTGTCCCCAAAAAGAGGAATAGTATTATGCCCATTTTACAGATGCAGAATTGAGTTGTAGAAACATTTGGTAGCCAGAGGAAAAAAAAAAAAATCAAGTTGTATGTAGACACACTATATTCTAAATGCCAGTGTCATTCATGCACTTCAGTAGTACCATGGAGTCTTAATATATCTGTAAATGAGTCAAATTCTCAGAAAATGGTTAAAAAAGGGAAGTGGTACTCTGTTGTATGATACTAAAATTCCTCTTTATCTCAGCAGAATCTATCAGAGGTCTTTGAAAACAACGAGTCTAAATGCAAACTCTAGCTTAGGTATAATTTAATCATCAATTCTTAGGAAGCAAAATGGCATGTCATTTCTCTGCAATGCCAGCCAAAGCCCTTTGATTTTCCATACTTTTACACTCTCGCACAAATATTCATTACCAACCACTTCCACAGAGAGAATATGGATTACCTCACTTCTTTGCCTTCCTTGCATGTCCTTTAAAAAGACAGAAGTAATCTGTTGTCTTCTCCTGGGATATTCTTTAAGAGGAACTTCATAGAAGAACACAAGACATTTTGACACCAGTTTTCAGACCTAGTTGTGCCTGAAAAACAAAAATGAGATTCAGAATTTCAGTTCTCTCTTCTGTCTTGAAAGGAAAGTAGACTATAATAAAAACCAGACTTTTCTTTCCATTCCTCTCAGTTACAATATCACTATTTTTTCCTAACTTCACGCTCCAACTTTCGCTTCTTTGTACTATGCTGAGTCTTCATATCTACCATTTCCAGGCCCCAAGCCATTGTACATCTCTTCCTTGCCTCTTTCTCGATTTGATCTGTTTGTCTCTCAGTCATGCCTATTCCTGGCTACCCCAATGTCCCTCTTCCTCATGTTTCCTGGAGTCTCATATCACGATTTCTATAGAGGTTTCTCACCCAGTCAGTCACCACCAGTGTGGTGTCTACCCCTGAGCTTGACACCCCTTTTAGCAGGAAGCAGGTAGCAGCTGAGGCAATTCTAGTGTGAAAAAAATCCTCCAAGAACTGTAAAAGTATGACATCTCTATCAAAAAACTGCAAGCTATGCTTGTTCTTTTTTAATCTTGTAGCTCTTAGCCAAGTTCAAGCAGATTTCACAGTGACAGGAAAAGGCACATACTGTAATAGTTTGCCAATTTTCAAGTTCAAAGCACAAGTTTACTTAAAGATCCTCAACAAAAAGGTCACCAGAATTTTTTTAGCATGGGCCAGCCAACATATTTTTCACTAGTATCATTCTTGGAAAGAGCTAAACCACTTTGGCTTGCAAAATCCAAACAAATTGAGTTTGCAACAGTCACTCAGCATGTGAACTTTCTGTCTGATTGGTAAGCTTGGCAGAGTTGTAAGTGCCTGAACAGAACAAGCTGGTAGTAGGAAGCACTGGCTCCTTCATGTCATACAGTTTTACAGTAAGTGGAGGGAGGGAATAGATTTCCGCTCATCTCTCTGATTTGATTGGCTTCTCTTCCAGCTCTCTATTACTCTTAAGTTCTGTTTCAAATTACACATTCTCTTTTTTTTTATCGTGAAGATATTGCCAGAGTCTAATGAAGAGAAAACGTAAAACATATACTGAAACATATGCTGAATTCTGAATATTTTTTTTTTCCATATTCAATCTGTTTTTCTCATACATAGCAAAGCCTTACAAGAATGCTTAGATTTCACTTACTGAAGCATAACTTGACAACTGTTTACAAATTCAACTAGAATTTTTATTTTATTTATGTGAAGAAGGGAAAATGTATTTTTCCCTTTTTCTCTTCTTCCCTTTCTGAAAATAATCCTTGCTGAAACTGTTGAAAATGATTAATACCTGAAACACTTGTAGACAAAAATCTGCTGCTATCTATTTTTCTATTATGCATCCCAGGCATTGAAAATAACCTAGATTTGTTTCTCTAGCAAACAAAATTACTCTGATGGATTTGAATACACAATTCTTGAATTCTCAAATAATTCTTGTTTACACCTCAGAGTTGCTAACTCCATGTTTGCATTCTGCATTTGGGATCCATTTATTATATATAGATACAGACACATGCCCCATTGCAAAAAGATCCATAAGAGAAAACATTGGGCACATGATTGGATACACACTGTGCCCCTTACAGAGTCACTGATGCTCCTACAGCTGAGGAATCTAAGCACTACTCACTTCTTCCTCCACTGGGACAGATTCAATTCCCACACACATAAGAGACCTGTTGCTACGTCTGTTCCAAAGTCATATGGGTGGAAGCTTTTAACTAATCTTAAAATTGAATGTGAAAAGGCTCAAAATAAACTAACTGTCTAATAAAAGGCGTGATAAATGCCTAGAAAGACAGCAGTGTCAAACTGGAGATTATATTTGCTCTTGATATTGCCCAAAACAGCCTATTTTTTTCATCTGTTGAGTTTACCTACTGTCTTATATTCTGAAGAATGTATTCCTGTCATATCACTTCCCCATCATACAACTATTACAAAAAGCACCAGACCACTAGCTCATAGCAGCTAAGCAACTTTCTTTTACAAGATGCACCTTTCAAATACATCATGAAAATAGGACTGAGAAGAATACCTGCATATTAGCAAGAATCAAGAGATCTCACTGGTAATAGTCATAGAAAACTCTTAAAACAGTCCTCAGGGGCAAAATAATTGCGTTCACTTCAAACTGAAGAAGCAATATCCAAAGAAAGCTTAAATCCCTTCAGACTATACTCAAACATACTGAAAATAATCAGTGAAAATAAACAGCAAGACTTGGTGAGAAGTTTGTTAAAAACTCTAGAAAATAAGAGGATGTCATTAATCAGTTTATTTGACAAAAAAACAAAGTGGAAAGACAATCATAGAATCACCCAGAATGGTTGAGGTTGGAAGGGACCTCTGGATATCATCTAGCCCAATCCCCCTGCTCAAGCAGGGACACCCAGAGCACAGAGCACAGGGTCACATCCAGGCTGCGTAGGAAGATCTCCAAGGGAGGAGACTCCACAATCTCTCTGGGCAGCCTGTTCCAAGGCTCTGACACCCTCACAGAAAAGAAGTTCTTCCTCATGTGGAGATGAAACTTCCTGTGTTTATGCCCATGACCTCTTGTTCTGTCACTGGCCATCACCAAGAAGAGTTTGCTCTCTTCCTTCCTACATTCTCCCCTCAGGTATTTGTACATATTGATAAGATCCCCTCTCAATCTTCTAAAAACATTAATTTTGAAAAATAGAAGTGTAGTTTTTCAGTTGAGGAAGTATCAATGCACAAAAAAAGTCTTATATTTTAAAATTAAAACAAATCTAAATGAAATAGCAACCATATTTGCATATATATTTTAACAATAGCTAACAAAGGCAAGCTGAAAGAAATGCTAAGCAGATGCTAATAACTATATAACTTAATTTTTTCATTAGAGTACAATTACTGAGAAGTTTTTGGCAGTATTCATAATTACCTTTGGAAACAAAAAAAAAAATACACAGGTACTCCTGTATCCCTTAGAAGACTCAAGATGGTGCAGTTTGAACAGCCTGCAAGGGTTTTGATGAAAACTATTTGAAAATGTATGTCCTAGAAGCAGGGATTGTACACATATTACGTGTGAGGGAAAAGACTTCTGACAATATCCACTCATTTCAGTACTTCCAAAAGGAATGAAAGCTATAACCTAATCCTTACACAGACTCGTCCCAAAATAATTTGCAAATTAATAAAAGCAGATTAGATTGTGAGTCATAAGAAATGGTGATCTTTGTTATCCATTGAGTGACCTAGTAAAGAAGAAACCTTCTCTGGCAATTTAAATATGCCCAGGATTAATGGTAAGGAACACTTAAAAAAAAACCCCACTGAATCTGAAGGCCCCTACACAAATACTGAAATGTCCATGTCTTGAATAGCTAAAATACTTTGAAAGCTATTACAATCTTATCTCTGGTGCTGATGAGCTATTTGTTCCTCTAATCCCTGGGCTTTCTCGTTCTTATTTTCAACAGTGTCTTGGCTTTTCTTCTTGTCTCTGGCTTTTACTTGGAAGCCCTCTGGGAAGATCTTAGTGTTCTCCTTGTGAAGAATTTTTGGGCTATCCTAGAGGAGAAGCTGGGTATTAATATTTCTTTTGTTCAGTTGTCCTTCAGCACAAAGTGACTAATATGATATGCTTGGCATTACTTAGTTCACAATTAATCTTATTTCTCTCAGAGTCTGCACATCCTAAGTCATGATAACCAGACCTTTTCTGTCAATACTATATCTTTCAAACTATTAGTCAAAAGAATATTACTTTATTGTTCAAACAAATCTACATGGGAGTTTTTTTCTGCACATGCCACTAAATGTATATATTTCCCATTGTTTGCAATAGCTATTTATAAAATAGCTATTTGTACGTCTGAAGAGATACTCTTGTCTGTTTTACTTCTAAGAAATTGAAAAACCCAAAAAACCCCAGCCTTCTCAATACTATCTACTGTCTTCCCATGACATTGATTTCTAAATCACCTGCTGAAAGGCAGCTCCGCAGAGAAGGATTTGGGACTGGTTGACAAGTTCACCTTGAGTCAGGAGTGTGTCCCTGTGGACAAGAAGGCCAATGGGATCCTGGCCTGCATCAGGAGCAGGTTGCCAGAAGCTCAAGGGAGAGGATCCTATCCTATTCAGCTCTGGTGAGGGCACACTTGGAGTACTGGGTGCAGTTCTGGGCTCCCCAGTATAAGAGGGACAGTAAACTTCTAGAAAGGGTCTAGTGTAGAGCAACAAAGATGATTAAGGGACTGGAGCATCTCTCGTATGAGGAAAGACAAAGCAAGCTAGGCCTGTTTAGCCTGGAGAAGAGAAGATTGAGATCAATACATATAAGTACTTGAGGGGAGAATGTAGAGAGGATGGGGCCAAACTCTTCTCAGTAGTGGCCAGTGACAGGACAAGGGGTAATGGGTTTAAATTAAAACACAAGAAGTGTGTTATATTTGATGTTGCATGATTGGATTAAAATTGATTTATCCTAAGAAGTAGATGAGAGATGGAGAATGCTACACATTTCCTACTTGTTTCCCAATGGACTCTAAGTAGGCTTCAGAAAATATCAGAATGTCTGGTTCATAATTCTTAGATATTGGTTCTAAACAAGGCCATTTTGACTCATCTCCCTCTGCACAGCCTCTTTTGACAGCTATATAACACTTTTGACTGAGAAGTTCTGGTAGCAATTACTGGGTAGATTTGACTGGGGAGGTGGTCATAGGGTTCTACAGAGAAAATTCTAACATTAAATTGAAATAAAGGTCCTGTTTTTTTCCACAATTGCTGAATATGCCTCCTGTCATACCACACCTCTCAGAAATAATTTACCATAGGAGCTTATTGATTTCTTTGCCATAGAAGAATATGGACAAGAAGGTAAGAAATGCTGAAATCACTTAGAAGAATTTCTGAAGCTGCACTTCCATGAACAGTTTCTTCCATGTTTCATTCTTTACTTCTGTCACACATGTGCTTTTAACACAGTCATTAAAAGAAACCTTAAATATGCTTCATATAAGGTTATATTACTGGAACACAAGCTTTCAGGGAACTATCAGTGGTAGATGCTCATATTTGAGTCACAAGATAAACTGAGATTTAGCAGTTTAAAAGATTATATTTATGATGAAAGCAAAGCATTTCAGAATGAGTACTACATATAAAAGATCTATTTTTGAATTTTTACTAGGAAACAAAGTAATTATGCATAGACTTACTTGGAGCAAAGTGGTAATTAGGGTGGATCTACTGGTATAAACCAACTAATATCATCAGTATTAAACATACAGTAGCAGTAGTTTTGTGCTGGAGTTATTTCTAACTTCTGTGACATACATATGTTTACATCTGTAATGAGATATTGCAGGTAGTTATTATTTTATGAATCTTATTATCAAACTCAAATGAGACCCGGATGTCTTGCATTCTAACCAAACACTTTTTAATTGACTTTTTAGAAAAATTTAACTCTGTCTCAGTTTTCCTCTAGCAGTTTTGTAAACAGTTCAGTGAGAAAAAATGAGTTTAACTGTTTTATAAAGGATAAACAGACTGTTTCAGGAGTAACAGTAATTAAAAGGAGCAATAGATGAAGACAGGCAAACCCAGGCCTCTACTGGCATAATACAGACAGCAAATTCTCAGTAAGTCCCTGGCCAAGTTAGACAGAGAGAGCAATGAATGTGAAAGTGAAAACAATCTTGTCAAAGTAGATAAAGAGAGGAAAGCGACTGTTTCAAACGAAAGGGTCTTCATCAAGAGGATGTCAGCTGGAACAGGAACAGAATCCATCAACTATGAACCTGAAGTTCAAGACTGCAAAAGGCACTTTTTGTTTGTTCAATTACACTCACTCTTGCACTTCTGAGGAATTTCTTTTATATTGCTGAAAACACTAAGGCTGTATTAACCTTTATAGTACAAAGCTTAGTTTAGAAAGCAGAATTGTCAAAGAAGTTCTTGGACTTCTGATGGTAGGAATAAAGGTAGGAGAAATAATCCTAGGAGAACTAGGGTCACATTTGGTTGCTGACACTGTCTGAATAATGATTACCACCGATCATGGGAGGAAAAGTAAAATATCATGAATATTTTTAATTAGAATGTAAGCTTTCATTCCACATACATTTCTGATTTTATGTAGATACAAAAAAAAAAATCTAAAGTCAAGTCTCAAGCCATATCCTCAGAGATTGCCATGTACATAGCAAATCAGAACATCTCATCTGTGAGATGGTTGAGGGCGTCACAAAAACTAGCTATACATATACACCTCAGATGGCAAAGATATTAGGTTAATCTTTCTCAGAGTCTATATAGAGTTGTAGAGTTGTTTGGGGGTGCTAATCATATTCAGTTGTCTGTTCAGAAAACCTAGGGCAGGTGACCAAGCACTGAAGAATGCAAGCCCAGCTTTCTACTTCAAGCACAGGAAAACAGCTTCCTTAGCTAGTCACATATATTCTCCATCCTCCTGCACACTGAAACCTCAACCTAGCCTAGAACATGGTACAAGAAATAGTAAATTTACCATTCAATCAGGGAAATATATGTAAAACTGAAAATTTCACAGGCTTAGTACACACTGAAAGAGGGTAGAATGAGTATAAGCCTCTGTATTTTAGGGTGTAAATAGATGTCAGAGGGGACAGAATACCTGCATTGCATTTATTATCTAGCTATTCACTATTGATTATTTCTACTTTCTCATGAATTAAAGGCACTGACCAATTTTAGAGATAAAATAGCAGAAGCAATTATCCTTTGGATATTCTTGGATGATACTCTTACACTCAAGTTAAAATGACTAAATAGTACATTTAATGTACGAGGCAATTTTTAAAAATAAAAAGATATGTTTCTAATTATAATGAATGGGTGTGTATCGATCATATGTATGTTTGTACCATCATATTCAATGCACATATTGATTAAAGTGACATGATAATATTTAACACTGAGAATTCATAACTCATGTAATATGCATTAAATATGTGTATACTGCATTCTTAATCCCCACAGCAAAAATATTTATATCATTTCCTAAAAGTAATTGGCTTTGGTTGTTTGTTTTTTTTTTTTTGTCATTGTCCAAACAGGAGGATTAACTTAGGAAGAAATGTACCTATTTTTTTCTCTATTTTTAAAAGAGCTAAGTAGTTCATTATTGTACCACACAGCTAAGGATATATCACTACTGAGTGATTCCTATATAAAAATGCCTAATAGTTGACCTTCACAAGCACCTGCTCTTTCCCGCAAGCACGCATAGCAACCTGAAAGATCTGAAATTGTGCGACTTTTCAAATTGAAAGGTATTAGTGCATTAGTGCAAAAAAAAAAGAAAGGAGTTTTTTTGTTTCTTTTTTATTCATCAAGTTTATTTTTTGAGATTTACAAGCCCGGAGAAGATCATGATCTTCCTTGTATCTGGAAGAAAAAAATTGCTTAATGAGCTTTTATCTATCTGCGAGATAGAGCTGTCATCATTATCTGATTAGGTGTCTTTGTACATAATACATGAAAATTTAGAAGATATGGAATTAGTGTTAATGTTTCTCTTCAAGGACAGTTTACTTAGGGATGCTCATAAATAAAGAATCTACACTTCAATGACTAATAGCTTGCACTTGTAGTTTATTCAGAGCTGGTGCTATCAAATATTCGGCTCTTTTCTACGTATTTCCTTTTTTATCTCTAGGACCTCTGTTTCAGCCATTACATCAACAATTTAGTGTATCATCTCCAGTTCCTTTACAGTCTATCAGATATAAACATGTTACCCATCTGTGTGTTCTGGGAAAACGCTGCACAGATTTGCAGCAAGAAGGAATAAACCATATGGCATTTTGATTAGGTCTTTGTACTACTGAATTTGATGGCCCAGAGTGTGAGTGGTAGAGCAAGTGATGTTATATAAGTTGTGGTTTTGACTCTTCCCTGGCAAAACAAGGGAGCCCAACAGGCAGCTTTTTTTTCATGATCTTTCAGTGGGAAGATCCAGATTGTGTTAGCCTTCAAGCATACACCAGACAACGAATGGATTTATCAGGATTGCAAAAATGTCTTCTTCCAATAAGCCCATGATTTTGGGGCTACAGGTACTGCACTCTCAATATAACACCAACTTATATGCTCCTCGCTGCAATGCAGTGCCCCAGCTCCTGCTGTGCTGGAAAAAAGTCACCATGGTGCACAGCAGCAAAGAGCAGGATATGACCAATTTCCCTCAACCCTGCTCTACACATTTAGGAATTCAATTCACCTCTTAACATATTTGATGCATGTCTAGGTTCTGTATTTCACCATAGTGTGGACAGGCAGGCTCGCTCTATAAAACACCTCTCTTGTTATTGTTCGCATGCCACAATCATGTAGCTAAGTAGTAGCTATAGCCATAAGCCATGCAAAAATGTAAATAAAATAAGTATTTTCTATTCTGTAGAGTGTATTGTATTCTCTTTCTCTTTGAATGTCCCTTTCATTTTTCTTCCATACATGTTAATAGCATATACAAATACTTGATTATCAACCTCATGTGTGAAAACATGATTATCAATCTAGCCAGACTACCTTGATAGCCCATTCAGAAGTTGTCTATGATGTGTTTTAAAAAATAAATAGAATATCTTTCTCTTTGCCTGTTTTTTGTTCAGTAAAGGGATAAAGAGATTACAATTTTGTCTCCTTTTTGCTCCATCTTCTTTCGAGACTTCTTATGTGTTGCCATTTTTCTGTATCTTTTAATGTAAAGATACATAAAAACAATTGAAAGGAGTGAGAAAAAAAATGAGGAAGTTATTCAGACTAATATCTAATGATACTAATCTGCTATGATAATGCAGTTGTTTGTAAAGCTGCATATATATCTGCTTACTGCAGATTGAATTGTGTTGTCTTATACACATCCATAGTCTGTCATCCTCATTGTTATACTCTTTTTGTCAGATAAATCAATCTTCGTTATAATGCCTTTGAGCAAAAGCAGAAAAATCTACAAGTTATTCCAGGTATGACCTGAAAAAAATGTAATTACATACTTCACAAGAGAAGAGATGCTGGATTGAATAATTAAGAAAGAATAAAAAGGAAGGCAGAAAAGGAGAAGAATCCTTTCCCACAAAACCAAACCAAACCAAAAAGGCATTCCTAATGGCTTCCCCAACATTTCTTTCTTTTAATAGCATCAAATTTCCTCTTGATATATATTTATCATTCACACAGCCATCAGAGACTTGGTAAATGCTAAATGCATCCACCCAGCTGAAAGGCAAATATATTTCTAAATTTGGCCTTTATAAACAACAGTGCTTCTGAGCAAGAGTGAATAGCTTTCAGAATAAGTGTATATACAAATGAAGGAGATTCTTGTTAGTTATCTTCCTTAATAATTCTGTCACTTAATAGGAAAAGTGATGTATAGGGCATAATTCCTCAATATTTTGGATTTCCCATTCTGAACGCAAAAGAAAGAAGTTTCATTAATTAGTAGTTTCTATGTAAGGAATGGGATATAATATTTCTGAAAAAAAATCAGCATGCATTTCAATAACAGACTATGTATACCTATCACCATTTCTAGATTAAAAGGTATTACCAGATAAGACACAACTACACACTAGTTATATACCAGTTTCTTTGTCTTTTTTTCTTCTGCATTGAAATTTAAATGAAAACTTATCATTTAAATTAGAACCATTCCCTCCCCCGTTACATTTTCCTTTCAATTCTTAATTTTGACTGGAATGCTGTAAGAGCAGCACTTAAACTAATTGCAATTTTTGCTTTTGCTTCACCCACTCTTTTCACTTTATCACTTTGTATCTTCACATAAAAGAAAGGGTGACCTGCTTTCTCTGAAGGTGATGCTAATGCAGTTCAATAAATGGCAGAGGGAACAGGGTGACCTGAAATGGTGGAAGCCACATCGGAAAGGCATTTCATTTTTTTCTATTATGAAAACGAGATTTTCTTTTAAGCGTGTTTATTGAGCTGCAGTAACATAATGTAAAGTAACATAGACTTAAGCAAGATGACCTCATTCATCATTCTGAGGTCAGCCGAAGACACTGGAAGCATTCTGAGCACTGGTTAAAGAAACACAATTTTTCATGGGCGAAATTTCTTAATCCCTTTGGGACTGACCCTTCCGACTGCAGATAGCACTGAAGGAAGAGCAGTGCTTGTACATGAGCTCTCAGCATTCAGCATTTGCACAGCACCTGTGCAGGAAGACAGTGGCCATTTGAAGAAATGTTAACACTGTTCAGTAATATGGGGCAAGGCTCTACACCTGCTTTTATTCCATGCACAGTGAAGAGAAGGAGAGGTGGCTGTCAGAAAAAGCAGAGTGTTTTGGTGGGCTGTGGATGAGATCCATCAATTGCACCTGGAGCAGAACTGTTTGAATGCACCTCCCAACATGCAAACAATTCAAATGACCGGTATTTTTAGGCTTTAAGTTATTCCTCCTGCTAGCCAAAATTGCTGAAATGTGCTTAAGAGCTGCATTTAGGAGGAATTGATCACGGGGCAGACAAGACAGCCAGCCACTCACATGCAAATGCGCCTAAGGGCTCGGAGCAGGCGGTGCCTCTCATAACTGCTCCCTGCCTCCCACCATATGCTGTTCATCTGTTCATCTCCCCAGCCATTCTTTTGGGCTAGGATAGCAAGTGGTGCCAAATAGGCTTCCCAGGGAGTTTCCCCTCCATGATACAGGGGTGGAGGGTTGTACTGTTTGATCCAAGACAATCCGACCTCTCTCCTCTGGGCATCTTCAGGTAAAAAGAAGACAGAAAACTTCAATGAACAACCTTTTTTAAATCATCAAACTACCTTTTTTTAATCATGTTTTAACATTCTCATCCAGCCCAATTCCTCCCCAAGACAACAGACGTCCACGGTTCCTCTGATTTTCTTATGAAGGCTGTTGCTTAACACCTCAAAACCCTTGGGGATGAGCGAGGTTTTTCTATTCTGCTCTCTTCTTGGAAAACCTGTTGCTCTACAGCAGTCAATTCACAGCTGGCCTCCACTGCATTACTTTTGTGTTGGAGGTGCTTCTCAAGGACATCATTTCTAACAGTTCCTCCGAAATTCTTCTTGGGAAGTTTCCAGATGCTGGTTTAATTTATTTTGTGGAACCTTCAGGCTCTACTTTAAGTCTTGTTTTAATTCCTTTTGGTCTTTTATCAATTCCTTTTGGCTATTTTTATATCTATGAGCATCTCTATTATGTATTTCTTATTGATTCCATGGCAATATGAACACACAATCTGCCTCCTTGGGAAAAAAAGAAAAAAACAGATCTCATTCCTATCACCAGTTTCATCACTTTCTTTCACATGAAAATGAATATTTTGGGCCTAGTGGGCTCTTTCTTAGGTGAGAAAATTGATAGTGAAGTACGTCTTTGAGGAAAGCTTAGTAAAACAATGAATTAAAGAGTTCCTTTCTCTTAAACACGGAAGGAACAAAACACAGCTCTTTCCCCTGTCAAAAGTTCAGTTTTCACTTGCCCTGCATCCCAAACCAACTCCTTCTCTCTCTCCTTCCTCCTCCAGTCCCGCTCACCCACGTGTTTCCACAGACCTGGTGCTCGGCAGCTCTGGGAAGGCAGCACCCAGGGAAGTCATCGCATTCCCCCATGCTGCTCTTATCTTCTCAAAAGCACTGGCTGCTCTTCCAGAGCCTCAGAAAAGGGTTTGAATTGTTCCCTCCCTGCCTTCAAGAGAGCTAGGTTGGCAACCTGCTGCCCTGAGACCCACAAGCATCCACAGAGCAAAACCACAGCGCCCATATACTAGGTTCACCCTAAGTACAACTGGTGCATCTCTGTGTTGAGATCAAGGAAGTCTCTTTCCTTCTCTGGGGATTTGAGTCCTTCAGCTTTCATCAGAACCTGAAATAACACACTGGCTTTAATTTGGATTTTTGCACATCCTTTTCTTCCACTGAACAATTTACTGTTATGATTGTTGTGAACATATATATTGTTTGAAAGGGAAATTTACCTGTAGTAAAGCAGCAAAAAATTAGACAGTTTGTTTATCAGAGTCACTTAAAGTTTTGGCAAGATGTTTTTAATCATTTTGCAGATAAAGAGATGAAATATAAATTCTGAGTTTCTTTAAAATAACATGCAACTTAACCACCATTAAACGTATATTTTGTTTAGAAAAATCTGCTGACAAAAGTAGGATCAAAATGAGTAATAAATCAAGTAATTGTGCATCTAAGAAAAAATTTCTTCATATAAGTGAAACAAAAAAGTACCTCCTCCTCAATAAAAGCTTCTCCAAACCAAAAAGGGAAAAATAATAACTGGTGTCGTCATAATCACATAGCACATTGTATTGATGATTTTCACTCAGCTATGGCTTTGTGGGGAATAGTAAAAAATCAGTGAAGCCTAACAATATTCAGCTTCAAATGGCAGGGGCTTTTTTGTCTTTCAGGCATGACTAGCACTTAAAACACCTGGAACAATATACTGTCTGCTGCTGTTCGCAATCTTTGAACAACCTGACTTCATTACTTCTTTCTGATTTCTAGTCAATACAAAAATGGCAATAAAAGTATGAACCCGTTCATGATTATCTATTATCTTATAGTATCTGAGCTCCTGCAATCAAGAATGCAGTTTGCTATGATAAATATTTTATGGTATATAATCTTATGTCATTTGATTTTATGGGATGAAAACTAAATATAGATTCTTTTTATTTCTTTCAGGCTACACAATTGCCAGAGACTTCTCCCCAAAACATTACTCCTTCAGTCCCATCAATCCCATCACTTTCTCATTTTTGCTGCTTTCCTTACCTTACTGTTATCACGTCTGTGATATCACATGTCCAGTATTGATATACAAACCTGTTTGTATATACTTGTTTGTATATACAAACTTAATGTCAAAAGCCACAAATGATAAATGAGAAATAATTCCCAATCGTTTCAGCTTTACCCTGTCTTTTCATGCCTTGCTTCTTCCTAGGCTCCTTTGTTCTCCCATGTCCTGCCACTTCCATGTGTGACTGCCCACTGCTCATTTGTGATCCACTACTAACTCATACTGTGTCACAGGAAATACATGTCAGCAGGTTTTTTACCAAAAATATATAAACCTGTTACGATCAAATCCCTTTCTTCCTTAGGTTTAAACATTAAAAATTACCTATTTTTTCAGGCTGTGAATTTATTATAAGCCTATTCTACTTGCAGACAGTTTCAGTTAAGTATTGCAAGATAAATTCTGTCCAGATTAGAATGATGTCAAATGAAATTGTTCAATATTTAAATGATTTTATACCATTGTAGCATTTCTGTCAAATTTAGGTAGCTTAACATCTCTCATATACTCTTAAATTTTCAATGGCTAGA
The DNA here is from genome assembly GCA_032353885.1 of Nothura maculosa. Lineage (NCBI taxonomy): Eukaryota > Metazoa > Chordata > Aves > Tinamiformes > Tinamidae > Nothura > Nothura maculosa. The sequence continues at coordinate 1,635,841 of JAUBOD010001030.1, read as the reverse complement.
TTACTTGTTGAACATACCTTTTTATATCTGCATACTTGAATGCAAATTTATGTATATAATTAAATGCCTCTTGTGCTGCAGAATGAAATATTAGCAGTAATATTTAAAATTTGTATTACATTAGTAGCTACAGGTGAAATCAAGCTGAAGACCCTATTGCATTAGTCAATGCAAAGATAATTCCAGGTTAGAGTAGAACCCAAGCATTACTCCAGAAATAAATTCATGTGTGTGTTTTGCTGAACACATAAATAGTTCATAAGACCAGCTACATTGTAATACTACACTTGGTATTCTCATGATGTGTAGCACAAATAAGGCATGTAGCACAAAGCCTTTGACTCAAACGCCTCTTCCACCATCTTCCTGTTGCATATTCCACATGTCCTAGAAAGACCATTAGTACCTTCCAGACATGGGGAGAGAAGAGCTCCACTGTATGCCCTGCAACCAGTTGGAAAGAGCCTCAGTGTCCAGAAGAAGCCTCAGTCTCTCACAAACACCTCTGCTCTCAGGCAGATCCTCCATTGTTCTTTCAGATTTCACTGACTCTGGAAGCTTTGGACAGCTCCTGCACCATCCAACATACAGCAGAAGTTGCCCCTTAGTCAGAATTGCCCGCAGTTCAGAAAATACTCAAGAGTTTCAGCACACATGCTGCATTAGATACACAGTGCTGTTATGACTCTAAGATAGCCCAGTAATAATTAAGCTCAGAGTTCATCCAGCATCCCCAAAATATTTACCTCCCTGACAAAAAAAAAAAAAAAGATATACAGGCTTTAATAGTCTCTGTGCTATCCTTGACTCTGCTGGAGGCACACCATAAATGGAAGTTATATAAAATGATTTGCAGCTGTGCAAATTAGTTCATTGCATAATTTGCATAAAGTATCATCCATGACATTCATTGAATTTCACAGTAATAGTCATGTGAAGGTGAACATCCATATGCTTGCAGGATCCAGGCCCAAAAATACATATCTTGGCAAGGTATGGAGTCCTCAGGGGACTTGCAATCTAATTAAAACTGATAAAAGAGCTCTGAATCAAAAACTGACTTTTATTTTTTGGTGAGATTTATGGAAAGCTACAGTTGAGAACATGAGGCTTAATTTTCTCTTCCCCCTTACTCCCTTTTTTTTATTTTTTTTATTTTTTTTTTTTTTGGTCTTATTGCTTCTATCTGTTTGGCTGTACTTTAAAAACAGCTAATTGTGATAGGGTGGAATTTTCTTGATGGGGTGGAATTTTCCTTTTTCTTTCTGTCCAGATGATCTCATCATAGACTCCATTCTATCCTCATCATGAAGGCTTCATACCGCACACACCAGAAGGTATCCGTCCAGATGTCATTTGACCACAAGCAATTTCCATTTTTGCTCTATTCTCTTGAATATATTCACCCAAATTCACTGTTTTGTGACAGATGCACACTTCTCTCTTACCACTGTTTATATGATTTAAATAGAGCTTTGCCTATTCTTCAAGCTATAATGTTTCATTAATCATGAAGTGTCTTGGCAAGATGCAAAACAAAAACCATAAGCCCTGTGTGCAAAGTTAAAATACTGTTCTTATGTTCTCACTTTAAAGGTGTAAGTCTAGTCTTTACCATATTATTTTATCAAGATACTTATGCTGAACATTAGGTAGCTTTATAATACATTCACATCTACATGTAATTTTAAATACTTGTCTGGATTCAATTTTACACCTTTGGGAAAAATAATACTTTATTGATTAATAGTTACTGAAAAATACTGATATCAGGTACTCTTTGCACAAAGAATATTTTAAAAATGTTGCATGAATAACAACTATTGATATGCAATGCTTTTACAAGAAAATGCTATCTGTCCACCAGCAAACCTGCACTCAAACCGCTAACCTCCATGCTCAAGCTTACAAAATTGTCATCCACCTCTTCTGGCATATGATGTACATTGAGCAAAAGTTCAATACACTTCAGATTTGAAAGGGCACATAAAGAAGTGAAGGAACAAAGAGAAGTAGCAGCATGTAGAATAAATATTGCTACATGTCACCAACAAACAAGAGAAGCAATAAATTTATAACAGCAGCCCGGGAACAGAGATTTTTCAGTTCCAACTAGAAATAAATCATGCGACAATATGAAGAGATCAGAAAAATAAGCATCAGGAAGCTGGAGTCAGCAGAATATCAGCTTGTATGTACTGGCCAACCTAAAAGCAGGACCCCACAAAAGCTGGTGACAGTGGGAGGAAATGACTTCAGTAGCTCTTTACTAACAATATCTTTATCACAGACAGCTTGTCACACATACAGCCGTATCAGCAAACAAAAGATATGGCTTTTTTTTGTGTATTTGAAATGCCTCATGGGAATAGTGCAGGTGTTAATTAATATGGGGACAGCATCAATGTCTTATGCTTGTTCTTGTTAGGGGGAATTGAGATAGGACAAGATGTACCACCCAGCAACATAGAAACTCGAATATCCTCACTAAGCAGGATGGGCATGAGCAGATGGGAGCAATTTCTGCTGTAAGGCTTCTAGTCCACCACACGCACATACTCACCACATGCTCTCAATGTAGGCTTCACCCCATGGCAGTTATACACTATTCAGAGATCTGCGTTCAAAGATCCCTAGATATTTTACATTAATGGAGATTTACCTGGGAGATCACAAGTAGCTTATTCAGCTAAGTTGCTATGACACTAATTTTCTGCTTTGTTTTCTCAGTCTCCTCAATAATCTGATGCACAGGTTTGCTCATGGATTTCTCTTCCAGGGCAAAGTTATAGCAGCACTGCTCCTTTCAGGCCTCTGGTGCACACTCCTCTCTACTAAAGTGACTCTGAAACCCTTACCAAGCCCAGCAAAGCTGCTGAAAAACTTTAGCAAAGTGACACCTGCATAATTCTGAATAATTCAAATAATCATTACTTTGCTATTTACTCAAACACACAGATTGTATACGCATATATTTAACACAATTATTTCCATATATATCATAAAAAATTCCGTAAATTCATCACAGAAGTAAAAACAGATTAGCCCATTCAGGAGGCTATTAATTATTTTGGTGGAACTGCTCTCATGAGAAAGGAGATGAAGTTCATGACTCGCACAGTGTGACACCACGATGACAGAAATGTGGGCACGTAACAGCTCTGGGTCAGATCCTCGGGCAGAGTGAATCAGTATTGCTGCACTAAAGCCATTGGAGCTATGCCAATTTGTATTTGCTGTTGATCTGGCCTTCTGCTCATATTGTGAGATTACCCTTAAGTAATTTGTCTTCCACTTTCTATGCGAGCTGATACAAGGTCATACTCAGAGTAAACTCTGCCAAATTCTCCCTGAAGGTGCATAACTACTGCAGTCAGCAGCTGATACATGAATACTTTTTTATAAGTCCTTTATCTGGGCTATTAGTAGGTATGGTAGATAAACTCATCTGACTTATTTCAAATCCAAACAAGTACCCTAAGTTCAAAAGGCTAACTGAAGCACAGAGGTTATCAAATTCATATTGACTTAAGAAATACAGTGAAGAAAGCATAAAAAGAGTAGAGGAGGAAAAATAGAAAATATATATAAAACACAGAATTAAATGAAAATGACATAGAAGCAGAGAAGAAGAGAGGAAGAATGAAATTTTCTTTATTTGAGATGAATTATTTTTATTTTTTCAGTGAGTTTCTTTCAATAGATCAAATTGTGGCCCAAGTCAATAATTCCTCATGCTGTTGTGGTGTTTGTTGAAGCCATTCTCAAAAGACATCTGAAGGTTTTACTAGGGAGACTGTTCTTACGTAACACCTTGACAGTGGCTTGGGGTGATGGCAGCCCTTCTTAGTAGTTAATACATTTATTTATGTCCTTTAATTTACTGGTAGCATTTGCATTTCATTTAGCTCAAATAACTGCCATTTCACACCACCCTTAATGCTTAGCTTTGAGTTATGTTCTCATTTGCAAATCCAGTACTGTATTTTCAGGCTGGTGTTTCTCTGGATTGTTTTTTCACTCAAGTTCCACAGAGTTGTGGTTACCTTGGCTTCAGAAAGTCAAGCAGGTTATTTTGCTGAGCTTTTCAAGGCTGCTAAGCAGGCAAGTCACTTTCCTCTTTACAAATTCTACTTGCTTTTGTCTCTGGTTATCTAGTGTGACCTGGTGTCTTTGGTTTCCTAGTGCTTTTGTTTTTTTCCTTCAGCTATTTTGGATATTCACCTCTAGAGCTTGAATGCCACATGCACTCTTGCCTGAACCAGGTCATATTTTAAAAAGGAAGATCAGTCAGTTTTAACTTGCAACTATGAACATTTTTTTTAAGTTTGCAATTCCACTGTTGACTACATTTTCTTAAACTACCTTGCCTAATTTTAGTCACAAATCAAATTAACTGATCCTGGCAATTAACTATTGAAGCTGTGTGCAAATGGTGTCTCAAGAAGGAATTCTCACAGGTAGCTTTTATCCCTTCACACAGATAAAATCTGCATCCAGGAGCACATGAGTTTGGAGACAGGAAAGACCTGAGGCATCATCTATTATGGTTTCATTTAATGAAACACTCAGAGACCCTTCAGTCCCTTCTAATGAAAAGCGTTAGCCCCCCAACCCTTCTTGTGATGCACCATAAAACAGCAAGGGCAGAGGTACAATTCTTCCCCCAGCCCCTCATGACATAATTTGGAGTTTTCCACAGACTCGTCCTTCCAGGAAGAGGGACAGGAGGCTGAGCAGAGTTTGCTCAGCCTTGAGTTACTGACAGGCTGGGACTGAGAACTTTGGTAGGGCATCCTCCTGTCTCAAGGATCAAACCGATTGACATAGCTTAGGTAAAGAAAGAATCCAGGTCTTCCAGGTTTGCAATCACTGGGGTGATAAAAGCCTTTCTTCCCTTTTCAGTGCGATGAGAAGAGCCTTGATGGTTTTGTTTGTTGATTCCTTGCTTTCACAGCTGAAACTGCTCAGCGGATTCAGCACGAATGCATTAACGGCTTTGGAAGGCCAGCAATGTATTTTTCACAAACATGCCATTCATTTTAAAAAAGAAATTTCCAATCTGGCTGCAAGGCTCGCATTACATCTGGACTATCAGAATGCTTGAATTGCACGTCTTCTGATTACCCAAAACTTATCTTTCTAAAAAAATAAATATATGTATATATGTATATACATATATATATATATATATGTATATACATATATATATATATATATATGTATATACATATATATATATATATAAAGACCAAAGGAAGAGGTAGGTGATTTAGGTTAAAAAAATGAAAAATCTCACAAATCTGTACCAAAGAAAAACACTCAACCTACCTACTTTTCACTATATCTGCTTCTGTTTTCTGTTTTCTTTGTTTGTTCATGTTACAAGATGTAAATCAACACAGTGAATTAGGAAACAAAAAATCAAAACAAAATATTTGATTGCCATAATCAAAATCCAGGAACATGAAAGAGCTGCAGAGTGGTTATCTCTCAGGACAGACATTTTAGCTTCAGCAGTAGAAACATCTCTTGCTAATTGACCTTTATTCATACGAAAAAGCTGCATTACTTTACTAAAATGACACTTTGGAGCACATTGCAACATATAATTGCAAGAACCCAGACACCACATTACTAAGGTTGATAAGCTGTGGCAAGGGAATAAAGATTTTTTTTTAACAACTAGAAGTCAAAATTTAAATGCTCCATTGATACACGTAATATTTCTACAAAATGCCTTTGAATATATTGCAGATTAGTGTCCAAATGACTAAGATTAGATGAACACTGAACATATTTTTAGACATAACACAGGGAAAAAAGCTTCACATGTGCTAAAGAAGTTCTCTTTGGCGGTATACTTGCAAAATATCATTTGACTTTTATGATAAGCTTGTTATTTCAGATAAAAAGCATAGGGCTGGGTTTGCAGCAAATAACTGTCCAGCTCTTTCTCGTGTTCACTGTTAAATTCTATAAAAATCAAGCACATGGGGTTCTTACAAGTCTTGAAAAGAAACAACTGCAAAGCCTCCTGAAAAGAAAGAGCAGGCATTCCTTTTAGACTTACTAAAAATCATCATTGTGTAAACTTTTCTATTGCAATAGACACATTCTAAAGTTCTCTACCTTGGCATTCAGATGATACATGCCTATAATTAAAACACAGTGCTCTCTAAAATCCTTATTTATGCTTTCGAGAATAGACTAGAATTTATCAGGAAGAAATGGTATCTAGTTTTTGGTGACGGTATGGGCATTCCAAGAAGAAACACTGTGAAACACTGTCTGTGTGTTACATGCCTATATGTATTTCTAATTGACAATGGCAATTGCCCTGTATTCCCAGGGAAATCCTACATATACCCAAGCACACCACAGTTAAGAGAGTTATCAAATATGGGTCACTAAAAATACATATATCTACGGCAAGAGTAAGGGCTCAAGAATAAGTGAAACAAGCCTGTTTCCCTATTCATTCTGGAAAAGGCAGGAAAGAGGGTCATTTATTTTCATAAGTGTCATACATTTGAATCATTATTTACCTCAGATAACCGAGCTACATAATTGGATAGCCATGGGAGAAATATTGGTGAGAGAATGTTATTACAACAAAAAATGGGGTTGTGAGTAGCTTTACTATATTATTGTTTGAGAAATAACAGCATCATATACTCATTTTATCAGAATGAGGTTTATTGTTTTGTTTTCTGATAACAGCCACCCAGCAAGTCTCAGTAGCACCACAGTAAATCATCATGTCAGGGCAGCAAGACAACTCTGGAATATGGAAGAATTTAGTTACAGGAGTGGTAAGGCATCAGATTCTCAAAAACACAAACATGGCAGGAAGAGAGATGGGCTATTTGTTTGTGGTTTTTGTTCTTGAAGGAAATTCAGGGAACCATGGCAGCTCCTAAGAAACTCAAATGAACTCTAAAGTTCGATTTGTAACAATTATCTGGGAATCAAAGGAAATCTTGGAAGCTGTCAGTCACTCTTTCTTTTCCTACCTCCTGTGACTTTCTCTTTGACAAATACTAGAAAGAATTGATGCAAACATGCAGAAAATAACTATATATATATATATAGTGGTAATTAGCTGCACAGAAGATACTTAGTTTCAGTGAGTAGTTGTTTTTCAGAGGAGATTCAGATAATGCAGCCGTTGCCAACACAGAAGAGGCACTATTCTTTCTTTTACTAAAAGTATTTATGGCCTTTGAGTATCACTCAGAGTCAGTGGAAATATCACAGTGACAAGAAGCAATTGAATCTGGTCTTTACAGAATAAATCTTAAGCTTCTGTAAAAACTACTTGCAACACAACTCTGTGAGGAAAAAAATACTAGAGGCTCTTATATTGTTATAGATTGGATTAAACTTTATTTTAACTGAAAACATAACTGCTGTGTTTCATATAGGATAGCTGTAATAAATCAGCAAACTGAAAGAAGAAACCTCCATCAGAAGTACGGGCTCATGTCTTTGGCCAAACAATAGCAGAACGGAATTTAATACAGACTCTGAACAGAAAACCTTCCTTGAATAGTCTTTTTCTGGATGTGTATATGTAAGAGAGACAAAAGGAGGAAAGAATGAAATAATGGATATATTTGTGGAAGCACTAGTAGTTTGAACAAAGAAAAGTCTAAGAAAGAATTTTTGGTGAAGTGGTGATTAAAGAAATCTTGGAAGTGTAAGTAATGAAAAAGCCTGTTATTATTTGAATACTTCAGTGTTCAAGGAGAAAAAAAAATGTATTTTTTCACAAAAACACAGTATTGAGTATAAATAACAGTGGGTTCTTTCATCCTCTCATCGAGGAAATAATTCAAAAGCCTAGGAATTTTACCTAACAAAAATGTCCAAGTTAACTGCCTAGGTCAACCAGTACTCCAGTTTTGTCTTCTTAACAAAGTAATAGTTTGGATTATTAAATTTTAAAGATAGAGAAAACTTTACAAAACCAAGATTCTTGCAAATTAGGCTATTAAGAGGAAATCTTGCAATAACTGACCTAGATCCACAGCTAATATTAGTTAATGTATTTCTGTTTAATTTAATGTACCTATTCTAGTTTACACAAGCTGAAAGTCTTTGGCTCTTGTTAAATTGGCCTATGATTGGGTGGCCAACCCAGCGTCTCAGCTTTTGAATGTCCAAAGCAAGGCTTGGGTACTGTGAAAATCCTTGTTCAGCCAGGACATGTGCCTGGACCTGGGAGCTTACAGACTATTGGGAAATATTCTATCCATTCTGAAACAAAGAAAGCTCAGAAGATCCCTGCTTCTCATTCACGGTCATATATATATACATTTATAACTTCCTTTTGAATATGTTATTTTTATCCCCAATACTTCCAGGAACTTGGTACCAGATTTCTTTAGCTTGCTGCAGATGATGCCACAGCCAGCCCTTAAAGATTTTTTATTGTATCATTCTCACAGTGCATTGCTGTACATACCAGGAATGTAATACTGAGCTCATTTGTCCTTAAAAAAGCCACTATCTTCATGCTGTTTTTCATAAATCAGAAGTTTAACTCATAAGTGTATTTTTAAATTTTTTAAGTGCTGCACATTCCTAAAGCTTTATTTATAAAATATTTTTCTCATTTCCTTTGGCATCAATATGGCTTCAAGATTTAATCCATTCAAACATATGCATGTCCAAAGCATAAGAAGACAATATACATTAAGACCCAGAAAAAGTCAAATACATAAAATGCATATATTTTAAACATGCAATATTTTTGAACATCTTTGTAGTAAATGTATCTTTGATTATAAATTAGGATTCATCATAATTATTTTCAGGAATCAGAAGAAGTTAAAGGACGTACTAAAACTTAGGAAACATACCTTAACATGGACAGTTGTTTCCTACTCATAAGGAAAAAACTTCTCTCAGATAAGAATGGGAAAAAGACACTTGTAGTGTCTTTTCAGTACTGAAATAGAAGAGTTGCAACATAAAATACTGAGTATTAGCAGCGGAGGAGTAAATGGGGCAGATTTCTGAAAGAATAAAGCTTTTGACTGTCTACAAATAAAATGATTTATTAAAAAGAATTGCTGAAGAACAAAAAAAAATATGCCCATTCTTTTGAATTATATTTTCCCTAGCCTCCTAAGAATCTGTTTCCAAATCTGTGTGATGAACAGAAAAGCTAAGCAAAGAAAAACATTGGTATGTTCACTTATAAAAACCAAGAGAAGTGCAAAAAATATGGCCAGCTGGTGAAAACGTAGAATTAATGTGCCTTAGTGTATCAGATCTGCAAGAATGCAAATATTGCAGCTTTTAGTCAGCTGGTTTAGAGATTAATTTCAAACAAGTAACTTTTTTTTTTCCTTAAGGAAATGGACTAATAATAGACAGGTCATAAGTATGCAAACAGGGCTGACTCTGCCATAAAAGCAGAATAGGTTGTCAACTAGAGCAGCAAAATATTGAGGGCAGCAAAATTAATAGTGAACATGGGTCTGCAAACATTTTTCTGCATTATCCTAAACTGCAAATCTTTTGGACCTGTATGCAGTTTTGTGGGTCATCCAAAAGACCCAATAAATTTTACTTAACTGATGATTTAAAACTAAAGAGGTATATTAAACATACTTTTGTAGTATCATAAATTGTATTTTGATGAGCAAAATAATTTCATTTAAAATATTTTATCTAACATACTGCAGTCTCCTTCCAAGTTTCTGAAAACAGTTTCCTAAAATAGAAAAATTAAATATAAGATTTTTTTTCTTCTTCTTCTTTTAGAGAATACCATAGATTTGTAAATTAAAAGGAAAAAACAAAAGGATTTTGATGGAGATGTTGGAAAGAAAACAGGATCTCTGGATGGCTCAGAGCCATATTATCACAGCTTTGATTTTCTTTATCAGACCTTGGCCTAAATGTGCTGGTTTGTCATTTACTGCTTAGTTATTAGTATTATGAGTTTATTCTTCTACTCTTTTGATTTTTTTTAATTATCTTGAATATTTTGGTATCTTGAATAAACTCTCTTACTGATAGCTTGTAGCTTTTTCTAGATAGCTATGTGTTCGTTCATTCTTAAATAGATATATACATCAGCAGCTCACTATGAATCTAGTAGTATAAACCCTTATGTATAATGTGGTACTTTTAGATATTTGAGTAGGATTCTCAGTATAAGCAATTTTGCATTGAAAGAAACTTAAAAAGCAAACTAATATAGAAAGGTTTAATATATGAATTAAAGTTCTGACATCCATATTGCCACTGTCAACACTAAGAATGGGAAAATGGCAAGTTTAGACTAGAAATAGATTCCAGATGTATGCACAACAGCACTATGGTTAAACTATAAAAATAACATGCTTTCTCTGTAGTTACTGTATTTCATTTTTACTTTTGGCTAAGAATTGATGTCAAAATGTCAGCATTAGCTCAGAATTTCCAAGCTTGTTTATCCTTTTTTTTTTTTTTTTTTTAAATTGCTTTCTATATTTCTGTTACTTTGGATTTTTCAGTTTCTACTATGGATTTTTTCTACTGTAGATTTCAGATTCTGATGTGGTTTTATTAGTTGAATGTTACTTTCCCTTCCTGTTGGTGGAAGAAGTTGTAATTCCTGTTGAACTCATTGGGAGACCTGACACAAAGTTTTTTAACAGAATGAGAAAAATTAAACAGACTTCAAAATGGAAAAAAAAACCTTTAAAATTAAGTTTAAAAAAGCGTTTAAAAAATTACTATTAGAAACACCACTACCTTTTTCTATTTATGTGTTCTCTGAGTACCAATAAAAACAACAATACTTCCATTTTATTTACATAAGGGGCACTGATTCCAGCAGGATTCAATTTCTTGTTAATAATATGCAATATAAGATGCACTTCTGGGAAGATAAATAATATCTTTATATTATACTCCTCATTTTCCCCACTGTTCTCACAGGCAGAAGTGTACCTGTTCACAATTCCTTACACAACTTTGGCTAGAACAATACATTATTCTTTCACTGCATCCCAAGGTATGTAATAAAATCCTACATGAGTATGTTAAAATAACTTGTAGAAATTAGTAAGTAGTATTAGAGACATACAATATATATGTTATAATCAATGGAATAATCATCATCATTCAACTGTTCAGCCAGGAATACAGCAATGTTTTAAAATTTGTGACAATCTCCAGCAACGTTATATTAAGAATATAAAAATATAAAAGGAATATAAATATGTCTAAAAATCATGGGGATGGTATAATTTTAATAAATGCAAACTACTGCATCAAACTGATTTCTTTACTAGCTCTCAGTAAATTAAGATTCAGGAAATACAATACATGACCAAGTGAATTATTTCTTTAACAAAGCACCTCTGTTCAATACAATTTTCAATATTGAGTCAATACAATTTTCAGTGAAAAGATTAGGAAAAATCCAAACTATAACAGTCTATCATGAAGATTCCTGTACAACAATAAACACCATTAAACTCTTCCTATTAGAGGATGAGACATATCTGTACCTTTGCAAATTGAGTCCAAAAGCCTGAAATTTTATGTAATAAAACTATACACATTGTAGAAAACAGTTGGAGCAGCCTTCCAAACTCCTACAGAAACCACTTGAACAATATTGAATGTAATCTTCTTCAGAAACAGAATAAAGGAGACTTGAGGAAGTCTTGCTTGTGTTTGGAAAAAAGTAATGTAAATTGTGAAAGAAACACCTATGCTTTGAGAATAAGAAGTTTTAATTCCCTGTGAAAACTCAAAGAAGGGATGGTGAGAGAGAATGAGGAAGGAAAGAAATAAGAAAGGAAGGAAATAAGGAAAGAAAAAAAGGAAGGGAGAGAGGAAAACAGGCAGGGAGGGAGAAAGGGAGGAAGGAGGAAGGGAGGGAGAGAGGAATGGAAGGAATTTAATTTTGCACATGTAAATTGATTTTTTCTGTGTAGTAAGAAATAAAAAACGATGTCTGGGCTAAGAAAGAAGGCTTCCTACTTGCCAGAGAGCAATGATGAGTGGTCTGCCGAATAAGGCAAAGGGAACTGTGGAGTTATGTTTTAAAAATTCTAGTGTTTCCAATTGTTACTGTGAGGTTTAAGTTGGCATTGACATATTATTTTGGCACATTTGTCATTTTTGCTTTCATTATGGTTAGGGTTCAGCAGAGATGTTATATCGATGCTGTACAGGACTATGTTTCTTAAAGGCACTTCAACAGCACATTGCAGTGCTGCTGTGTAACCTCAGTTATAAAAGTATTTACATCTATCCGTGTCACCTGGCATTGCTGCAGAAAAAAATGCCAGAATTTGGAAAGTTTTCACCATGAAGGCACAATACACTAACATTATTATGAAAATAATAATTTGCTAAATAATAATGAAGAAAATAAAAAAAGATTTTTTTTGAATAACGAATCCAGGCTGATACATAATCACCCTTCCAGATTACATATTAAGATGTCTACTGTATGCTTAATTCTATATATCTAAAATAAACAAACAAGTGCTGAATTTTTAAATCTTAATCTTTAAATAAAGATAATCATCTTTGCATTTCCACAATTTCCACATACATTTCCACAGTGATCAGTCTTGGAAAGGGTGAGTTAAATATTCAAGATAAAGGTGACTCCATTTACAGTGGCTGCACAAGCCACTATATCATAAAAGATATTTTAATGGCTATTTTTAACTTCTTTTGTAAAATGTAGAACATACCATTTGTAAAGCGGGATAATTAGACTTCTTTCCTGACTTTGAGAAACTCATAGTTCTGAAGAGCCCATACAACTAATAGTTGTTAATTACTACAACTTAATTACTTCCTTCCAAATCAATCTAAATAAATATGTGTGCATAAATATAAATAAAATATATTCATTTTTATATAAAGAAATACATTTATATATTTATCTTCAAATCAGGCAATGTTCATATGCATATTCAAAAGGAAAGATGTTAAAAATTCTGCTGCTTTTATTTTCCATATGATCTTACTTTCCTCATACAAGATCAGAAGCAAATCTGTGGCAGCAATGTAGGAAAGGCCATTCCGAACTTTCTGACTCCATTACAATCCTTCATCACACAACAAAACCAATTCCCTCATTATATCTAGCGCACGACTCTTCTATAAGCAAATAAATAGTAGTGCAATGTTCAGACCCTTCAGGAATTGTTATTGACTAGTTAACATGAGAAAAACAAACAAGCAGAAGGTTAAATCACGGGCAACTCAAGGGAGCAAAGTCCGTGACTCGTTTGTCATGCTGTATTGCTGACCCTGTGAACAACGGGAGGGTTTTTGTTGTATATCAGATCACCACCAGACAACATTATTCCATTTACATTCCAACAACCTCATTCCTTGCCTGTAAACAAGTGATATATCCGCTTTCTCCCCCTCTGCTTATCCTATCAATGGCAGATCATGGTGTTTCTTGAACTAATGTTCTACCCCCTGATCTCTGACACGTGTACTGGATTTCTGGGTGTCACACAAAAATCTTTCACTCAAATCACAGAAGAAAATATTGCATGGTTTTGTCAACAGCTTTACTGCTCTACTCTATAGCTAAGTTTCCAACAGTGTAAAATGGCCACAGAAGCACCAGAGGAGTGTACTCTAACTGCAACTTAAATGTTGCTCCAGTGGAACGGCTCTGAGAGCCCATTTGTAATTTGTAGAGACCTGGAAGGTGAAAGAACAAAGTTCACTACAATGGAAAAAAAAAGGAAAAGAAAAGAAAGAAAACAATCAGTGCAGAAGCAGATATAATTGATTTGGTGGGCATGATGCATGCTGCAATTGTTGCCCTATATCAAGGCAGAATGGCAGCAGAAGTTCTGTAATTGAAAACGAAGTGGTGAGAAAATTGAAGGGGTTTTTCCAGCACTGAAGTGGTTGCTATCACTTGGTAGCTGACTACCAAGTTGGATGTTGCCAGAGAGACTGTCAGAGACAACTGGTAATATTCTTCTAATAGTATTCACATCAATATCTTGGACGCATCTGAACTTACAGCTGATTTTCATTGATTTGAGCTTCAGAAGTGTGTTAAGAACATTGATGTCTGTGTGCTCCCCTCCAATCCCTGGTCCAGTGCTGAAAAGCTTACAGAAAAATAGCAAATACAGAAGGGGAAGTGTTGTAAAAAAACATTTTTCCCCCATCATCAGAATGTGAAATAGCAAGTGAAGGAAGCTTTTCTTTCATGTACAGTTGCTATGATAACAATGTGAATCATATGATTATCAATCAGATGATGTGCACCAGCTGCAAGGTACTTGATGATGCACAGTGATGCACAGCGTGGTGATCAATCAGGTGTCAATTCACTTGCGAACTTCGATACCAAACTTTTTAGGGCAAAAAGGTGCCTCATTAATGGTTCCCACACGCTTTGTGCAAAATGTTTTGCAGGACTCTCCAGGATGCTGGTCCTTTGATCATTCAGATCAGGCACAGGACTGGAATATATTGCTCTTCATTTTCAACTGCAAGCACAACTATTTTTTCTTAGCGGGAAAAGTGGAAAAGGATTCAGGGTGGGAGGTGAATGTATGATACATAAGGAGTCAAGTCACAGATGCCAGAGCTGGAAAGCATGCCTTCATCCCACACGTTAGACACCACCATAGAATATTTTCATCTTTCTCCAACTTTGATACAATCTTTTGAATGTGGGTATTTTGCTCCTGAACTTCAGCAGGATGGGCTTCAAAACTGGGTTCAATCACCACAGAACTTTATCAAATTCACAAACATGATCAATGATTAACAAGACTGCAGCCAAACTGGGTAGCTGCAAGCAATAAATAAATCAGCAGTTTTGATCAGGAGAACAATGTGCAAATCAAATCAAGTGGAAGGTCTTCACCAAACTAAAATTAGAAAGCACTTTGAAAAAGAAAATCCTAACGCGTAAGGGTACAATTAGATCAGAGCTTGCAGCTTCTGCTGCTCAGCTCAATTTTCATTTCTCGGCGCTTCCCTCACGCACAGGGTTGCACACCAGTAATCTGGAGCTAGACTGGCACCCACTGTTCTCTGAACTTTTCAGTGCCGAAAGGGCAACTGTCATTTCAGCTGCCGCTGCCGCTTCACAGCTCAAGGCTGCGGCAGGGAGAGGAGCTGAGAAGTCCTGCACTGAAACTGTTCTCTTATTAAAGGCAGATTTACATGTGTGGGACCTTTGCAATAACCTCACAGGCTCTATGCCTATCATAGGTGTTTTTTTCACCCTGCCCCAGGCCATATCTCTACGCCATCATCTCTTAAAGTGCCTGCACTAGTGTCAGTGCCTGCAGGAGCTCGGAGTGTTCTCTGATCTTGAGCCTTCCCTTTACATGCTGTACGCAGAAAGGATTGAATGCAGTGTGCCTAGCTGCTGCCAACGTCACTTTTGTGCCTCTCCGGTGATTTGAGGCATATGTAGCGTTTTTGGCAAACCTGGTCTGCACTGGTGTTCCTCTTCTTGTGCTGTACGAAACTCTTTCAGTTAAAGATTGGAAAATACCTGAAGGAACTGACTGATTAATCTATGCACAAACAAGGCATTAGTCAATGGGATTTGTTTTTCTCTATTTATTTCTGTTTTCACAGAAATGGACAAGTACAGGTAGTTTAGGCTTTCCATAATTTCTCAACTTAGAAAGTGTCAGTCAGCAAAGCAGTCCAAATTATGTGTAGATTAATTAATAAACTCATTTGCTGAAACACTTTAATGCCCTTTTTAATGTATATGCTCAAAAGTTTTATTGGAAGGAAAATTGTAAAACTGGAAAATATTTTCTGTCTTGTGCAAATGTATGACTGTTGTATGATGTGGTATTTTGCAAGGACTTTTATGACTTCCTGAGGGTAATTAGAATCACAAATTTACTTGAGACAAAAAATATTTCAGAATGTCCTGTATCCTGGTGGCATTTTTTCAGGTGCTTGTGATGACACAGAAGTTAAGAACACATGGGTGTGAACATGCTGCTTTCTCCTTAAGCTTAAATAATCATTCTGAGAGAAAGATAAAAACCCCAAACCATTCTTCACACCTATCCCACAGGAACTGCTCTGAGCTGCGCTCTCTTTAAGCCATTTTCGCACATAATAATCACTGTAAATGTACTTTTCTCTGAACTTTGTCCCCACCTGTCTCTGCCTCTTTGTATGTAAAATAGGGGCAAAATTCTCACTTCAGCAAAGCAGTTTGAATTCCATCAGTGAAAACCCATATGCATCACAAATGTCTACAATGGAATCCAGTTGAGTCTGCACTGTCTATTTGATGTTCCCTCTACCTGCACTCTCCACTACAATAGAAAGATGAGGCTTCAGCTACATCACGGGAGAGAAAGAGATCAGGTGCATTTGTTCCTTAATCACATCTCCCAACACAATTGTTCTTTCAAACTTTATCGTCCTCCTTTTCCTCTCTATTTCCTTTTTTTGTCTTCATCTACAGCACTTCAGGTAGGAAAGTTTCACACACACATAATTTGGAAGTGCCATCTACAAAAGATAGCGGTTTGAGTGCAGCAGAAATTTGCCCATTATCTTTCTCTTTTTACTTCTGAGGAGAAAAATAGCAATAGGAACCAATTGGAAATTCACACCACGTTTACTATTTCCAAAAATGTCCCCCTCTGATTTACCCATCTATAGAAATAACTGTGTATGTCTAGAAAGGCCTGATAGGTTTTAAAGTTTCTTTCAAACCCGCTTGCAGTAGAAAAAAATGATGACATGAGAAAGAGATGTTCTACACAAGAGAGCTTTGGTGCCACCACTGCTCTTGTCATGCCAGAGAGGATTCATCTCAGGAACTGCTCTTATCAATCCTTTTTTTGTACATATACAATATATAAAAAAGTGTTGATCTTATAAAGGATTTTTTTCCTTTCTTTTTGTTTGTTTTGTTCTTTTCCTCATTATTATATCATACATTCACACACAATAGGTTGTCTTTTCATGTATTGGATTAAAGTGTGTGGGGCGATAATTCTTGTACTCAAATAAAATACCACGTATTTTACTACAGTTGAAAGCTTTCAGGTAGAATGAGTGCTCCACTGAACAAATGACATCATTCATTTTCTGTTCTTGCTTGATGAGCAAAAATAGATATATTATGTACATAAAAAGAAAAGTAACTGCAGTTTGATCTATGTGCAAAGCATGAAGAGGTACACAAGTCATTTTTTTTTCTCATGTTCTCCATATAGTTAATTAGGACACCAAAAGCAACTATTCCTCCCTGTAATTAGTAAAAGAAAATAAGTAAAAAGAAAGAAGAATGTTAGACCAGTCACCTCACTTTTTTTCACTTGGACATGAGTACTGAAAGAAAAAAAAAAGTTGTGAAGCAAAGAATCTTATTAAACATAGCTTCGTTGCATCTTGATAAGGTGCCCTCTTTAACAGCATGCAATAAAAGTGACCCAGTTTTATTTGTCTTTCTATAGTGGCAAGATGAGTTTTGATTTATCGCCATTTTACTCAAAACTCAGGTTTTGGCCCGAAATGGCATAGATACATGGTCAAAAAATCTTAAGTGAAATCTAGAATAAGGTTCAGTGATGAAATTAGGAAGACCATTCAGCTAAAACCATAGAATTTAGCTAAAAGTCACAGTAGGATTTACAGTAACATTTAGGAAAACAAAAGGATATACAATGTACCATCATGAACAGAAAACCCACTTTAATGTATCATTTGCAAAGCACAATTTTAGTTTCTACCAAGTAAATGGCTATAATCCAAACTTTGGAGTGCCTAAAAAACTCACAAAATCCTTAAATTTCTCCAGAAATCCCTTATTTTCCAACCCTTTTCCAACTCTAAACATATCTTACATTTAAAAAAAATCAAAATCCAAGTTACACCTGAGAGCAATTGTGTTAGGATTTCTACTTATTAGGATTTACCATGAATTTGTGGAATGACTTACTGGTATCAATCAACATTAGTGAGTTAACTTGCTTGTGAGTTAACTCCATAGTTCTTCAGTTTTAGGTACTTGAAGTTGTAGAAATTTACACAGCTGTACTATTTACCTTATTATTCTCTGTATGTTTTTTTCTAAAAATTTCCACCTGTCCCACTAATTGAAAAGTATATTTTTATTTTAATATTGCTTTTAAAATATATAGAATTATTTCCTGCTTTTTTCAGCATCAATGAATTCTTTCAGTTATATCTCATCTGAAATATATCTGTATGATTCCTTGAAGCCTTAAAGTGTTAAACTGATATCTAAAATACAAGAGAAACTTCCAAGGCACTGCATTATGTTCTAAAACCTGTCTGTGAATCTTGGCTCCATTATTTTTTTAATTATCAATACATACTTATGTTTTAAGTAAATTTTTTATTCCAGAAAAAATTGTTAGCGTTCTCGATTCTGACATTAAAGCATCGCAAGTCTTAGACCATTTGAAACAAAAACTCTAGTTGGAGTATTCTTTCTTGCATTTGACAATTTTTATTAACTTCTTCTCCCAATGCTCTGCTGTCATACATTCTAAGCAAATAGGTCTGTATACAAAAGGCAATTAATACATCACCCACATTTCCTATTTGCCAGCTTTCAGAACACATTACAGCCCTATGCAGGATAACAATCAGATTAATGCCAACAATAATTTTAAGATTTTTATTTATGATTAGATAAGTACTATTTCTTCTGTTTCAATTGCTATTGAGATGTATGAACTTGATTTGTATAATTACAAACCATTTTGAATGTTAAAAACTTGGTTTGAACAGTATTAGTTCATTTTCCAGTGAAGAGAGACATAAAAAAGAATCCAGAGGTGGAGTTGGGAAGGGAAGTTTGGTAAAAATAGAGAAAAAGAAGTTCAGAGACGCAGACTGAAAAAGTAGAATAGAGAGGAGAAAATCTAACACAAGCAGAACTCTAATATATACAAAACACACTGTGATGTCTGTTTGTAGGTAATGGAAAAACAGCTATCTTTTTGCAGAAACATTTAAAAGTATATTAAGGATAAAAACTGACAAAAAATAATTTATATTAAAACCTGCCACAACCCTTAAAATGTTAGCCTTTATCTCTTCTTTGCATAGATACACTTGAGGCAAAGCTGTGATGCATTAAGTATGCTGACATTTTTCTCTGACAAACGGTTATATCTTCACTGCCTTATTAAAAACATCATCTTTATTTGCTATCAGTAAGAAATAAAGAAATATGCACTATAATAAATAAAAATGCACTGTAGCACCATGATTCAAACTTTTTTTGATCATTCTTTTTTGAGCAGTACTTTGCCCTATTCTCCCACCTCCTCTCTCTTTGCCCTTTCTGGCCTCCTTCAGGCAAGTATCCTTCAGCTACTTGCCTTAAATCTCTACCCCTGACTTGACATCTTGAAGATAATAGTGTATCCATTTGCCATGCCCACCTGGTCCCACAGAAGAACAAACCAAAAAAAAAAAAAAAAAAAATCTTTCAGTTAAGCTCTTTCCCTGCAGGGCCAAAGAAGCAAGAGGATGGGAAATGCAGCAAGAGTGGAGAGGACACAAAGCTTTTGCTTTCTCATATTTTCTTTGGCTCTCTTGAAATTCATTCTGCATTGCCTGGGGGGCTCTAAGTTAGCCTGGGAACTGCTATGCAAGCCTATGCCTGCTGCTTTCTGCAGGTCAGCGACACTGTATCATCACTTGAACAAAAAATTCCAAACCCAATGGCTCTTTCTCATGGATTATCATCACATAGGGAACTAATGACACCTGCTAGGTTTCTTATTTTTAAACAAATGGGGTTTTAATTAATGCAGGAAACATTCCAAACCTATCCATGTCATAGCCTTACCATAAACACATTATAACAGCAAAGTGACAGCTGTTTTTTCAGTATTTATACTTAATATACTTTTTAATGTTTCTGCTAAAAGATAGCTATTTTAACATAATTGCCATGGAATGAACATATGGTACCACTCTGTATCCTGACCAAAATTGTTAACTGCAGTTTGGGGCCACGTAGATAAAAACATTGCGAAAATTATTGTTTCCTCATACAAGGAATGAAATGGCAAAAAGCGTTTTCTGCCCACAGCTTTATTTCCTACTAGGTAAAAAACAACTCCTATCTGGCCTAAATCTCCTCTTAACAGCTTGCTTGAGTTAAACCTGGTGCTCTGATTTCTCTTCAACTTTGGCCTGCTGCTTCTTTTCTAGACCCTCAGTATTTCCCCAGAAGAACAGGTGAAAATTTCCATCCCATGTGCCTTGCTCCTGCTCCTGGTCTGCTACACTCTCCTTCAAACTGGAGCTGGCAGTGCCTTCAGCTACTTGGTGGCAGAGGAGGTTTTAATTAATGGGGGTTTATTTGGCTTAATAGGGGAATGACTGCTGAGGCAGCTTTCATTGAAAAACACTGCTTCTTTGAACCCCAGATTTTGGGGTTTTGTCAGCCTTCCCCTGAGGTGACAGGAAGGTTAGTGTGTTTACCCGGCTTCTTCCCCTACAGCTGGGGACGCACTCCCTTGGGTATGTCAGCTACATGGCCTCAGAGCCGAGCTCAAGGTCCCTGTTTCACCAGGCTCACTGTAATTGATGTCTATCTGGTCCAGACCCTTGACATTTAGCAAAGCTGCTCAGGAACTTCAAGCCTTGGAGGCTTTCTTTGGCTTAAAAACATTTCAGAGATTTCTGTCTGAAGCAAAGCAGAAACACTGCAATAATTTTATGCTGAATACATAAGTATACTGAATTTCATCAGGGGCTCTCCTTCTCTCTTCCCTCTTGACTTTTCTGAGGTTATCAGATAGGTTTCATGGAGCCTAATGCTGTACTCTTCAGTTAAAACCAGGTTGCCTCCTGTTATCACCCTTGTGGATCCTGAGGCAAATCCAAATTTGATGATGTTGGTAGATACATTATGTGTACACTCCTGTGCTAGCGAAGATTAGGTATGAACTCTCTCTAACAAAGGCAATTTATTTGTGCCTTTGAACACTCTCATTTGTAAACCCTTGCCATGTTACCCGAGTCCAATTCTGCTGTGGACATGCACGTTCCACGTCTACCACCCAGCTTTGATTGCAATTTTTCTTATCATTTGCCAAGTACGTCTCTGATTTCCACACACAACCTTGCTTGGTCAGGACATTTGAGTCTGTTATTATTTCCATTTCAAAGCACCTTCAGCAAAGTAGCAGCAGCAGCAGCAATTCATCTCTTCACAGGATGCCATCTCTGTCTGTAATGACTGTTTCATCAATGTCCAGGACAGAACATCTATAACCCCGATCAGTGTTTTTCTTTCCTTCTCGTCCGCTTTCTGCTCACCTTGAATTTTTACTTCCCATCTGAATTCATATTAAAGATACATTTTTATTCTAAATTTCTCTGGTAAGCTGCAGAAGCTTGCTTGTTTTAATTTATCTTTCAAACGTATGGCTCTGTTACATATTATAATATGTGCCTTTAGTGTGGTTCTTTTTATCTGCTAAATGAAAAATAGTTACTGGTTTGAATGAAATTTTCCATGCACAAAATGTGGACATTTCTGCCTGAAGGTAGTAGCATGTATAAACATGCACATGCGAACATTTCAGCCTCTTTAAACACATGTGATTATTTTGTTGCTTTTAGTAGCTTGAATACCTTCTTTGTAATAATTTGTTAAAATGCTACAATATGTTCACATTATATTTGCATTGCAAATGTTAGAGTTTTTTTTTATTTTATATATATATATAAGTATATATATATATATATCTGCCCATGTTCATATAAAATTTCTAATAGAGAGAGATGTTGCACAACACACACGGAGGTTATTTTGAATGTTATTAGCAATATTAATTTATATTTTATTTCAGGAAAAAAGTGCTTTTCCTTACTTCATAATACTGAATGTGTTCCTTCAAAACACTGATATACTAGCTGTGAATAATTTAGGATGCTCAAGAGAAACTGAATGTATAAAAGTGAAAATCCCAAGCCTGAGAACGTAGCCTATGACTAAGAGTGAACACAGTTGTGAGGATTACATCACATTCTTGTTTTACTTTTAGATCACCAGTGGAGGGAGATTTATTTATGAGGTTCTGTGAGTTCAATGATGCAAATCCATCAGTGACATATCATAAATGCGTCAAAAGTTAATTGCACATTTATGTTCTTTCCTGACAGAACTGTTTGCTAGTTCACTGTCCGTTGTTTTGAGGGCTTCCTATTGCATTTTCTAAGTTTGGAAGAAGTTGCAAGTTGCTCCATTGAAATGAATGAAAAAAACAGGTCCGAGGAGAAATAATAGGAAGGACCGTGTCCTCTGATGACAGAGAGAACTCAAAACATGCTTAGGGCAGCTATTTGATGCTAACGATCCTTTTGCAGGCCACTTTCCTCATCAGGTTGTCATGTCCGTATTTACAGATGTCACCTTGTGAGAATATCACAGTGTGAAATTCTTATGGGATAATTAATCAACACATTTCAATGTAATTAGTCATTGCAATATGACATATTAATGTATATTTATAATTGAAGTACTTGAACTACTGTCAGGTCAATGCGTGTCATGTACTATTTTTCACACCATTCATAAGTTTCAAAAATGACCACAGAAAAATTTACCACGGAATGGAAAAATTACGATGATAATCAAGAAAAGCTTAGTATTAAAAATGAAATGCACAATATATTCTGATTTTTTACATTTTAAAACTATTCAGCTTCATTTAAACTATTCAGTGTCAATAATTTAATTGCACTTCTACAGAACAACATAACAAGAAGTTTGTCCTAATCGTTACTGCGAAGGATAAAACAGTTAAGAAGAGAATCAATGAGTGTAGTATTTTAAAATGATCAATGTAACAGTCACTAATAAAATGTCAGCCTTTGCCAACATTTTCACAGTTACTAGATATACTTCAGTTATTTCTTCATCCAAATAAAATAAAATATTAAGATGTCATATAATTGTTGGTAAATATTGACACCTTTATTGATGATTATGGATAAAACTGTGCCCCTATGAAGGTCAAAAGAAATTATTGCTGCTAAGCTCAATGAGTCCAGAATTTTACTCCATATGTGATGTGACATTTCACATAAGGAACAAAATTATTTCCTTCAGATTATAATGCCCAAGTTCTGAATAAAACTTCTTTTCATGTGATGAGCACAACATATAACAGATAAAATACTGAAACATTTTGATTAAAGAAGTCACTCATTTGTTACAATTACATGAGAAGATTTCCCTCGGTGACAATTTACCACAAAATGATTACATGGCAAATAAAAGCTTAGAAACTCATTGGATGATTCCATATAAAGAAATTTTACTCAACTGTCATGCTTCAGAATTTTTACGGAAGAGGCATAAGCATCATTCTGTGGAATTTCATCACAAAAGAAATCTAAATACTCTATGTTATTGACTTTTAGATAAAATAATTCCATTATTTTAATTCCATTAATTCTACTGCATTAACATAATTAATATAGTTAGAATGAAGTCATGCAACTGACCATAAAATCCTTTTTTGCATGCTTGTGTTTTTTTTTCTTTTAGTACGTTTATATTTTTCTTCTCTTGATTCTTTCCTTCTACTTAGAATTTGTTGCTAGCACACACTTTCCCTTAAATTTAATGAGAAGAAATATTGCTACTGTAATCTGTCCCTCAGATAGGAAAAAAAAAACTATTATATCCATACAACTCGCACTTGAACTTGGGAGTTTGTATTACACATTTGGCAGCAAAGCTGTAACAGATGCCATCTGTAAGGTCTTGAACCTCAAATTTTGGAATTTATGCCTTTCTGAAACAATAAAACGTTTGGTTTGTCACTACTGTTTCATACAGAGAGTTTTTATTAGCCAGCTTTTCAAGCAATAAACTAGATATTCTTTTTGATTCTGACATCCATCATCTTCATGTAAAACCTTTGCAGTCTGTTCCTAAATAATTCTGTAGTGTAAATTTGAATCAACTTCAAGTTTGTATTGATCTTTTCGTACATTTATTCCCAGGAATGAAACCAAAATCCATGTTGGAATTCATTTTTACAGCACATAATAAAGGTTTGCAAGGGTTCTCTAAGCAGTTCCTCATTTTTAAGTGGTTATTTTACTAAACTGCATACTACAGGTGAATTTTTGAGATTGGTCATATCACTTTTAAGTATAGTGTTACTAGCTGGGCACAACTTGCTTGTAAGAATAGGCAAACCTAAACAATGCAGAGAAGAGAAACCTCAAAGGTTAATCCCCTTTAAGCAGCAGATCATGGACTAGATGATCTCTAGAGGTCTCTTCCAACCTTGAAGATTCTGTGATTCTGTGATGGCCAAAATGCTCAACATCTGCTGTCACTACTCCCTCTCTAACTTCAGTTCTTGCATTCACTGAGAGTTTTGGGAACTTAAGCAAGGTTTAAACGGTCCTTTGCATGTCTCTCTTCCCTCATCTGCATTTAGTCATATATTCAATGAGGTATAAAGTCTATGGTCAGCTCTTATTCTGCAGTCCTCTACTCTGATCAAACAAGTTGAACTTCCCATACACTCAACTTCCTATGTACTAATATCTGAAGAGGTAATAGTTACATAACTCAGCAGATATCCAATTAGAAGTTTATAAATCTGGCATCCAGTTTTTATCCTTCTAAAGAACTTCAGGGGCACCAGTTATACTTTGCCATGAATCTCACGTAGTGGTGTGAGTCCTCAAATTATGTTTCACTGGGACAGTTCAGAAAGCAGATGGTGGATCTTTACTGAAGTTGGTAATAAAATGCTCACTGACCTCAGTGGGGCAAGAAATGCTCTAAATTAACGTTTTAAATCCATTCATCCCTTATAAGAGTCTGCATCTTATGCAAAAAGTGCTTTCAGTTTTGTAATTTATTTTAGGTCCTACAGATGTTCAAAACTGACTTTAGTGCTGAAGTATATTCTGATGGCCAAGAGGTTGTCATGTAATGCATTTAAAAGTACTATACAGCTTGTGAAACTTGTCTATATTTTTAATTTTCAAAAGAGATGACAAATGTTCTCTATATAAAAGAACACATATAACATTTATTACTCTGTGCACTAGGCCATTCTCACATGTCTCTAACTAAAGTACAGGTGCATTTCTCAAAATTTCATTCACAGAACATTCTTATTAAAAATGTCTCTCACTTTGTGGTTGTCAACAAACAAAATGTATGTTTTCTTTCATGTTACCACACTGCCTTCGCTTTGACTTTTTTTCATTTTTATTTTATGGCTTTAGTCGAAAAGTACCTGTTACCCAGTTACCCTGTAAGACAGGTTTAACTCCAGTTAACTCCAGAGAGAGCACAACAGATGAATTATTGGTAGGAAGTGTAGCTGCTTGAGCAATACTATTGTTAATTTATTTGAACTTGGCGTATTATTTCTCAAGAATTTCTTGTGTTTCAGTATCTAGTCTCATACACATTGCAAGCAGATCCAATGAGCAAATCCAATGGCTTGAGGTGAAGTTTTGCCAGCTTGTTTTTACTCTGCAGCTGGGTCAAAACATTTGGCTTTCAAACAAGGGCTAAAGTATCCACAGATTCTCCAAACCACATCCAGCACAAAGCAACAGCTGCTGAGCTTATCTACTAAACCATGGAGCAAGTGGCAATTAAATCACCAAATTCTAAGTAATTCAGCTGGAAAGTTAATGTACCAC
Source organism: Nothura maculosa (assembly GCA_032353885.1). NCBI lineage: Eukaryota > Metazoa > Chordata > Aves > Tinamiformes > Tinamidae > Nothura > Nothura maculosa. The sequence continues at coordinate 1,610,152 of JAUBOD010001030.1, read as the reverse complement.
AACTGTATCAGTATCAAAGCAAAAGACAGTTTTACTGAAAAGGGCATTGAGAACTTTGGCATGTTGCGTTTGTTGGAAAGTAAGAAAAATCAAAATGGATTTCATATTTCAGCAACAGTGGTTTTACGAATAGCAAAGACTGGTCTTTCATGGCTTCATGCACTTTAGCTCCATTATCCTCTTTACTATGCTCAGTCTCCAACATTTTGAAAATAACTCGGCATCAATATGCTCAGCCAGAATTTCTGTGGAATTCATTTCCCATTTTCAGCATCATAGTAAGTCCTCTGTTTTCAGAAGACTTTAGCAGATTGGGTATCTAGCAATTTTGAAAAATCAGACAATAAAAATTTAGTCTGTAATTGCATTGAATCATTTGAAAATATTTCCCCAGAGGAGGGCTTCTAGCAATTGGAAATCTGTCCCACTCATTTCAGAAGTCAGATATATATACCTGACACTGCATTTTAGCATTACATTTCTATAACTAGGCTCAGAGTACAGTACACCCTAGGAGTACAATGTCTAGATGAGCAATATGTGTAGCTAACCATTTTCTTTAATGGCATGGGAGAAAAACATTGTAAATATATTCATTTACATTATTTTAATGTATTTATTTACAATCTTTTCCTCCCTTGCCATTAAAGAAAATGATTAAGTTCTCTGCAGAGTTACTGAAGATGAAATTGCTATGGTTTAACGTTATCCATTTTAAAGATATCTAGCTTCAGCTAACGGCTGGTGAAGGAAAACTGTCCAGAACTAGTGTTTAAGCCAGAAAGATAGTATGACTCACTACTGAAAGTAATTTTTTCTTTCTCCTGATCACAAGGCAACCAGCTTATCTTAGACATTTCATTTTTGGAGAGATGACATCAGAGAACATAAATCTCATTGTACATGCTGGTGGCCCGGTTGCACTTTCCCATGCTTCATTTCCCTTGTCTTTTCACACAAGTGTCATGTAGTCTATTGAATTAACATTTTAAAGTGAACTAAGATTCTTATATGAAAGCTCCTAATTAAATACAAAGTATTATTATTATTAAATTTACATTAGTGTAATGCCTTGTACTGCTCATTACACAAAGATGAATGGGTCTGAGTTGCCTGAAACACAATTATTGGACTGGGGATTCTGTAATGGGTGATAATGGATAGAGCTAGAGGAGAAACACCTGATACTCTTCTGCAGCCATCCTTTTCCTCCTTAAAGTGATATGATTACTGGCCTTTCTATATCACTGGATTTTTGCTTACTTTGCTCTTTGGTAGAAACCAGTTGCATATATGAGCATTGAAGAAAAATGGCATAAGTTCTGCTTTTTTTTTTTTTTCCGGTCCCATTTGAAAACTTTAAAAGCCTGACATTAATTTTTCCCAATGTTCATACACAATGAAATTATACACAAAAATTATAAAGACTGCAATATTTGAGTGGAAGTGCTTCTAGGGGTGATAATCAGAGAATAACATTAACATAGAAGGGAAATTTTGTATTGTTACATTCAATTCCTAAATTTCTGTGCTGACCTGAAATATCAGGTGCTTTTATATTTCTCCTTAAGAAACAGTGTGCTGTGAAAATAGCAGCATTCTCACCTTGTTCCAATATCTCCACAGTCATAACTTAAAACATTACAAATTAAATAGGAGACAGAAAAGTGGGAGGAAATGCAAAGAAAGAAGAAAAAGCTTATACAGCTTATAAATTCCTATTCTATGCATTCCCATTTCTTAAAAATCTTATCAGACATTTTTCAAACAATCACATCACTTTCTTAGAATGCAGAACTTTCTTATGCAAAGCAATGTTTCTGCCAGGGGGAGATGTGCAATATTATACAACCTTTAGCTTCACTTGCTATGGTCAGCTGAAACTAAAAATTGCAAAAAGATGAAGTGCTCCATTAAATCCCTGTTTTATTGTATAAGTGCCCTTATGAAATTGTATGACTACACAATAGCATTATATCAAGCTAGAATTAAGGCTTACAATGGACATTAAACCACACCATTACAGAAACCAGATGTAAGGCTTATTTAAACTGGATTTTAAAGTGAAATATTTATGAACTGATTTAAATACTAATGAATAGACACTCCTACAGCTATGTCTCAGTAGCAGAATGATAAATGTGTTTCATAGGAATCTCTAACTCATGCGACCAACCATTGCTCAAGAATGATGGATGGAGAGGTGAGCTAGGAGAGGGGAAAGATAGCTGAACAAATGGATTTCCTTCCCTTTTCTTTGTCTCTATCTGCAATTCACAAGTTCATCTATGGAGGTGTCAGTAGATGACTGTAGACTACCAATAGTGTGTTACTTTGGTCCAGACTGCAATTTCCTCATCCAAACTGCATGGACATTACTCCACTGATGGCCTCCATCAGGTCTCCTTGCTTCTGAGAGGAAACAGTCCTTTCCACACTAGTAACACAAATTACTCCATCATGTCAACTTTGGCTACTTCCAGATATAGTCCTCAGAAATAATCTTAGCAGACCTTGTGCCTCCCCTATGTCCATCTAAACTGTCACAGTTTGCCTCAAAGCTCTGACAGCTTGATCTGACAGCTCAACTGGGCTGTCACCCTAAGAATGCTCCCCCGGCAAACCTCAGTACTGCCTTCCTGCTTTTGTTAGCACCTAGTTCCAAAAAGTTTCAAAATGCGAAAATCACACCTCAGGGTTAAAGGCAAATCACCTAGGACCTTGAATAAGTCCAGGTCTACTTTTATAAAGTTTTCAGGCAGCTGGGGAAGAGTAGGAAAGGAGGTTGTCTGCACCAGTTTTCTCTCAGATGCAGGCAGCAAAGGCAATATTGACATAGCAGTAGACTAGCAAGAACAACAAAAGTCCAGTACAACTGATCCAGCAGCTTGACTGTAAATCTCATCTTTGATTATGTTTTACTCTTTTAGCATAAGGTCACTAAGGCCAGGTCTCTTCTTCACTGTTTTGAATCTTAGCTGACTACTCTAAGAAAAGAGTGAAAATCTAAGTGAAATATCTCCCTTGCAAGAATACATAAATGCATAAAATGTAGCATAAAAGGTAACCTAGTAGTGCAAAATGTTTTAGAGAAAAGTTTCAATCCAAATTCTCATATTTTTAGACCTTTATCTGGTGAACATTTCCTAGGTTCTAATTTAGGAACATATGATTCTTGAATTGTAAAATTCATGTTGTTTCTTTCAAGATAAATGAATGCAATTAAATAATCAGCTAAAATTTATGGTAGATCTTAAATAATTCTTTAATTCTAAGGAGCATTCTAGTAACAAAAGTTAATGAATTGGTAAAAAATAAAAAAATAAAATAACAAAAGCAAAAAGTTTACAAGAAATTTGCATGATCTCTCAAAAGTACTAGCAGACTAATTTGAACATTTTAACTTATACCTGGTGCCTATGACAACAGACTTTTGATTCTGAATAATTTATTTGTCAAGTCCAGATCATTTCCATCATAAAAATAGCTACTTTATTAAATAATGAATATATGTAGTTAAGAATATCATCATGAGGATAATTCTTAGTGATAGATATACTGCACAAAGATTGTTAAAGAACCCAACTGTCTTCTTAAGACATAAGTAATATCCTTCTTAAAGGAAAGGTAAGTAAAAGTGTCTTAATTACTGGATTTGAAATGTTGAGCATGGTATTTTTGTATTGATCTTCACAGAGACTTTGAAATAGATTTTTGTGGTACAAAGCAGTGCACACACCCTGTGCATGTTGAGAGCAGTCTGCCCTTTGAGCAGATGAGTCACTAAAGTTAGAATTTCCAACCAGCTGGTTTGTCTTCAGCAAGCACTCACTTATTAATCTTTTGAAATTAATTAGTTTTATTGTTTTAATAGAAGAGAGTGTCCTATGATCAATAAAGTGCTGCTTTCATCTTAATTATCAGTTCTTTAATGAGTAATATACAGTTATCCACATTCATAATAACTCTGCTAACAATCTTGGAATAATTTTGGCAAACCCTAAAATTCTATTAATACAATTGGTTCCATCAGTATTCTAAGAATGCACTACTGCCTAATACTGTTTAAAATGTGGAAATACTGCATTCCGTTGTCATTCCAGCATACGGCACAAAATGACTTATGCTACTGTTTTGCCTTTAACTGTTAAGCAGATAATTCCTAGCGCAAAAGGCAAACATCCATTACAAGCATTTTATTGCCTCTACATAACCCCTTGCATCTCTGTACAATGAATGAAAAATGAATATAGAATAATATCATTTAATCTAAGAGTATTTTGGCTGTTCCATTTACAGATATTCATGAGTGTGCAAGGGCGTAAGCAATGGAAATGCAGCATGTATTTCAGAGGAAAAGGAGCATCTGATTCACATTCAGACACTCAGATATCTACTTTTTAAATCCTTTACTTGACTTTGCAAACTCAGCTTTTTCAGTCCTTGTGATCCCTGCATATTTAGTGAGTTTTTATTCATTTCAGTTTAATTTTTTTTTGATCTCAGCAAGTGTTCTCTTAACTCGTTTTCCATCAAAACTACATTCAGACTGTTCTCAGTAAGTTGGACAGCATCGTCTCCTCTAACTTCTGGCATGAAAGTAAATACACTGACGGGAAGGACACCCATTGTGTCGAGGAAAGGGTGAATGTGGAGTGTTCTCCTGAATGGTGATGTTTCCTTAATAATAGTTGGACAAGAAGAGGATAAAGTACAGTGTTTGTATGTGAAATGAGTCTAGATGAAAGTAAGGATGGATTAGAAAGCTGAAAGAGGAACTGGACTGCAGGAGTGGAAGAGCTTGAAGGATATCAGAGGTGGACTGACTATGTGTTACATTAGAAGTAACTACCAACTACAGAAGGAACATGGGGGGGGGGGGGAAGCCCCTTCAAGATCAATGCATGCTCCCATGAGAGTAGCTTAGACTGAAGTGGTCTGTCACATTCATACAACTATTTATGGAAGGTGTCACCAAGCTCTTCACACCAAATGCTGAAGAGTATATGTTTGGGCACTAAACTCTGACCACAAATATCTCCTTAGCACCCACCAAGAAAACACTTTATATCCCTTGTAAGTCATCTACATAACCATTTGTGTACCACTCTTTGACAACATCTGCCCTCCATTGCTCCATCACCCATCTATATTGGTCCAAAGCAAGAGGCAAGCTCATAAGGTTGCAGGACTGCACAAGAGGCTCCAGGTAGCTACTGGCAAAGGGCCAACATGTCCTCACAGAAACAGGATCTTGATGCTCACTGCAAAAATTTCTTTTATCTACTTTTCTGTAATCAGCCTCAAACCAGTCACTCAACTGCAGTCCTTAAACACAGCTGAACTGCGAGGTGTTATCCTGTGTAAGATCAGGCAAACTCTGTCACACACAGTTCTTATCACCTATTCACTCTTACCATTCACTCAGTGGTACAATTGCATCATCACTGTGTGTGAGAGGACCATTTCATGGCAGAAATGGCTCTTTTCACTATCATTTCAGACATCCAGATATGTGGCTAGTCAGTTTTCCATTGGCAACCCTACAGCAACTACTGGCTAAAGAAGATACAAAGGGTTATGCTTTAGCTAACTTACATCTGGTTGTCACAAAAGATGTCCCAACAATATTCACTGCTTTCCACTAAATTTCCACTATACCATGCATTGCTAAAATCATCAGAGAGGTACACATACAGAGTCCACTGGAGAGGTCCAGAACTGTTGCCGTTTTTAAGGGCATACAAGATATCACCAGTTACCAACGGGCAATTTATGCAGACCAGCATCAACCTTGTGACTTTCTGAAAGAATCAGATATGTTCTGAAAATTTATTCTTTTCATTCTGAGTCATGCTGTCACCTAATTCTGATTCAGTGATAGATGGCTGTCAAGGCAACTCGGTGGAAATGGATCTCGTAAAGGAACTGTCATATGTAAGGCCATCTGCAGCTACAGTGTCAGTATCACCTCCCTTTCCAAATCCAAGAATGTTTTCACCTGTTCATGCCTACTAAAGTAAATCTCAAATCCTCTTTTCTCACCTTTTCTATATCTTTTCCTTCTTCCTTCAACCTCTCCCTCCTCTGCAAATCAAATTTCCTTGGTGCTTTATTTCCCTTTTCTTTCCAAAATCATTCTGCTTTACATACTGCATCTTGGCCACAGCAAGCCTTTTTTTTGCTGTCTTAAATGCCTGTCCAGAATATGTGCATACCCTGCATTTCTCAAGTATTTGCATCAAGTCCTACAGGACCATGTTACTTCCACATAGCCACCCTTTCCCATTTTTTAGCCTATGCTTTGTTTGTATGTGCTGTCCTGGAGGTACTATGGACTTATTTAAAATCTAGCAAATGTCTTTTATCCAGGGGAAAAATCCTACACAGATGAAAAATGTCTTTCCAAAACAAAGCCTTCAGAAATACAGCAAGGAAGTGCTGTTGGTCAAATGTTTCCTATTTGACTACTTTAACTACTCATATATGAAATATCCATATTCATATATGAAATTCCAAAGCATTGACATAAGCATATTTATAAGATGTAATACAGTATCTCTACATTATCTATGAAATAGAGATCCTATATGAACAGTCAGAGTTTTCCTTTGTTTAATTTTTTGTTACTCTTTCTATAGCACTGCTCAAGAAAGTGAATGAAACCTACTGTCCAAAGTCTTCTCTGTCTGAAAAGAACAGAGTTTTAATGCTCCAATCTGCTTGCAAGTTGTTTATGCACATACCAACTACTCATTGGGGATAAATATTTGTTTTCATCAAATTACTACAACTAGTTTAGGACCAAATTGCAAAGACAGCATATACTGAAAGAAGGAAAGATGGAAGAAGTCAAAACTAACTCCTAACTTGTAGTTGCTGAGACCTATAACTATATCAACCTCGTATAACAAAATAAGCCTTCTCTCACAAGCATTTCAATATTTATCAATGAATTCCTGAGAGAACTGTATTCTTGTTCTGTTTGTGAACGTTTCTGAACTTGATTGACTGAGTAATTATCTGAGTTTTAAAAAATACTACACCTATTTTTCCATAAGTATAAGCTTTCAATAATTTAGAAAAGAAATTGAGAAAGTATTGTGTTATTATAAGGTAGGAACATTTTGATTTCCCTGCAAATCTTCTTTTATAATTCAAAGTAAAGCTAACACCTCTATTTTTCATCAGTGTCACACTAATTTTCTCACCAAATAGCTTTTGGTATTTTTGAATGATGAGTGTTTCAAAGTAAATCCGTGTTGGATACAAACAGAATAATCTTCATAATTTTCATATGCTGGTAGACTTAAGGGCAAATGCTTTCTATCATCCTTTTCATTTTCTAAATGCTAGTTCTTAAGGTATATTATTTAATTCAGTTTTTTTTTTCCACTCCAGTATTAGTATCTTCTTGAATTTAACACACGTTTACCTTACTGCACAAATAGACCTGACAGGGTCCTACCTTATCTCAGCTGACGTCAGTTCACCCTTTCTTCTCCATTTCAGAAGAAGAATACGACCTACTGGAGCTTCTTTAGCATCTAAGGTTGGTGGGAATCAGCATAATCCTGAGTGCAGAATCAACTCCATCAGTGTAAAACACATTAAGTACTTCACTGTTCTCCAAGGCACACAGTGTGTCTCACACCCGAGGGCAAAAAGCAGTCCACGACAGAAGATGTATACTTTATAAAACATAAAACGTATTTTCCAGTGCTTCCAGCTGTTCTGCGGGGTTGATATTGCTGGGTCCCCCTGCCTGTTAATACTCTAGAATTTTCTGGTTCTCATAAATGGCTTCTTCCTTATGCTAGCTGGTTCCCACTGAGAGCTCCATGGAGAATATGCATGCTGGTTTCTCAAGTGCCTCTCCCAAATGCTTCCTTTCTGATCTAGGTGCTGTTTTTTTTAGAATATCTCATTAGCAATTATTTTTTTCCATACGTTGCATTAGAACTTGACTGATGTCCGACTGGTGTAAAACTTGACTGACTTCTACCTGAAGAGGACTTATTTTCTCCTGAAGCAGAAACAGGCAGCACTTGCAAGCATTGTACTTCCCAGACATTGGGTTACATTTAAGACATATAATTCTCTTTTCTATTATTTTTATATAATGGTTTTTGTATTACTTTCCTAATAGAAATGTCACTTCACTCTTTAACTCCTTTGGTTAGCCCAGTGCAGTCCAGACAAGTCAAACGATCTATTTTCTGTATATATTTTTCTCCTCCTGGTGAGATATTGGCGCTTAATATGTGAGCGGCAAGAAGATTTGTTTCAACTTAACTCATTTAGAGCTTTTTTGGTCTGTTACTCTTGTCAGATTGTCTTCGTTTAACTCTTCAGCGATGACACTTCCTGGCATAATGTCTTCTAGACATTTGCCTCTGGCTCTGCCTTTCATTTTTTCTTTTTCCTTTTTTCTTCTTTTTCTTTTTTTAACCCTTTTTTAAAAAATGTATGCCCATCTTCATTATGCACTCGTTGACATTTAAGGGTGACTTACTCCTACTGAAGTCTTCTTTGAAACAATCTCCCCAACATAATAAGTTTCTAATGATTCTTCTTTTTTTAACTTCACAAAATGTTTCAGTTTAAGACTTGTTAAAAGATTTAGATGAATGAATACTTGTCCATGAGGATATATTTATAGTTGTTAGGGACTGGTTAAAATACTGGTTTTTATTAAAGAACATTTTATTGCTTTTGTCTTTCTTATTGCTTTATAAAAAGGAACTGATTAACTTGAATTATACAGGCAGTTAAAAATTAGAAATGAAATAAAATTTGTTGCAAATCAGTCACCTATTCATAATACAAAATTTCATTTAAAGAGCTTACGACTAGAATATATTGAATTATTCATTGAAAACAATGTATTCTTTGAATTTGGCCTCTAACTGTGGTTGCAAATTGTCAATGAGCAGTCATGAATTTTACTAATGCACTTCATTATTTAAAAATCTTTGATGTATTCTGCATATGAGTATATTTATGCATATAGATTACTTGTGAACTCTCTGCTGTATTAATTTATTCAAATCTTCAAAAGGGAGATGATTTTTTTCCTTTGATCAGTTAAATACATTGTTTGCTGTTGTTTTTTTAGGAAGAAAAGAGTGTATACATGTCTTGTTGAACAACATAATAATTAGATGTACCCTCTGAAATATCCAAAATCATCCTAAATCAATTCATAAGCTTTCTATCTGAACTTCAAGTAAACCACCTATCTTTTCTGTAAATGTAAGATACAAAATAAAGATCCAGCTACATACAGTTGTTAGGAGAATAGATACAAAGAAGATTGCTGAAGTGCACAGTTATAATGGTGACAGTTTACAGTAAAATACTGTAACCAAATAGACAGGAGTCAAGGTGCCTAAGAAACACACTAGTCTTCTGTCTTTGATGAGAAGATGGAAAATAATATAAAGAGATAGTCCTAATACAGAAGAAAAATTTCAAAAACAAAAGCTATTGGATTTCCTTTTATTTTTGCCAGTAACAGTTGATCTTTGGAAGCTGAAGGCTGACAGAAAGAAAAAAGTATATATGTCTTATGCATTTTCTCTTTAAAAAACCTTTTGTCCAATTAATTTTTCTAAGATCCATACAGTTCTGCCCAACTCATATGAGAGACAACCATCAGCTTTTGTCTTCATTTCTCAGTAACATGAATGCTTAGTGCCTTGGTCAAAACAACAATGGAGCTTCTGGAAGCCTTTAGACACATTTTTTTTTCTACCCACTTCATAAATTATATTAACGTGATTCATTTTTGTCCATGCATTATGCTATCACTAACCTTTTGCCACAAGTATTCATTACGTATATTTAGCATTACGTACATATATTTTTACACAAATTGCATTACATATCTAGCTCTCTGCTAAAGCGAGGCTCTGCTTCCTTAGCCTCTCTCTCTTCGATTGTCACACCAGCAGCGAAGTGGGAGCTGAGAGCTTGCTATGTTAAACAGTGACCAAGTAACAGCATCAACACATCAAGCATTTCACACATCAAGCATTTATTGAACTTAAGGATCTTTTACTTTCTGTCACTATTCTCCATATTTTCCGTCAGTTAAAAATTCCAGGTGCATTATGTGTCCTAGTTGAAGGATGAAGCATTATTTTGGATAAAAGCTGTCGTTTAAGCTTATGAATTAGTTATTTAGTTATTTACTGACATAGTAGACTCACGACACTGTCTCATTAACTGCTTCAGTTTTCAGGTTGATAGGGAACTTCTGATGGATGGCTTGTGTGACATATTTCACGTATCTCCCAACAGCATTTCTTTTACAAACTAGTCCCTACATTCGTCAACATCTGTCAGTACTACCTCAAATTACAGACACGATGGCTTTGCCTATTTGTCCACTTTTTGTTAGGAACATTTAATTTATCACATGAACAGCCTCTGCTCTGGGGCTTTGCCCTAGCTTTTAGGGAACATTCGCAGCACCGATATTCATTTGCTGCAGGAACATATGCATCGTCCTTCTGTTATTTGTACTTAGCATTACAAGTCATCGCAAGAAAGATAAAGAGAAAAACAGTCTATTCATTTATGCCCTGGACAGACACAATAAAGTCTCTATGCTATTTCATGAATACGGTAAAATATTTATGTTTACAGTATGTATATGTACTGCAGACAACCTGCAGTACACAGTATTGCAAGGACTCAGTTCTTTTTTGTTAGTGCAAAAACTGAGGACAGGATGAATATAACCCAATTTTCCCAGCAAAGAAGCTGGCTATTCAGTTTATTTTCTAGTCACTGCAGAGTAAAAGGTAGAAGAGGAAAAGGAGGAACACCAATGAACGATCACTCTCTATCTTCTCCAGCATAATTAACTGGCAGATGCAAGTGAGATACAGTATATACTTAAGAATTTTGGTAAAATTTCATTAAATCATACTACGAGCTATTGCAATTTACTTCTGCCAGGCCTATGTAACAAGCAGACTCCTCAGCATCCATGCAACGTGCTGCTGCAGAGACACGTGAAGAGACCCACCCTCCACGGCCATGACGTCTACGTCTACGCAATAAGGGAATGTCAGGTTGTTTTAATGTGGCACCCTCATTTTCCAAACACTTGTTTATGACTGCCTTTAAATTTATACTTATACTGGGATGTTTAGTACTTTTTTTTTTGGGGGGTGGGGGGGGGAAGATTTCCAGGATATTGAAAAAAGACTGCATTCTTATAATTTTATTATGCTTAGAATTACCCATATTATGCTGTATTTTGATAATGGAAAAGGCATACTGATTGCTACATCCCTCCTGTTCTTACACTTCTCTTTACAAGTCCTAGTTTTACTTTGTCTTGCCCTTTTCCCCACCTTTCACACATTCTGGGCCCAGAGTCACTGCCATGTGAATATTTTGATTTGTCCACCAGCATTTTTCCAGCCACAGAACTGTATTCCTTATGATGCATTTTCTGTACGTGGGTATAACAAAAAAAATTTACAGAGCACTTGCAGGAAGTGTGTTTTTCTGTAGAAATCACATTTGAATCTCTCTCTATCTAGTGTCTTTACTTAAAAACAGAAAATAAAATTAAGAAATTAAACTACCCCTTTGCTTCACAGAAGACTGCAATTTTATGGCCATTTAGCATTTTTTAACCTTTTTGTTTGTTTGTTTTTCTTGCCAAGTCTTTCCCTGAGCCGCAGATGCCATTTCCTATTCAGCTGCTCCTCTATTTTTTGCAGAAGCCCTGCCGATCATATGGGTAACATTCCAACCCAAATTGGATCGTTTGAGTAAGAAATGGCTTCTCAAAATCTGTTACTGTTTCCTTTGCATTCTTTACTTTATTCAGTTGCTGGGTGTGGTGTTTTGTTTTGTTTGTTTCTTTGTGGACCAATTGTTCAGAATTTTAATTAAAGGAAAAAAATCTAATGCAGATTTTATGGCATTAAACTTGGTTTACCTACAGTCTCAAAATATTTTTATGTCAACACCCAGTCCAGCGATCTCTAGTTTCATTGTTTCATGCAAAATGTCATTGCATTGGTTCATTCCTTTAGTCTTGACATACTATTTCCATAGCAATTTCTTCTTTTTAAACTATTACTGTTTTAATGTTCATTATAAAGGAAAATCTTTGAGTTTCTCCCTTCTCCCATATTCAGAATTTAGAATCAATAGTACCTTTTTATGTAGCCTGAAGACAATTTATTAGAACCTTTTAAAACTCTGAACGCTTTTTTCAATTCAAATGAATAATTCAGAGTGGTAGAAAGGAAGTGATTGAAATATTGCTGGCCAAGAGCTTCAAATTATCTTTGGGCACACTTGAAAACTAGACTGTTGTGTGTACCACTTTATCAATGAACCTTCAAACCCAGAAAAGCCATGCTCTAATGCAAGTTCTTCATGGTTTTGTTAATTTACAGTGCTAAGCATGCTAAGAAAAAGAGCTCTAGCAAGGCACACTGAGACAAAATGTGGTGATATTGTCATGGTGTTTCATAAAACCCTAGTCCTTCCTCATCACACACACATACTTCTTTTTCTTTTTATAAGAATTATTAGAAGTATTCCCAGTGCTAAGTCACATACTAAGACTTTAAACAAACATGAACGTATTTCTTATCTTATCAAAAAGATATTTTTTCTAGCTTTCCCTTTGATGATTCTAAGCCTGTCCACTTTTGTTGTCAGCTGGAAACCCTGGAGGTTCTCAGAAAAAGAAAGCGACAGAACTTTGGGGACCTGAGCAATTTGAAGATTTGTTTTCCCTTATTTTTCATGACTTTCCAAGAGCTTCTCAAAAAACTGAAGTTGTTCAAAGGCCTTGCAGAAATTGCTATGTCTCAGAAGACTCCTGCTGTGCTTTAAAGCTTAAATTTATCTAGATGGTATCTGCAATTAGCATATGTGATCTAATATGACCTAATTCCATAAAAGTGATATAGTTCTTGTCCTTTTTTTTTTAACAAATTGACCCCTATTTTATGACAATCATACTGTAGTTCAGGACATTATACTATGCATATATGTATAGTATTGTATTCCTTGCATTCTTCATTAGACTATTAAGTCAGTATTTTAATACATGCACTATGTATTTGTACAGTGCATGTACCCTAAGAAGATAAATGAATCCTTGTGGGTTATTCCAGTTTTCTGGTCACTGCTCTGTCATATAGTATCCCTGGGGTTCAAATGTTTCCTTTATACTCCTTCTGGCAGTGTTTTGTAAATTGGAGAATCCTTCCTCTCATCTGCTTATTTCTTTACTGTCATAACAATAACATTTTATTTTGAAAATTGGTCTACTCTGGAGCTTAAATATTGTTTTATACTTTTTATGGTTTCTTTATTCCAAGTGAAAACTAAGATTTATGATGCCCTGGAGAGACCACTTGGTTTCAGACCTTCAAAGAGAAATGTTACATTAAAGACAGTGTTGGTACCCCTGCAGCGTATCAAGAATTTATTATAAAATATAAACTGCACAAGAAACAAGGGATAACAGTGAACATGGGTAAGGAATTGACATAGTGTATTTATTTTCTGTTTTAAAGGGAGCTTATGAATATTTATTGCACTTGTAAAAATTACAGTTTCTGAGCATAAAACTGTTTTTAATAGTTGAGCTACTTTTGCCCAAACCTAACCCTCTGACTCACGCCAAGTCCTCAAAGCATTCCATGTCTATTCCTACCCAGGAAGTTGTTAAACACCTCCAGAGTGTTCATCAGCTGTCTTGTAAGAAGAAGATTTGTCTTTTTTTTATACAAAGCTTTAATAAATTCCCCTTAATAAACCTTGCACATTTTTTAGCATCACTGTAAGCAAAAGCAGCAAAGATTTTCAATCAGTTGATACTGGGCGGTTTATCTTTCTCCAGAAAAGACAGCTGCTCATGAAGCATTCTTTAATTAATATGAGAAATATGTGATGGGGAGATTTCATCTCTGGTATCCATTAAATTACAGGGCTATGTAGTTGGAATTGTCTCCCCTCATCTGAGGCTCAAACGTGGGTTTTCAGCAGCACGACTACAGATGGGCAGTCAACAGGTGCAAGGCGAGCAAACATCAAGGCAAATGGCAAACATGGGTCAGGCTGGATCCAATTGGCAAGGACTGCCATGAGACAACGTGTTAAAGTTGAGCGAACAGGACTGGTAGGTATGAGCAGAACAAGAGGGAACAGAGGGAGCAATTGGACATAACCACAGAGCGTTTTTGGAAAGATTCGACATGGCACAGTTATAGCAGGGATCACTTGCAGCTGATAAATGTTGATGAAGACAGTCAGTGGAACTGGATGACTGACAAGAACAGGCCAAACTGTGTCTCCTATAATTACATGAAATAGTGATTCAGGCATGTAAGTAGGAGGATAACTGTCAATGAATTAAGAAAATGAGCAATCCTTTTAAAAAATAACAGCAGTCTAGACAGCAAAGAATGCTAAAAGCCCATCTTCCTAGCATTAACAAATACAGAGGGAAAGCAGCTCTTGCTTTTAATAATACAGGAAAGAAATAGTGGTGGACCGTGCGGTGGAAATGGTTAGCTTTAAAAGTCTCTTTCACACTGCTAGCTCTGATTATACTGTATTATTTCACACCAAAAACGTCCTGCAGTCCTCTCAGTGCTTTGCCATTCTCTGAGGCAGTATCTTGAGACATTTTCTGTGTTTGTGTGCTGGAGGCGGGCTTGTTGCTCATCAGTAATGAAAAGTTAACATATGCTTTTAGATGATGTTTTTAAACAATAATCTCTTCCATTTCTGAGATGTCTCTGACATAAGAAAACCTTAGAAATGTAGCATAAAAAATGTCCCATCTGCCAGTTACTTTTATTTTTTTCTAAACACTTTGCTATATAGCTATAAAATGAATCTTAATTCAATGTCATCTTTTATGAAGAAACTATTTGCCTACTAGCTTTCTTATTATTTCCTTATTATAACCTTAGAACTACTCCTCTTTCTGACAGAGTTGTAGTAACGTGACGAGGCTGTGTGAGCAAAGAAACCCCTTTTCACTGCTTCAGGTCACTGGGCCTACAGGCACTTTACAAATGCCAACCCAACCCTTCCTGCAAGAACACCGATTTGGGTGTTATATAAGTGCATTACATATTTATGCTCAGTGAATGGGAGTCCTATTTCATAAATGACCTTAAAATTGTAGGCAAAGGATTATTTATGCTACAGAGACATTCTAAACACAGTGCCTACTCTTTTTGTAGTAGGCAGATTTCTTCTAAGGGGCATCCTTTTAAACCTTGAGAAAACATACTGCAATGATCTGCCTTAAAATACTTGCTAACAAGCAACCCTGGAAGGTCCTCCCATAATGAGATAGACCAACAGCTCCAAGATAATAGCAAAATGCCTCCATGAAATCCAGTCAGCCAGTTTTTACTCCTAGGATTCATTCTGATGTGCAGAGAGGTGGTAAAAGTCTATACTCAACTTGAATGCAATTCTAAACAATTATTTCCATTACTTCAGAAGGGAGTCTGCTCTCAGAGTACCTGAAGAGTTGGACTAATATTGGTATTTGAAGCAAAGTATACACTACTACACTTAATTTATCAAAAGAAAAACGGTTATTTAGTCTCAGCAACGGAAAGTATGAAAGGCAAATGTGGAACAACCAAACAAAACTGTCACGGTTTCCCCGCACTGCACTGCTGCATGACTGCAGTGCAAAAGCAGTTTTGCATAAGAAAGAGGATGCAAGGATTCTTCATTCAAATTCAACTGCTGGAATTCATTCAAATGCTGGAAGGAATCCTTTGAAAAAGTCACACAGCTGTAGGATTTTTGTGCACTACCCCTTCCTATTTGTGGTTGCTCTTTGCAGACCCTCATGGTACGGCTTTGTGAGAGCTTGCCCATGTCTGAAGGGCACCAAGAGAATCTCCAGAACTGGCTGAAACAAAGATACTGATAATGGGGCAAAATTCCTGAGGTTTTGTCAGAGAGTATCAATAGAGTCAGAGTCAGAGTTAATGTTTTCCTGCTTGGAGCCCAGACATGACTCAGAATTTCACCTTAAACTGTTCTACTGCTTTTCCCACACACTCATATTTTTGATGTATTTAAAATGGCTATCATTTTTATGTCGCATTCCTGCAGAGCTTCCATTAATTTCTCATCATGTTTAAATTCAGATGCCATGGCAAGCGCCGAGATTTTGTTGTTTTAGATTATTCATACAGCCATTCAAGTGTTTTAGATGATGCTATTTTGTATGACCTTACTGCATCTCATGACTCAATACTGTCTTAAAAGCAGTTACAGGAATTTTCATTTAGTGAAGAAGTGCAGACTGTATTTCTTTTATTTGACTAAGCTGTTTCCTATTACTTATTGTACTCTCTTGACAGTAATAAATTTCATAATGGTTTCTAGATTTCAAATCAACTATTACACTATCTAGATGGAACAGTAAATCAATAATGGATGATATAGAAATCATATCTAATAGCCAGAATGCAGTTTTTTCGCCTTAAGGTGTCACACATAGTAATCATTGTAATATTTATGGAGAAAACTGCAAAACGTTATAATATCAATAATAAATTGGCATGAATATGTGAAGACATTTTCATAAACACAGAGAACAGGCTTGGCAGCAGGAAAGATACTCTTACTGTGCATGCACTTAGATTCTTAACTTTGAAAATCTGATTAATTAGTACATTTTATCATATATCTTATTTTCTGCTTTTGTTTAGAGGCTCTCACTTTCAAAAACAGATAAAATTGGTTTACAGCTTGATGAAATCTTCTAACAAAAGATTTTAACATTTGTATTTCAATAGATCTGGATGCTTCATGGTTCTGCTCAGGAGAAGTTTCTAATATGATATTTTCTTCAGTATACATTTTTACATTCCACTCAAAGAGAAACATAATAACTGTATGGTAAACCTTGACATTATGGTCAACATGACTAGAAGATTAAACATTGGTACAGATGTAGTAAAAATAAAAAATCTACTCTGATTCTGTGCTCTGCAGCACTTCTTATTCCCCATGGAAAAACAGGAGACCAGAATTTCAAGGAATGCACAAGCCAGCCCTAGATTGCTTACTGAAAGGTGACACCAAGTATAATCCTCTTTTGAAATGTTCATATAATTCCAACTTGAGTTTATTGTCATTATTGAAAATAAAGCATTATATATGAGAATCTGTTGCTAATTAATTTTTCATATTGAAATTGGTCTTCTCAATTTAAAAAAAAGGAGAGAAGAAAAGAGGAAAGAGAAAGAGGGGGAGGAAGGGAAGAAGGGAGGAAGGGAGGAAGGGAGGAAGGGACGGAGGGAAGGAGGGAAGGAGGGAGGGAGGGAGGGACGGAAGAAGGGAGGCAGGGAGGGAGGGAGGGACG